>CM023946.1:34345729-34384807 GCA_013407115.1 Glycine latifolia | reverse complement strand
TAACCTGGATGGCTATAGCAAGGATGGGTAAGTCCGGGTTGGCCGGGTTTCACTAGTTTCGGGCATAAATTATCACGTATAACTTTACAAAATGCTAATAATTTTAATTATAAATTCTTAACTATCCTGGGTTTAAAATCACCATATCCTTCTCATAAAATAACCTTTAAAACATAGATTTTCCATCTTAAATAGAGACTAAGTCGGGCCAACTAAGCACATAACAAATTCTAAATTAGACATTGAAGACCTCAAATAAGTCTGATGAACTGAGTAGAAAGTGGATTCTGGAGTAGAAAGTTTTTACGTGAAGTGTATAAGACGAGTAAAGCTATGGTTCAGCCAAAGGTGGTAGAAAATAAGAAACTTAATGTAAAGAGTGAAAGCTGAGATTTTCGTGTAGTAATTTTTGAATGCAAGACTATTTATACTAGTTTATTTTGTTGAGTTTTAAGTGATTTAATTAAGTTATAACCGAGTTAGGATTTAGTTTGGTTACAAGGTAACTATCCTTGAAGATATTTATACTAAGTTAATCATAACAAATATTCCTTCATTTATTACTTAAGGTATGTGGAAGTTTACTAAAGATATGAACTTCAGTTCCATATATTCATATGTTTGTACTATATAAAGCAGGATTCTCTTCATTTAATGCTTTTGAAGAATTATCTCTTAGTCTTACATAAATATTCTGCCATGTGTATTTCATACCTCCTGGAAAGTTCACGTATGACTTGTGCTTGATTGAAGATATTCACGTCATTAAGCAAAATATTTTGCCGCACTAATTGTTTAATATTTTAAAGAAAGATTCCATACATTAATGACTTATGTAATTAGGTGGAAATCTTAGTATAATTGACAAATTTTGATTGGTTCTACTATTTTTGCCTGAGCTTATTTTTCCTAAGCTTTTATGTGTATTTCTTTTAGATTTAAATAAGTTTTTATATTTTTGTAACTAATTATTATCATATCTTCATAATTTATTATGAATATAAATTAAAATATAATTTTGAGGATGTTACAATTATCATTATTGTTTTCTTGCTAATCATTGTATTTAATGCCTATTGATCTTGTATAATAAACTCATCCTTACAATGTTGCACTGTGTGATTGGTACCTGTGATTGTAACACCCCGTATGCATCCGGTTGTTAATATTAAATTATGGTCGTTAAACGCAGCAATTAATTAACAATAATTAATTAGGAACCAACAATAAGTACGACGTCATAATATGTCCACAATTATCACTTGTACATTATGTATGGTAATCGTTCAAGAAATTACACATTATCCACCAAGCTACGTTCTCCCCACAGGCTGGGGTACAAAACACATATACATTAGCATAAAATAGTAAAGAGCCAAAACACTCGCAAAATAAAACTAAGGTTCACTCGGAACCCGTCCCGACTCGGCCTCATGTCTGGAATCCCTCGGACTGCCTCACTACCCGGGCCTCTTGCCTCGGGCTCCACCATTCTCTCTCTGCTCATCACCTGCAAGACATATAATCCCCAACCGGGGTGAGATAAAAATCTCAGTAAACTCCAGATCCTTGGAGGTTTCTCCTCCCCCGAGTTCACTTTCACGATACATAGCATCAAAACATGCATTACACAAGCTAGCCATCCCGGCTGTCATAACACGCATCACATGTATATATAATCACCCCGATATAACAAGAGAAGATCATCCAACTTAATGGGCACATTCTCTGTATATCATTGCCTGTGTAAGGTCATTCAACTTAATGGGCACATTCCCTCCAGAATTTTCGCAGACACTACCTGAGGAAGATCATCCAGCATTAGGGCACAATCCCTCAGGGTTCTGCTCGGATGTATATGGCTCTTCCAAGAGAGGATCATCCAACTTAATGGGCACACTCTCTCAGGGTTTTCATATATACTAATTGACCACTTAGAGTTGTTCCACATGACTTTGGCTTAAAGGGAAGTCCATATTTGTCCATTCTACTGGTCAGAGAATCTCATACATCACAACATATCATAACAATGCAAATCATATACAGGTTCTCAATCAAAAGCAGCAACACATGATTTTAATACATGCACCATGACATACAATAATCATCAATCCCTCGGGTATGGTGGAACACGGTCAAGGGAAACTCTCAAGAACAAAGAGCTTACCTGTTCTAAGAGTTACGCTGGTTCTTCCCGGCCTCGAGGTCGCGACCGCCTTCGTCCATTGTATCACGCTCTGCAAAAGCATGCAAGAAGGCAAAGCAGTCAACACTAGTTGCATGTAAACAGTCCAGGACGGTCACTGACTATTGCATGCAAGTCGTCCAGCTCAGGCCCACACGGTCTCTAACTTCTCAAAACACAGACTTAGACCAACCGGGAAGACGTAAGTATCTTACCTCAAGAATGTTCAAGAAGGCTAGGAAACAACTTTTCCCAAGCTTAAGCATTCTGAGAAGCCTTCTTCTTCTTCGAAGTCGAGACTCGGAGGTATTGGGAGAGACGAACTCTCTGTTTACAGGTTTTAACCGGAACAAAGGTTAAACCTAGCTGTGGGGTGGTTCCTTTCAACTTCTCAATTGCATGCAATGGGTTTTTGGTTAAGGATGAGTGGCTATGAGTTTCTCTCACTTGGAAATAGAGAATACGAAAAGAGTAAGAAGATGATGATGTTTCATCAAAATGGAGAGAAGTGGCCTATTTAAATGGCCTTGGCACGTGACATACGCGCCAATACTGTCAGATGTCAAAACATAGCTTAGACAACATACGCAATTGTTGCCGGGTTTAGATCACTTACCAAAAGCCTACCTTGGGTAACACGGTACTAGTAACGCGGACAATTTTGTGCAGGTTCGAGGTATCAGCACAAGTGTTAACTGCTTTTGGTTGATTGCCTAGTGCTGAACCCGTCCTCGGCACTTTATAAAACACAAGGCTCTGCCCTTCTCTGACCTTGTCTGACCTTATTTGCACTTGTCCGACCTTATCCGACCTTATCTGACCTCGTTCGGGTTCCTACCTTGGCCCTTCACAAAGTCCAAGGTTCCACCCTTCTCCGACCTCGTCAGACCTTATCCGCCCTCATTCGGGTTCCTAACTCCACGTCAGAATTGTCCCATAAAGGTCCTATTTCCTCATCGAAGTGACATCTCAGTCACACAAATCCGGATGCCTTATAAGCGCTGACTAGGAAACGTGAACCCGAATTTGTTATAAACACAACTTCCTCTTAATCATAAGATTAATATATTAAAGTGCCAACGTGGACACCCAAAACCTTACAGTGATGATCGCGAACCTTCGTTTGTGGGAGCAAATGAGCAACAATAGGTAATACTAGAGAGAGATCCTTTTATTTAGGGGTGTTCACGGGTACGGGTCACTCGTGAACCCGAACTGATCCGAATCGATCCGAACAGTTTGGATTGAGTCATTTATGTATCTGTGTCAAAATCGAACCGAATCGATCAAAATCGTTCATGTATCGGTTGGGTCACGGGTTTAGATTTACAGATCCGTTGACCCTATGACCCGATCTGTTAACCTGTAATAATAATATAAATTTTATTATTTATATATATATTAAAAATTAAAAAAAATTGACAATAAAAAAGGTGTGGTATTGTAAATGTGTAGGCTCAATGAAGCTCAATCCATAATCATCTTATCTTATCTTATCTTTAGGATTTATGTTTCTTTTTATTCTCTCATCCTTCTCTACACTTCTGTTACCCTTTCATCTCATCTCTTTCTCTGCACTTCTGTTACTCTTTCATCTCATCTCCTTCTCTGCAACTGCATTAGAATCCTTTGGCTGGATTCTCATTAGAATCCCTTTGAGTTCGTGCTTATCGTCTAGCTTTGGCTACCAATCACTCCGCTTGAGGCATTTTTGTTCGCCGTTGAAACTCCGTCGTGGTTAAGTGTGATTCTTCGTTGCTATATTGCGATTAATATTGAATAGTACCCAAACGCTATATTGCTATATTGTTGTATTGCTATATTACCCAAACGCTTTGCCTTTAAAAAAGAATTTGTGAGGTAACTATTTGTCTGGATTTGATATATATGCTCGTGAGTCGTAAATAATGGATCTTGAATATTATATAGATGATAAATTCTAATTAGTAGCGTTTTAAACACGTTCCTAATTACCATTAACAATCAAATTTGATATAATTTTTAGCTACTATTTGTGATAAATTAAAATATATTAAACTTGTTGCATGTATCAAAATTAATTTATTCATTTTAATTAATTTTCAAAAATTCCATCATTTAATTGTTTCTAAGAGACTAGAAAAAAGAAAAAAAAAAAAGCAGTTCCTTTATCTTCTTTCTACCTATTAAGGCCCACCCTTTGACTTATTTCTGTTTTGAAAATCATTAATGTAGTTAGCATAACATAATGCTTTTAAAGCTCTAGTTCTCTAGGAAAGTCATATGTGGTTGTTTATGTAATGTAGTGTTTTATGTAGTAGTAATGAATAAATCTTTTGGATAAATGTTTTTTCTCGATTTATAAAAGAACGAATTATATTGTTTTGAACCTTGCTCGCATAAAGTTGGATTTCAATTTCTATCCAACAATCAGGATGGATAGAAAGACATACCATCTGCCCTTTGATTCTCTGGCCGAGTTGGAATTGCAAGGGGGAAGAAGTTTTTACAGAAGTAAGTGGGAATTGATAATAATATAATCTAATTTATTGATGCCTACCGGAAAGCTCAGTAGGGGCTGAGCTAGACAAGCAAGCAATTGTCAGCCCTCGTAATAGGCAGGGGAGAGATCCTTACCAATACATTTGAGATCCAGCTTAAAAGACAAAGCAAAAAGCATCTCTTATATTTATACAAATACATATATCGATTCAGTGAGCTAGCCCGATTTTAGTATAACCCAACAATATTCATATGTTATAAAAGTTTTAATAGCAAACTTTTATAATTAAAAAAGTTCTCAATTGCTTCCAAAAATTGGACCAAATGAAATAATTTTCAATATTAAAAAAGTTCTCAATTGACTTAAATTGACCATCCACAGTTTTATATAAATAAATCATGGCACTCATCTAACTGTTTAGGACCTTGTATTTTAGACATTTGAGTTATGTTCCCTACTTTAAAACTTTAAGTAGATGAAATCAAAATAATGGAAAATTTGATCAGAACCAAGGTATTGACAGTATGTTGCTTTGAAATAAGAATTGATTTATGGGGAACTTTGGGAGTTGACAGATTATTAAGTTGTCTTTTTATTAAAAGATGTTCTTTATGAGAAGCGTTTAGAAACATCTTTTATTTGTTGTCTGCATGTAAGTATAAAATATCAATTAATTTTTGTGCTAACGGGGTTATGTTTAAATTTTTAGAGTTGTTTGGTTTGACGTTAAATACTGCTAATATTGGGTCTCCAAGTGTTGAAACTGCAAGTGCTGGAACTTCTTAATGTATTACTTTTAGGTATATTGTTATTTGTTTCACCTTTTTTTTCATATTTTGTTTACCATGTTTATAATATTAATGAATCATATGTTATTTATTTATTTGTTTCAGCAAATCTGGTTGTGACAAATTTGGTTATTACAAAACTTGGTTTGTAAGAAATAGTTGTGATTCAGACTATTATAGTAAATTTTGTTCAAAAATCTTTTGTTTTAATTTATATTATAAGTCTATTTTAGAATATTATGTTGATGGTATTAAATGAATCAATTTTACTACTTTCATACATTTGATAATAGTGTGTTAATTGTATGAGATATTTGAAAGAATCGTGATATAAAATAGTAGTTCTAAAAAAATTAAATGGGTAATCCGGTGATCCGAACCGAACCAAACCGTTCATGAACGGATTGGGTTGGGTTTCAAATTTTTTTTTCTGAAAACCGAACCGAATCGAACCGATCAAATTTGATTGACTTGAGTCTTAAATTTGGCCAAAACCGATCCGAACTGACCTGCGAACACCCCTACTTTTATTGGAGTTACCAAGCCGACGTGGTAATGTTGGAATTCATTTTGTAAAAGAGTTGTGTTTGTTATCAACTCTTTCTTAGTTAATTCCTTGACTCTTTTTGGTTAAGCATGTAAATTCCAAGCTTAAACACAAGTAAAAACTAAACTAGGTTTTGACATGTGAATGACATATAATGATTTAATGATATATGTATATTTATTTATTTACGTACTTGTGCGATGTCTGGTAAGTGTAGTATCACAAAAAATTTACTCTCATTTTCATAATCAAATTAATGGAATTTTTATTAATGATTGAAAATTATATGTTTAAGAGTAGTGATATCGTAACGACGAGACGAGTCGTTACAGAAAGAATATAGAAGAGATTTTCTAGTTAAGAGATAAGAGTATAACTTCATAATTAACAATTTGAGTAAGGCTATTTTTGGTAAGGTATTTTAGTTAGTTTTATTAACTTGAAAAATGTGTTTGATTGTTTAATAAATAAGCATTTTTTTAGTAACCTCTAGAATTTTTTGAAACAAAACTTGAAGTAATATTTTTTAAAACATCAACTTCTAACTTTTGTTTTTTATTTATTTTTATCATTAAAATATTTATTAAATTTTATGATTACTCTTTTAAATAAAACATATTTTTATCCTTCATTTTTTCACTCATTTATACATATAAAGTATCATTGTGCTCATTACTCTCTTTCTTTCTCCAACCTTCTTACTTACTCTATTTTAATATGCATAATAAAAATTTATTTGATTTGAAGAAAACTGTTGCGGTTGATAATGAAACTGCTCTTGTATTCTTTTCCTTTTTTAGAGGGTATTCTTTTCCTATAACTATTATGTTTGAAATCTTTTTATTCTAGTTATTTTATGACTACTTCAACATATAATTTTATCAAATACTTATGATTTAATAAATTAGTTTAACAGATTTTAACTATAAGTTAACTTCTTGACCTCTAGCAGCTAATTTTGTCAAACATAACTTAAATTATACTCATAATTCTGAGGTTTTATAAAAGTACATAAATACTCCCTATTTTTTAAATATTTACAAGAACCTTCCTTATATTATATGCAACGTTAAGGGTTGTTTGGAGGAGCGACCACACCGATGCCCATAATTAAGGGGGTACAATAAATTAATGTTAGAAGAAAAATAGTTTCAAATTATTTTCGGAATAACTTAATATTATCGTCATTAAAAAAATCAATTATTAATTTCAACTTATCTCAACATTAAAGTTTAACAAAACTTTAATTTTCGTAAAAAAAAAAAATAAACTTCTCTTTGCATGTAATATTTTGTATTTATATGCGTTTTTAGTAGAGAAGATAGTTTACATGTAATAAAATATACTATCATTTGAACGAAATTAGTGTACTATTTTTTAATGAAACACATGTTTATTTTTTATATTTACATAAAGTTTTGATATAGTTATTCATCTATAATTTTTGTAACTCCATTTTAAAATAGAATCATTTTGTTCCCCTATTTTAAGCTTACATTTTATTTGTTATTTTAGTCCAATTAAACTGTAGACTTAACATATTTATTTAAGCTATAGATAAAATTGAGGATATGGCCAAAATTAAAATTTTTCTAAAATAGGGGATCAGATATCTTTATTTCAAAATAAGGAGAACAAAATTGTAGATTTGATAAAATAAGAGGACCAAAATTATATTTAACTCTATATTTTACAATAAACTTAAATATGTTTTTTACCCTTCATATTTGGGTTATCATTACATTTTGTCTACGAAACTGTATTTAAGCCTATATTTTGCAATGGGAGGGTCTAAAAAGCATTTTTAAAAATTAAAAGACTAAAAAAATAAATTTATATTTAGGGAACCAAAAGCAACAATAGACTAAATTTAAGGGATTACAAATATTTTTTTAACTTTACAATATTTATTTATAAAATATTTCTTCTATTATTTTCTCATGGACCCTCAAAATGTGAGGACATGTCCTAATTATATGCAATAGTTTCAAATAATTAAAGGAGTCATTGTAATATATAAAGAGGGTCACTATAATATTTTTCAAATAATTAAGAAAAGTTAGTGTAGAGATAGGAAAAACAAAAATAAAAACCCCTAACGTAAATTAGTGTAAAAATAGAAATCAACAACTTTTACAACACAATGACTATTCTTACCCAAGGTGATTCATAAGGTGAGAGGCAGAAGAAGAGGAACGAAAAAGAAATAAAGTGCATAGGGTATAGGATAAGAAGATGCTCCATAGATTAATCCTAGGATTGTCAATAGCAGTGCATGGTGGATCATTTGCAATGGTGGTGCACCCTAGAAGTCCTCAACATTTGTTTTCTCTTATAATTTTATTTTCATTTGATTATGAATTGATTTGAGAACTTAAAGTTACTTATTAACCGTTGCTAACAAGCCAAACTTATAAACACATATAAGAGTTTCACATCTTGAACTTTAGAACGCACCATCAAATGTTCTCTCACTTAATTATGATTATACGATGCCTTTTTTTACGAAGAAGAGGAGGTTTTTTTCAAAATTATCGAATTGGGATAGATTATGAAAAAAATACCCGTACAGGGATAGGTTGTAAATAGAACACGACTTCGTATCAGAAGTTGTAAATGTAATTTTTATTTTTGAATTTTTATTTTTCTCTTAAGTCATATATATTGGTGTAATTTCTCTTCATTTTCATCTTTATTTTTCTAGAAGTCATATATTAATTTATCATTTTTATTTTATTTTTAACTACTCATCAAAGTTATATATTAATTTACGACTTTCACTTATAGAATTTATGAAACTAATATAAACTTTGGAAAAATAAATTAAATATTAAGTATCATTAGACACCTATTGAAATTTACTTTAATAGATTTTTGGACTTTTTTATAAGATAAATAGTCAAGGTAATTTTTTATATTATAAAATATCAAAGTTATATTTTGTCCCCCTAACTTTTTCTATTGAGTCTGCCTTTGTTATAGCGTATAAACTTTTAGTTAATTTATCAGTTTTCAATTAACATATCAACTAATTTTATCAAATATAATCAAAATTAATGGAAAAATTAGCTAAGATGAGTTTTTAAATAGTCAAACAAAATTTTCAACTAATTAAAAGAATTAAAAATTATTTAAAATGATTTGTTGAACATAATTATTATATTTTTATTATGTTAATTAGTGCAACACGAAAAATTTAATTGAGAGGAATCAACAAAGAAAAGAAAAATGGGTCAACATCTTAATGTGTATTTTAGAGAGATTGTCCTCAGCTCGGATTGAGAAGTGTCCACATTCGTCAAATTTGTAAAGTTTAATGTTAAAATAATAAGTCAAATATTATAAGTTTACAATGGTTAAAATAAATAATATAAGATAAAAATATGTAAGACAAATGAGTGAAAAAAATAAATGAATAGTAATTGTATATTTTATTTAAAATGGGTGTTATCTTCACTTGTCCGAAAGGGTAAGTATTGTTTTCTTCTTAGGCTTAGTTTTTTAATATTTAGATTGGGGTATCTGAAAAGGAACTTAAGGTTAGTATTTGTATGTGGTGAATTGAATATTACTTACATTTTTCCTGATGTGAAATTTGTTTATAAGGAGCCGATTGTTGAGTTGATAACTAGCTTACTTTGTCCACGCCAAGGACATGCCTCCGAGTAGTGGTCAGCCGTTTGAGGCTGATTACCGGTGGGCATGGTACAATACTATGGGTAATAAAGAAATTTAATAAATATTTTAATGATAAAAAAAATATAATATAAAAAGTTAGAAGTTATTATTCTTAAAAATATCATTTCAAATAATATTTAAAAAAATGATATAAATTATTAAAAAAATTTATTTACTGAAGTTAAACAAGTTTTTTAAGTAATAAAAAATCAAAAACTAACCAAAATAACTTGTTGAACACTCTTTAAGACCAAAGAAATAAAGTAAAAGAATAATATGAGACATTTGTTTCATATAATATAGATTATATTCATGAGAATACTATTACTCAAAATATTATTTTCATCAAAGATGTTTTATATATATATATATATATATATATATATATATATAATTCCTGAGAATGTTTTTAAATTTATTCTAATTTAAAAATATTAATTAAATAAATAAAGGATGTTGAATAAGAAGATACTTATAAGTTATTTTAAACATTTTCTTGTGAATTTAAAATTCTCATCCCTTTACATTTTACACGGAAATATGAAGATGAAAAAATATGTAGAATATGATTTTTTTAGAATGAGTTATGCATTCGAATACTTTTTATTATCTTCTAGTAAACATAAAATAACATATTCTCATTTGCATATTTTTGGACATCCAATGAAATTTTGTGCAATAAATTCATCATAAATTACTTAGAGCATCTTTAATATATCCATCATATCTATCATTATTTTTGTTTAAGAATTATCTATGTTGGAGATTGGTTCAAGGGAAAGAACTTTCAATAACTCATCTTTTCTAAACAAATGTTATTTTAATATCTATTTTCCTAACTAATTTGAAATGCATAATTCACAAACAGTGATCCAAGAACTCCAATTAGAATTTACCACTAGAAAAAAATAAGTAAAATTCTTTGCATCATATATGATATTATAAGACTCAAAAAAATAATCCAAAAATTCAAAATAATTTCTTCCAGTAAAAATCCTTTTAGTTTCAATTTTTGAACGTACACCCCAAATCGGTGCACATATACTAAAATTGTTTAGTTTTAGGTTTTTATTGACTAAAGTTGTTTATTATATTAATAAAAAAACACCCCTTCAATTTTTTTTATAATAAAAAACAGAACAAAAGACATGATATACGACATACGAGGGAGCGGGAGAGGCAGCAGCCTATACAAAGCCAATTGCTCAAATGAATTATATATTCACGTTACTTTCTTCATTTTTTGAATATTTTATCATGAATTTATTTTGGTGTTTTACCTCCATTATTGGAAACAAACATTCGAATAAGGCTTTTCACAAACAAATAGCAATGAAAGGACAAATCTACCTTGGTATGTATATCACCACCAACCTCCCACGGAAGAGAGAAAATCAAACCAGGATTGGTTGAATTAAAAGGATTCACTACTTTTTTTTTTTTTTTTACTAAAATGGAGTCGTACAGTTTCTTGGAGGCGTTGGATCGTGACCATATTTAAACTCAAGAAAAAATATATTAGGATTCTTATAAGGTTTTTAATTTTCTTTAAGTAAAAACCAAACATAAGTTTTGGGAGAGAGCAGAATATAATGTGCCAGATGCATTCTTTGTCGACATTTCCTTCTCGTGAAACTCTTTCTTCCCCTTTTTTGTAAACTTGTCTCAAGAAAAGAGAATCATATTGTCCAATGATTTTTTACTTCTTGATTTACAGCAATACATGCACTTAACACAATCATGTCATTATTTGAGTATGACTTTCGAGCAGTTTCACACTTCAACCTATTATAGTCCCCTCCTCATTTCCAAATTCCCAAAATCCATCTAAACGATAATATTAATAATAAAAAGTTGTTAACTTTTTCACCGAAAAGAAAAGCTAAACTCCTAATAAAAGCAATTATCATGGAAATTGTAATTTTGTGCCGTTGCAATTCAATAACGCGTGCTGCATCCAGCAAAGCAATCAAGTTTGCTTTTATGTTGGTTTGACTACAAAGGCTCAAACTAAACATATTTTTTAAAAACATTTTTATTTTTTATCCTAAAATTTTATCTAAATTTAAAAATCTCATACCATGCACATGATACTAATTCCATTGAGTGACCCAAATTTAGATATTTTTTCAACGTTGATATTTCAGAGCATGTAGAAATAACGTGGGTAAACAGTATATTACCTTTTTTTTTATCACGAGATTAGACATAACAAAGCTTAAATATTATACTATCATCAATCTATTTAATATGGTATGTGAAAGAAGACTTGCATGCCATTGATGCTCAAGAGGAGTTCAATGCTAAATCAACACTATAACACCAATTGCCCTTTTTTTTGAAAGAGAAGCTTTTCTCCTTTCAAAGCAAAGGATTTTTTATGCAAAGTGTGCAAGCCTAGACGATCAAGTTAACTTTTTGGACAACGAAGATCAATTTTTATTTATTTATATAAATTATGTTTTTAGTTTATCATAATATCTTCAAACTCAGTTTTAGTTCTTTAAGAACAGTTTAATATTTTTTAACTTTTAGTTCATTTATAAAAACAGTGATATTGTTTTAGTTCATTATTAACACTGAAAATATGTTTTTCTATTAAAAATGTATTAAATTTTTTTAAGAACTAAAATTAATATTCTGAGGGCCAAGAATATATTATTTTTCTCCCTAAGAATCTTAATCAATTCTTCCAATCTTTTATTCCCTAAACAAAAAGTAAAGAACAAAAAAATCCAGTTGTAATATCAATGTGCCAGAGAAAGGCAAACAAAAAACGAAGGGACAATTAACATATTCCAAATGCCTTTTCTTCCCCATTTTCGTTGGCAAGTTTCCAAGTCATTGCTTTGCCAATTCATAAACCTAGATTTGATAATTTGCTTTGACAATTATCATATCTTTTTATCTCAAAACAGAACAACACAACGAACAAAAGTTAAATTTGATTACGACATCATCAGATTCCATAGTTTTTTCTTCTTCTTTTGTTCTCCTCCTTCTCCCCTCACATTTTTACAATGCTCAACCTCTACGCTACAAGCACCTACTTCCATTAATTCATATGACTACTATATTGTTGCAATAATATTGCAAGGCTAAAATTTATATAAACATGACCAAAGAAAAAGACAACAAGTGAAGCCTGAAATTAAAAAATAGGGTGGCATCTTTTTCTACCTCAGGGCCTCGAAGAAACCTTTTTCCTTCCTCACATGATTCCTCAACCCACCTGCACAACCATACAATCAGCCTCAGCCACGAGTTTTGCATATGAACAAAAAAATCCCGTCTTTTAATTAAGCCCTTTGAAAAATTCACGCAAAGTTTAAAATGATGACAATGCAAATAAAAAGAAAAAGAAAACAACTAGAAACAACAAAACAGATAAAACCAAGTAATTAACCCCACCCACATGCACCTGCACTGATCTGGCCTAAAAATGTTACTGTGAGATGCAGAATAAGGAGCCTCAGGAACTGACATATTGTGTAGAATATTGTACTTTTTCCCCCCTTTGAACGCAGGAAAGTTCCTCGTAATTGTTTTTGTCTGAATGAAAAAGTTGAGTGAGGATGTGATTGTCTTGAGCTTCTTGTTTTTTTTAAGGTCAGTGTGGTAATTGGGATGTGAAGACATGAGAGGTAAATTCAGAGAAAGCAAATAATTTTTTTGAAAGTTAGCAAAAAAAATTAAGAGTAAACGACCCATTTAATACTATATGATCCTTAAAATAAAACAAATTACATAAATAAATCCAAAAACATTAGAAATTATGTTGAGTAGTACTAAATACTAAAAAAACTATTTAAAGTAGTTCCTGAACTTTACTTAAGTATAGCATCTCAGTAACTAAACTGACTGATACATATTCAACAGCTGAAAGATTACTTAAAAAAATAATATTATTTTAGGGGACTATTGTAAGAGAGAGAATCATGTTAGAGTAACAAAATTGGTTTTTTTTATATTATAAAAATAGCTTCTGCTGTAACTCCCCAAGTATTCAGTTCGTGAAACGAGAGTCATGAATAAAGCTGTGAGAACGAGCAGCTGTTTTTCTTTTGCACAAAATAACAGAAACCTCAATCAACACAAAATTCCAAAAATAAAAAATAAAAAAATTCAGTCCCTCACTCACACTCCAAAAAACGGTAAAAAAATTTAAAATAATGTAGAATCAGAAAGACTCCAGGAGACAGTAGATTGATGATTGATATGGTCAAAGAACTCTCAATTGTATGCAGTGTGACCCAAGATTGTTGCATATCTAGTTTTGAAAAGTAGTATCAAAAGGGTAGTGGCAGATCTAAGCGAAAACAGAGAATTATAAGTTTGACTTAGTGACAAAATGAGAAATAAAGGAGAAAAAAGTGTTGAGTTTAATTGTCTCTTTAAAAAAAAACTACCAATTACCAACTAACATTATATAAATAAATAAAAATCTCGGTGAAATCCATGTTTAAAAGGAGATCCAAAAAAATTGAGGGGTAGTAGTGTGATACAAATTATTATAGTTTTAATTATTATTCTACCTTCATGTTTGCAGTGAGGTGGATCTTCAAAGAGGGAGAGCGAGAGCTGTTTGTGGGCGAGGCCAATGTCAAAGAGTATCAACCCAGAAGAGGGGTCATTTACGATAATGTCCTTGACAGGTAGCCACACGAAGAGTTCTTCTTGTTGGAGACCCTCAACTCCTATGAGGCTTCCGTAGGTGAGGTTAGCAGTGACGACTTGTTCGAAGAGGACTCTGTTCTCGTATTTTGTCAGGCATGGCGCGTCGAGGAAGACTTCCAAGTGGCCGGTTTCGGAGAAGGTGTAGGATTTCACCTCCTCCGGGAGAAGCCCCGGAGGTAAGCCTTTGGAGCGGAGAAGGTCGTGGATGGAGGTGGGGGAGGAGAGAGAAAGTTGGAGGAGAGAGAAGGAGAGAAAGAGTGCGAATGTGAAAGAGGAGGGAGTTTTCAAGATTTTTGTTGCTCTTGCTTCCATGGTGGTGGGGTGGTGGTGGTGGTTTTTGCTTAGAGCAAAAAGAGAAAACAAAAGAACATGAGGAGGGGTTTAAGGGGAGTTTTTTTTTTCTTTTGATGTGGGTGGAAATGAAAATGTAGAGACTGTTTAAGAAAAGGTCACGGGTGTGTGGAGTGACTATGTTGCCCTTGGGTTGTTGGTGATTTTAAAAAAAAAAAAGAAATACCTTGAGGTATTTGGAGACTTCTTACTTAGATCTTAGTTAATTTTTCTTACATCGACTGATTTCATTTTGGAGTAAATTAATCTCTTTAATTATTAACAATGGTTGATATAAGACATAATAATTTGTATTTTAGAACTAAGTGATATATGATTTGAATCCTAATTTTGAATATTAAATATATAAATCATTTTGAGAAAAAAATATTTGTCCTTATATATATTCATGGTCTCTTTTTTTTAATAAGGATTTGTTTCGTATCAATATTATGATCATCAAAATAATTAAAAAAACTTTGATTACAACTTCATGTTTAAGTTAAAAATCAAAGTCTAAACTTTAGTTAATAAATTAATGTCAAATGCTAATAATTTTTTTTTATCTGTTGTGTGGTGGTGTGGGTCTTGGATGATGAATGGATGGCTTTTGAGGTTTAATTTGCAACCATATTTTATGACCCATGCTGGTTACTCTACTCAAACTATACGTCTCAACTACATCTTACGTTGATTTGTTTTATGCTTATAAATGTAGTTGTTGGTCCTTTGCTTGAATGTATGTTGTAACTTATCTTGAAAGTTCCAAGCATTGTTATTACATGCTAAAATAATTACGATCTTTGCTTGACCTTAATTATTGCTTCTTACCCTTGCCCGAAAGTAAAAGCAAAACACTGCTTTCATGTCTACTACTCTCTTGCATCTCATTTTCAATATACCGATTCTCACGTTGAATAACCATTTTTTTTGCCTTTTAGGCAAAGATGATAGGTATTTTCTATCAAAAACAATTTTGTTTGCTATGGATTATATGTAGTAAAATTCTTTCTCTACGTATTAAAGCAACTACTTATCATGGACTCAAAACTTAAAGAATAACATAACTTGGACAAAAAATAATTGATTAAGTTAGAACTTTAATTAAGTTAGAATAATTTCATATTAATTAATGAGCACACTTATTAATAAATGTTTCATTAGTTGATCTGCATCAGGTCAGTAACCTATGTTACTCTATATACTATATAAAAAATTTAACTGGTCCTTTTTCTTATTTTTTCCATAAAAGGTGTAGAAAGAGACACACGAATAACATTTTCGACTTTTCGTTCCGTATTATAAGGAGTATTGATCTATATTATATATTATTGTCACCATCTTCAGCCAACTCGCTTTTCATTTGTCTAAAATGCCTTATTAAGTAATTGAATCGAATTAATAATGCATTACGATTTTATATATTTATAAAAGTTTTTAATTAATAACTATAGTAATTCAACACAAAGTGGCTACCCTGAAAGGGTTGGATGTGGGATACTATGTATATGATATACGATGTATGATAACATTAATTTTAAATACTAACATTTATTGATATAAATTGATTTTATTAAATCTAGAGTTCTATTATTATTAAAAAAAATTACAATAATTTCTAATATTTAGGAATAGTATTTTTATATTGAAATGATATTTGTAGCTAAAAACACTTGCTTTAATAAATATTCTAAAAATTGGACTGATAATTGAATTATTAAAATTATTTATTTAAAATAATATTTTAAAATTAATATCAGTTGAATTGTTTTATTTGAAAAATAAGCTAAAACTCCTTAAAATTCCAAACAAATAAATAAAAGTTTAATTAAAACCAAAAGTGTTTTAATAAAGATTAAATGAATTAATTTTATTAATGATTAAAAATGTTTAATGAAATTAATTATGATAGTTTAATAAGTAAATTTTATATCTTAAATAATCTAAAAAATAACACTGAAATAAAATAAAATAATTTAAATAATTTTTTAATTGATTGATAATGACTATTTTTAAAATTTTACTTTGATCTAAATAACATGGAACCATCCTTGTAAGTGAATAACTATTTTTAAATAGAATTTAATATCGAAATACTATTATTATTATGTTTAATTTTTTTAAATAAATTCTTTTCTTAATAGAGAACATTGATATTTTCTAGTAGAAATAATCTTACTTCGAATTGAATATGATTATTATAATCAACAATAATCTCATTTTAAGTATTTAATATAGTTATATATTTAAGATTTAAAGTTAAGACCACTTTTTTGTGAAGTCAAAGTTGAGACCATTTATTAAGTTAAAATAACTTTGCTTAAGTTGATTTATACACATATAATTTTTTTTTTACATGTCAAGTGTCATTCAATAAAAATGTATGAAAATTAAGCGAGTAATATGGTTAAAAAATGACCTTTATTCAAAATTAAAGAATTATAATTGTTATTTAAAATTTTAATTAGATAAAAGAAGTTTTAATAAATTATTACTTTGATTAATGATCTAATAAAAAGTTTTAAGTTAATAATAATATAATAATAGAAAATATAAGAGTGACAAGGACAGCTCTTCACATTATAATATGAAACATAATTTATGTTATTCTTTAGATAAGAATAAATGAATAGTCCACATTTTCAAATAAATAATATGTGTGGAAGTTCAGAAAATGGATTGTTTCCATTATTCAATTTAGATGAGATTGAAAAGTATCTGAAAAAAAATGTTTTTTAGGTCATATATCACTAATCAGACATTAGAAATACAATTGCATATCGTATAGGGTATTGTGAGATTCACACAAAATGCCAAATAATAATGCACAATAATTTATCTGGCCCAATCAGCTCAACTGGCACTCTTATTTGTTTAGTAGGGTTGCATCATGGAAATGGATGGACGTTGACCGGAGGAAGGAAATTATCAATCACCACAGCCAAGTAGGTGCATTAAGAAACCATAATCAAGACTAACATAGAAAGCAAGACATAATCATAGAAGGAAAAAAATTAACCTTGGTTAGATCCCAAAAGGTTAACTTTGTCATTTCACAAGACCAAGAAGGAGACAAGGGGTTAAGGGGAGTATATTATGACCCTGTGTGGAGAGTAACGGTCAGAGTAGGCACAGAGAAGGTCAGAAAACTAGCATCTTTCAGTTTCTGTTACTGATTGGGGGGTGAAACGGTCATTTAGAACTTTCATGGTCATGGACTCATGGGAAGATTCAGTGTGTGTAAGCAATGAAGCACCGATACCGATACGGCGTTTTCGATACGTTTCCGATACGTGACTTCGATACGTTACTTCAAAAATCCAATATTTCGATACGTTTTCGATACGTCTTAATATTAATTTTTTTTTATATATAGAGTGTATTTCATATATAATAAAAGGAAAATTACAAGCACAAATAATAGATTATCCACATAAAATTGAAAGAAAAAATAATTCTTTTATAATACAAATTGCTTTTAAATTGCTAAAAACAAATACTGTAAATGATGTAAAATAACAAACAACTTGAGGGCTGAGGAAAAAAAACTCTTCAATACACTAGTTACGGTTACAGGCTGAGAAAAAAAAACAAATATTACTTTTAAAATGAACATGGGTAGTGCATCAATCGAGTAGAAAAAATCATCCAATAAGAATTAACTAAAGAATCATGGGGCTGAGAAAATAGAAAATAATGAACATGGGTAGTGCTTTTAAAACTAGAAGATTCGTTTGGGGCTGAGAGTAGAGGGAGGAGTACCTGCGGGAATGGCTGAGGGAGAAGCAGCGCGCGCGCGAGAGAGAGAGAGAGATGCGCAAGTTACAGCTTTTGCGGTGGAGGAGCAGCTACAGCGCGGTGGTGGAGCAGGGACAGCACGACGGAGGAGCAGCGACGAAGGAGCAGATCGAAGATTTTGAACAGCAAGAGGTAAGCCCCTTTTTTGTGCATTTTTTGTGCCCTTATCACCAGAGCAAATTTTTTTATTTACAAAAAGACCCTTCCAAATTTGGATACGTGAAATGCCGTTTTTTGTGCGTACCCGTATCAGACGGGTGTCCGATATGTTAGAAAAAAAAATTTTGACGTATCCGTGCAACGTAGTGTGTAAGTGTGAAAGTGCTAAACTCTTTTTGTAGCCTTAAATTAATAAATTCATTTAGTTTAGACAATAGCCTATGACCTGAATGGGTTGTGGTTAATAAAAGAGACTAAATTAGGCCAGGTGATTTTCAGTTACATATTTAAGAAAACATATAACATTTGTTACAAGAATTTGATTTTAAGCATTTAAATTTGTTGCGATATTATAAAGTACAGTTACTTTTATACTAACGATAATTGATTTTATAGGAAAAGAATGCTTTCTACACAGTAATGTATTGTACAAATTGAGTTTTTGTTATGTGTTTAGTATTTAATCGTGTTTTAATAAATATTGCCTTTTATGAAAGATATATATGAAAAAGTACAATTACTTTTAAAATCTAATTATTGGAATATTATACTTATAGATATAAAATCGGAATGATAATCCGTTTAGATATTCTGGATATCTTTTAACTGTTTAGATTTTTTTTCAAGACATGTAATTCAATTGGTTTAATATAATATGTGAGTATTATAAAAAAAATACTAATGTTTAATTTTTCAAGGAATCTAGTTCAGATAATTTTTTGTTATCGTATTTAATTTTTATAGATAAAAAAATAACTAGTAACTTAAAACATAATACTACTTTGCAAAAATCATTGTCATTTTTATTTTATTTTATTTCAGAATATTAGTGTTTTTCAGTTTCTCACATATTATTTTTAAAGATGATTTTATTCAATACATAGTGAAGTATTAAATGTAGATATAACCCTTTGTAAGAATTTCTTCCAGTAAACTCAATTCTTGGTACTCTTGAGTATCAAATTAATACAGTAAGAAAAAACGATCAAATCTTTAAAGTAAACTTACCTGTGAATCTTGCAAATCTATTTGACCCACGCTAGTTACATAAGGCCCGTATAAACGTGCACCTAATATATTTTTTATCAGTAAATATTATGTCATTTATTAATTATTGTTAGTGAGACTTCTTTTTTTCTCACTAAATCAATCTTATATTTTTTATGTGCATAATATAATGGAGCTGTATTCCATTAAAAGGATTATAGTTTACAAAAATAAACGGAATGAGTTGCTTTATATTATTTAGTACCCAGTAACATAATAACATTTGTTTTTCGGTTAGAAAAATTTAAAGAGAATAGATTTTTTTTATGGAATGTAGAGATAAGAGATAACACCTTATAAAAGGGCACTTAAAAAAATTATCTGGCCTCCAAAAATTAAGAGATGGTTCAAACCTGTAATTTATCAGGTAGAAAGTCTCTATCTTGCTAACATTATATTATGAAAGAGAATGACAGAGAAGCAAATCAGTAATCTTTTGTAAATAATAATAATAACAATACTTTGACCAAAAAACAGATGACTAGGACTCATTTAGATAAATTTATGGAAAAGGTTTCAAACCATTTTATATATGTAATAAACATTCTACTACATGGATATTCTAATATTTTAAACAGTACTTATTCTTTTACTTAGTTTAGATGGGCCCTGTAAAGGTAAACCTTAGAGATGCACGTTGCTGGAGGTATATATATTGGGCCAAAAGTTAATTGCACTTTTTTACAAGCGTCAGGTATCATATAGGATCTAGTTCAATTCCTTTTTCGCAGCATAACATGACTCTTCAATTTTTATGGGTCAAAAGTCAAAACATTGGTCTGCTGGAAAGGATGGCTACAGAAAAGTAACCATAGAGAGTGACTCAGCAATATACTTTCTAATCAATTAAAATACAAGTGTAACTAGAGACAGAAGTTTTGGATTTCAGTCTTTTTGGATATATAATTATGTTAAATATTTAAAGAAAATTTTTTTTGTCTATAATAATTTTATCTGACTCAAACATAATCATCTTTAATGAAAAATAAGTGTGATTTAAACCAAAAAAAAAGACAATATAACAAAAATTAAGGAAACTTAATTGGTGAAACACTTCTATCACATGCTGGACAAACCTTGGCCCTTGGGAGGTGATGACTAGTCATATTTGTGAACAGCTTGGAAGGCTAATTGGGGCATAAAAAAAACCATGCGGTTTTCATGGAGTTAGTAATTCATATGGAAAGCCTAGGTAGTTAGTTTTTGATGATTATGGGTTGGGGCCACAGCAACAAAGCAATTTTCCTTGGAGTTTTCTCTTTGTTGCATTTCTTTAATTTCCACTAAAAGAAGGATATTGAATTCTTTAAATTCCTTTTTTTTTAAAAGATATTTTGTCTTTTTAAAAATAAGAAAACATTTTTCATAATAAATAGTTCTGAAGAACAAAATTTTGAATTCAATGGTGCTCCTTGCAAGACATTCATGAGTTTTTTGCTTCTACAAGTAATGTTATTTTTAAGTACTATATTTATTCTTTTTCTGTTTTACTTGTTTAAACAAGTAAAGAATCTAATAAAAAAAACTAAAATATATATTTTTTCCTCATAAAATTAGAGATGTACAATTTTTGTTTTTGTAAAATTTTTAGTGTATATTTCATCGTCATAAAATTGAAATATGTCTAATTTTTGTTGGATATAACATTTGGATATATCTGAATCTAAATCCTACAACTTGCTACCGTTTTTAATCCCTAAAAATTCTCATAGTTTTAAATTTACTCGTCGAACCTTATTGTGGACTAAATTTGACATATTTTAATTTTATAAGAAAAAAATGTATTAAATTTTTTATAGAAACCAAAAATGTATATTTTCAATTATTTTATGAGGATGAAAAAATATTTTAGAAAAAAAATAAATTATCAAAATTTTAATGCACACTCTTTTATATATATATATATATATATATATATATATATATATATATATATATTCTCAAATAACACATCTCTTTTTTTATTTTATTATCTTTTTATTTCTCTCTTTTTTTTTAAAGGATTTTTATTTCTCTCTTCTATTCCCCCAAAGCATAGAAAAACACAGTTTAAAAAATTTCGACAAAATAAATAATTTTTCAACACAAAGATGTCTAATTAAGAGCAATTTAAAAACAAGTACAGAATAAATATTTAAGAGATGCACTGAAATTGATCCGGTAGGTCCAATTTTGTACATACAAGCCTACACATCTCACTAATTTGTTTGTAACCCTGAAACACAAGTTGAAATATAAACATTTAAAACTAAAATGACCAATATTAATTGTAGGACATTTAATATTTGAAATACGCGCGTGAATACTTATGTTGGTATTTAATATATATAAAGCAACTTTGGTTAGGAACATCGAGCAGCTAAATATTCCTCTAAAGGCGAAATTTTTTAATTTTAATTTATAGTTCTTGGGATATGAGAATGAACTCAAGAAATTGTTCAAAAGTTAGCTGTAAGTTTCAAGTGAATGTGAAGGTTAAATAAATGCACATTAAATATGAATAGACATTAAGAATCATTATAATTGGAATGATCCACCAACCTCCTGCCTCAAAATTTTGGGGAAGATTTGATATCATAAGCACTACTATAGTTTTTCCATAATTCTATTGAAAAAACTTTTCCTTATTTTACCTTTTCTGTTCCTAACAATTTACTCGTTATTCCATTTCCTGTAACTGTGAGCAACTTTACATTTACCCCAATGATGTGTTGTTGCGACATTTAAATTTTTGACATGAAATCTAATTATTAACGGGATAAATACTTATTTAAAAAACAGAATAAATGCTCGGTCTATTTTTCTTAGAAACCTCAAGTATATTTCATGAAAGATATTTTTTTTTCAGTTAAGTAAAAGTCACAAAACTCTCTATTTAACATAATTATATATTTAGAATTCAAACTCGAAAAATCTATAGTTAAGTTAAAACAATTTTATATCAACCAACAATTTATTGATTTCAAGAATATTGGACTTAATTCCCTTAAGTTAAATATCAAATTTAAATTTTATGGATGAAAAATATAATTAAAAAAGAATAACTCTATAAAAAATAGTCAACTAAATTTCTCTACATCCTACTAAGATTAATCATTAATAAAAAAGTCAATATATATTTCATATTACTGACATGATAATTAAAAAATAACTTTGCTTAACATAATTCAGATGCTCAATGGTATATCACACATGATTATTATGAATTTATTACTAATAAAATTAATTATTAAATATTTCTTTGAATTGAATTTATATATATTTTTAATTAGTTCCATAACTAACATATGTAAGACTTAAAACAAAAAATACTAATCAAATAAAATAATCTTATATCAATTAATTAATTGATGCAGACTTGATAATACTTACACAGATACACACTTGATAACACCTACACGAATACTCTACATCTACGTCTAAATCTATTTTAAAACAATCTTGTTTACTAGAAAAATGACCATGGAGTCATCCTCTATGAAAATTTTAGCCACTCAATATCAATTATCAAAATAAGAATCAACATTTCATCAAGTGGTTTGCGTTGTTTTGACGAAAATGGTCAGAAAAAATATCAGGGTCTTCTTTTACATGTAACATGTTTGACACTGTGACGTGGGTTAGCAAATTTTCAAGCCACAATCATGACGTTGCCCTACAGAGGGACCCGAAGTAGCTGCCTCCTGTTTGATATGATTTGAAACACGTGGACCAGCGTCCACCGGCAACTCACAAATATCTGTCTCCCGTTTTCACCCTTTATGCAATGCTTCTCAATTCTCATGATTCGGGGCTATGTTCTTCCGGTTACCGGTAACAATTGGCCCATGTATGGGTTGTGAGGTCCCCCAAGCGTGAAGTACTAGCATAGTCTTTTCTATGATGCTCTCTTCCCTTAATACAATTATTTTGGCATATATGTTAAAGCACCGACATTAATCGAAAAGAAAATATGCAACGATATATTTTTGTTTAGTGTTTCTAAATATAGTTGTATGTTTGGAGTGAAAAAAAAAAGATGGTTACTATAGGTTTTTCCAATTTTTTTCATTAAATATGTTTGAAAGTGTAATTGTCTTGAATATACTTCTATTTTTTTTAATAAGTTTGTCTCGTATAAATTGAACAAAGCACTTAAAGAAGATCATATAAGAAGATCATGATAAAACATTTTTGAATTGTTTCTATTTTTCGGGTTTTAAAATACTTATTTTGGAAATAATTTTTAAAATATAATAGGTTTTTAAAAATGGAGGTTTTTAAAATAATAGGTTTTACAAAAATTACATTTAAAGTAATTTCTAATTAATTCATAATATTTTTTTAAAAAATATATATGAAAATTAAACTCTTTAAATTGGTATGTCTCACCTTTTCATTTAAATAAGAAGTTCAATTCATATATATAAATCCACCAAAACATTTATAATTTATTTTGCCCAAAAAATCCATAATTTAAAATAATATTTTCCATCATGATTTAAGAGTAAGAGACATACTCCGCATATATCTTCCCAAAATGACAAATGTATAAGCATTTCTTATAACAAGTAAAAAAGTAAAAGAGTAAATTTATAATTTATAATTTCATCTCTAAATTTTTGTTCTATAATTTTTTTTCGTGAGTTGGATCCTAGAGGTTTATCAGGATCGAAACATGTCTATTAGGGATCACTAGGATTAGAACATGCCTCAAGATTTATTGAGCGTTTAAAAAAATGTTTACATATCACCCACCAAGAAGGTTTTCTGACCGACAACAAGGTTCAAACTATCCTTGTGGGATATGAGTCTCATGCTTCTTGGATTTCTGACTCAACTTGTAACTCTAATGCACATCCCATTGCGACAACCACAATCCATTTCTCCTTTCTTTTTGTTGTGTGCCATCGCTTCCTATTCCTTACCAATCTGTCATAAACCCTATCAAGACGCAAAATATTACCTGAATATCATATTACAAAATGACCATTCCAGAAGTGTAAATATATTTGGAATAACTATTCTGGAAGTGTACAAGTATTCCAAACACATGAAAATTTGTATTCCAAAATGCATGTACTATTTTGGAATACCTATTTCAAAATAGGGTGCGATTATTCCTTATAACTTTACTCAACCTTGTGACGCCCACACTAATCCATGCCACACCACATCGACTTCACAAACCTTGTTCAAATTTCAACTTTCACTCCCTCAACCACACCATTGACCCAACCTCCTAAACATGGTGTAGAAAATTTTTAATCATTTTCTCTTTTTAATCATTAGAGGATGCTATTCCCTTATTATTAATCATTGAGCACTACATGAGGCTCTTGCCAAAGTGGTTGAAGGCGATGGTGACTTGCAGGCAGAGTTTGGGTGGTAGTGGTCACTATGATCGAGCAATATGACGTTGTCAATGAGGTTGAGCCCTAACAACATCAATGTGATTCAATCTACCTTCCCTTGTCGTTGCTAGGTGTTGGGGTTGGTGCTTGGTCATCACTGGGTGTTTGGGTTGTGCTTGATCATCACTGGGTGTTTGGGTTGGAGTGCCAAAAGGGATGAGTTTCGGAGCAGCAAAGGGATGGTGCAACAAATCCATGAAGAACAATTTTGTCCAATCACCAAAAAATCAAGGGGTGCATGAAGTAAAAAGGGGTACAGGAAGTAAAAATTGAATAAAGTCTAATCGACTCTAATGTAGGGATGAAGTTACAACTGACCACTATTATGAAAAGTTGGTTTCAACTTTTATAATTTGTTTTGGTAAAGACAAATTTTATAATTGACACCACAAACCAAGGTGGTAATATAATAATATGAGACGAGTTTGAGTTGTGTCAATGGGTGATGCCAGCTCCACACCATACACATCGATGGAGAGATTTCATTTTAAATTCCATAGCCAATAAGGGATTGGGCCAAGTCTAATATGAAGTTGTTATTTTTTAGGTACACCCGTGAAGCAGTGTTTTTAGCCGTATGATATATTATTAAAATAATAAACGGTTTAGATTTGTGACTGGTTATCGGCTGAGTCTCTTCCTCCCAATGTACCACTGGATTTGTCCACATGCTCTCTGACGTGTCGAAAGTGCTCCACCACCTGTGTCGACCGAAAATCGTCTCAAACAGAGGAGCACTACTGTCGATGGTGGCACCATTTCTTTCTTTCTCTTTTTTTTTTCTACAATTCACATATTAGAACTTATGCAACAACTTCCTCCAACATCTTCCACCGATTCAAATACCTTTCTTTTTTAAATTATAAAATGTTTTTTTGTTTCCAACAACCATTTTTTAAATTATGAAATGTTTTTTGCGTTTCTTTTTTGGGTGAGACGTTTTGTGTTTGATGTTGTTTGGTTGTGTTTTTGTTGGTGAAGAAACACAAGGAGATCTGGGAAAAAACAAGGAAATAAATCCATGACCAAGGAGATCTGTCAATCATGCTTTCGGGGCATCAGTGGCAGAGAGCGGTGGAGAAGATAGTGCGGAGGAGTGGAGTGGATTTGCAAAAAAATTCAGAAAACCTAGAAATGGCGATTGACTCGGCAAGTAATGGCCTCGGAGTAGAGACCGACGTCGAGGGCTGCGAGCGTCGCGGCGGAGGAAGAACTTAATGTGGCCGACAAGTTGGGCTATGCTCTCGGAGTCCACGAGAAGGGGAGAGGCCGAACTTGGTGAAGTCCGCGAGCTTGACGGGGGAGGAGTGATTGGAGACGATGGAGACACACCTTTGGTGGAGGAAGATGTAGTTGGCAGAAGGAGAGTCGCATGGGGCTTTGGCGGCAGAGGAGGAACTTGATGTGGTTGAGGAGTTGGGCCACGCTTTCGGAGTCCGCGAGAAGGGGAGAGACCAGAAATGGTAGAGTCAGCGAGCTTGATCGGAGAAGAGTGATTGGAGATGATGGTGAAGGCGAGTGAAGGTCATTAGCGTGGTGGTGGGTGGTGCAGGAGAGAGAAAACAACATAAAAATAAAATGTTTTTATTTTTTATTTTTTCTTTCGGTAACAAACCTGTTATTACAGGTAATTTTACTCTCTCATTGTAACACCCCAAATGCATCTGGTTGTTAATATTACATTATGGTCGCTAAGCGCAGCAATTAATTTAACAAAATAATTAGGAAGCAGCTAATAAAATGACATCATAAAACGCCCATAAAACATAACACGTGCATAATGTATGGTAAACATATACACCCCGACTCTCGGGTGCTGTTCCCAAGGTACAACAACATCACCCATCCGCATGCCATCCCTAACCGGGGTACAAAACATATATAAAAGTATATAACAAAATGAGTCAACATGCTCGCAAAATAAGACTAAGGTTCACTCAGAACTCGTCCCGGCTCGGCCTCTTGTCCGGAATCCCTCGGACTGCCACCCCACCCGACCTCTTGTCTCGGGGTCCTACATCCACTCGCTTACTCGGGTTTCTTACCCCGGACCCTGTCCTCGGCTCGCTGGCTATCTCCTGTAATAAAACATAATCTCCAATCGGGATGAGATATAATCTCAGTAAACTCCGGGCTATTGAAGGCTTCTCCTTCCCCAGGTTCACTTACACAATACATGGCATCAAAACAGACATTACACAAGCTAGCCATCCCAGCTGTCATAAAATGCATCACATGTATATAATCACACAGATATAACAAGAGAAGATCATCCAACTTAATGGACACATTCTCTGTATATCATTACTTGAGGAAGATCTTCCAACTTAATGGGCACAATCCCTCAGGACTTTGGGCAGACACTACCTGAGGGAGATCATCCACCCTGGGTGGGCACATTTGCTCAGGATTCTGCTTGAACATATATGGCTCTAAGGGAAGTCCATATTTAGTCCATTCTACTGGCCAAAGAATCTTATTAAACAATCAACATACCACATGGTATGCATCATATACATGTTTTCAATCAAAAGGCAGTAACATGCAATCTCAATACCTCATGCATCATGATACATAAGAACCATCACTCCCTTGGAGTATGGTGGAACACGGTTAGGGAAAACTCCCAAGAACAAGAGCTTACCTGCTCAGAGTCTCACACTAGCTCTCCCGGCCTCATGGTCACGACCACTCTTACCCTCTGTATCACGCTCTGCAAAACATGCAAGACACAGAACGGTTATCAACCATTGCATGCAAGCCGTCCATGACGGTCATCAGTCGTTGCATGCACAGAAACACTCATACTTTCTAAAGACCCCAAGCCTAGCTCCAGCTCCATTTTGGATGGTCTCCATACCTCCCCAAAACACAAAACCAATAATCTGTAACTATATGAGTGCCTTACCTCTGGGAAGCTCAAGAAGGCTAAGGGTCAGTTTCTCCAAGATTGAATGCCCTTAAATGCCTTCCTTCTCTCGAAATCAAGACTCTACGAGAGTTCTTGGAGAGGGTAATCTCTCCGTCTGATGGCTTACAGAAGAAACCAAGGTTGAAACCTAGCTATTGGGGGAGGGGGGGTTCCTCTCAACTTTTCAGTTGCATGAAAAAGGATTCAAATTAAGGGTGAGCGGTTACGAAGTTTCTCTCTCTAGAAAAATGGAGGAACAGAGTTAGGAAGAAGACAATAGTGTTGGCATCGAAACATGGAGAAGAGGTCTATATAAAGGGCTTTGGCGCGTGTGTCACGCTCCAATAGTGTCAGCTGTCAAAACAGCTTGTCATCAACACACATGCTGCCGGGTTCAAATTATCCATCAAGAGCCTACCTTGTTCGACTTTGTCCGACGTTGTTCGGGTCTAACCTGACACCTTGTTAAACCCAAGATTCCGTTCTTTACTGACCTTATCCGACCTCATTCGGGTTCCCACCTTGGCACTTCACAAAGTCCAAGGTTCCACCCTTCTCCGACCTTATTCGCCCTCGTCCGACCTTATCCAACCTCGTTCGGGTTCCTACCTTGGCACTTCACAAAGTCCAAGGTTCCACCCTTCTCCGACCTCGTTCGGCCTTATCCGACCTTGCCCCCCATAAGGGTGCTATTACTCTTCGAAGGGTCAACCTGGTCACGCTAATCCGATTTCCTTGTTGACATTCATTAAAGAAGCGCAAACTCAGATTTGTGGCAAGGTTGTTATTACCATAACTACTATGTAATTAGAATATTATAATATTAAAGTGTCACATGAACACCTGAAACCTTACACTCACCGGTGAGAGAGTAAGTTTTGGACTTCACTTTAGAATTCAAAGGGATTGGTCAATTTGGGTTGGGCGAAATCTAATATGAAGTCTAGAACTTCCTCCCTCACCTGTGTACCCCCAATTTTAAAGGTAATAGCAGGTTTGTAATCAGAAAATTATAAATTAAATAAAAAATAAATTATTTTTTTTTTGTTTTTTGTTTTTTCTTCCCATAGCTTCCGCACCCAAAGTCCTTCCATGGAAATTGCTCAGAACTTTGTAAGAAGAAAAAACAAAATTGCTTAGAACTTTAAAATTGGGGGTTTCATAGAGGAGAGTTTAGTCCTTCTCTTTATTTGGTTTTTGTAGTTCTTGGATCAGCAGCGTTTCTTTTTAGATGATGGTAATAATGGAGGCTTATGTTTAAAACTGCTCAGAGTTTCGTTAGATATATTTATAAAACTGCTTAGAACATTAAAATTGGGGGTTTCATAAAGGATAGTTTAGTCCTTCTCTTTACTTGGTTTTTGCAGTTCTTAGATGAGTAGAGTTTCGTTTTGGATGATGGTGATGAAATTTTAAGATTTGGGTTTGGTGCGTATCAGGAATGGCGATGGTAACTTGCTCATCTAGTTCTCCTTCTTAAATTTCAGCCATTAAATATTTTATAAATATATCTAATGACAATAATCAATGCTTCACGGGTGAAATAGAAATATTAGTACCTCATATTAGAATTTGCCATTTGGGTTGTGGTAGAAAGGATAAAAGCAATGAGCTCATGGTGGTTCTCCAATTAGAGTTAGGGTTGACACATGGTAGTGATAAGGAGTTGTTGGGTGGTTTCTTTGTAGGGTGATGATGGTAGTATTTGATTGTGATTGCTGGCGGTTGAGGTGTCCATGATTTGGCAATATGGTTGTAAAAAGGGGGCACAGTCTCAGGAGCTTTGAGAATTTGGTATTTAAGGAGGGTAACTGCATAGCCTCTCAATTGGTATTTAGTTAAAATTTAATTTTCGTTAAAGATATAGTTAGATAAATATCTTAATTAAGTATTTATCAAATATTTTTTTAGTAAATTTAAATTTCTATCATAAGTTTATTAAAATATGATTTTGATAAGTATTAATTACTAAAAAAAATACTTATTGAGGATAAAAATTATTTTCATAAACCTAGAAAAGTTTTATAATAGTTCTTTCGCATCCCAATTAGTGTGCGCTTGGGAGAATGTTTGTACAGTTGCTTTTCAATGAAACTATATTTAAAATTGATTTTGATTGAAGTTAATTTTGAAATAAAATGATTTATATTGGAATATTTTTATTTTAAGAGCAAGTCAAGTAATAAAATCAGTATAATTTTTTATTTAACATAAAATTTAACTAAATTACTTTAACTCAATAAATTTTAGATAAAAATAAATTATTTAACGTGAGAACAAACATGTAAATAATTACTTAAAATTATGTTAGTTTTAACGTGTTTTAAACTGACATCTTTAATACATGCAGTGGTGGATGAAGGTTACTAGGAATGGGGACAATTGCTTTCATAATAATTTTTTAAATGAATATATTTTTTTTACCAGAAGATTGAATACATGTTGGAATAAAATAAAAAGCTAACCGACTAGTAAAATATTTAGACGTCCTCGCTAAGATGTGAATGACTACATTAGCTTGTCCCGGGCCAACCCTAGAAATTAGGGGGAGGAGGCAAATACAATTTAGATGATTTTGTGATGAAAATAAATATATTAACTATTTATTTTATGAAAAAATCTAAAATCTATTAAAGTGAACTCGGATAAATGTTTGGTATAACTTAATATTGAATTTGCTTTTTCAAAGTTTTCATGTTTAATTTCATAAATTCAAAATTAGACTCATACAATGTAATCACAAATACGTGAATCAATTGATGTTAAATACTTGAAAAAAAACTTTATTGTTTATAATAATTTATCTAATTTGAACAAAATTATCTTAAATGAATGATACTTGTGATTTAGACTAAAAAATGTCATACAATGTAGCAAAAAAAAACTAGACTCATACACTCAGAGCCAAAATTAGATTAGAGCTAACAATGTCAACTATATACAACCACACATCAATTATGGTTCAAAATTGTTTCATGATTAATTGACTTTGGTCCTTGAAGGTGTAAATTGGTAACAATTAATCCTTAAAAGAACAAAAATTCCTGATTGAATTTTTGTACAAAAAGTGTGATAATTATGTTATGTTATACAAGTTAATGACAAATTGATTTTTAAAATTTACAACTGAATGCTAGATTGGTTCTTAAATATTACATTTTAATGACAAAAAAAGTCTCACAAAAATTTAATGGCAGAATGTAATTATCGTACTTTTCATATGTCCATTAAATAAATCATAACATTTATTTATTCTAAAATTAAATTATCATTTATTTACACATTAAGTAAACAAAAAAGAAGAGAGGTCAGTTTCTTCCTCCATGTGTTTGTTGGGCTGAAAGCTATTGCTTTCATGACTTAGATTTTTCTTCCTACGTCAACCAATTTTCCCATACACCCAGCAATAAAATGAAAAATCTAAAATGTCTTTCTGCAAGGTTCATACGGATTGATCAATCCATATCCATCACCCGTCGTCGTAGCCACACCTAGACCACCTCCCTCCTCTCTGCCTCCCTCAGCGACGCCTGCTTTCCTCTCCCCCATCCATAGTTATAAAACCTGGTCTAGTCATTGACCCGGCCGAGGTAGTGGATCACTGGGTCAGTAATTGACCCGGTCTATATTAAAAAATTCAAAATTATATTAAGAAACATTCATCCATAATTCCATACTAAAAAATCCAAAATAAGAATTAAAGTATTAAAATTAATAACACAAGGAAGTGTATTAATAATAAAAAAGAGTGTACATAACAAGTATTTAAATTAAAAAAGTCCAATTTTTAATAAATAAAATAAGCGAAAAATTCATTTTAAAATGTAAAATGGAAACTGCAGAAAGCGAAAAATGGGGTGCAAAAAGAAACGTCATGGATCTGGAGGCCCAATAAAGAAAACCCCTAATTAATAGTCACTATATATATATATATATATATATATATAATATTTCTATTCTTGCTACGCCGCTGCATATTTTTCTTTTCCTTTTTGCTGTGCTGCACTTTCTTCTTCTCCTATGCTTCTTCTCTCTGCGCTTTCTTCTTTTCTTCTTTGGCTGATGTCTTCTTCTATGCTTCTGTTGTTCTTTTTGCGCTTTCAACAGATGCAGTTCAATTTTTATTCGGCCTCTTCTCTCTGCCTTCCTATTCCGCCTTTTTCATGGTGTGCGTGAAGGTGCGATGCCGGTGGAGTGAAGGCGCGATGACGACAATGTTACATCGGTCGGGTTCCAAAAACCCACCGGGTCGCCGAGTCCGCATAAAACTGGTCGGGTTTCACCGGGCAAAGCTGGGCCAGATGCATGGCTGGTCCAATCCCCAACCCGGCCCGATGGTAGTATCGATTCCCGGTCTGACCGGTCGGGCCGGACCGATTTTCACAACACTGCTCCCATCTCTATCTTTCTTATCCTTATACCACAACGTCGCCACGTGCCTTATCTTTGTGCAATCACCCTCAAGAGACTCGCCCCCGACAAGGCCGTGGAGTCCGTGAAGAGCGGCATGGTCCTCGACCTCGGCCTCAGCACTGACTCCACTGCCACTTCCCACTTTGTCCTCGACCCCTTTCCTTCCTTGACCACAATCCCCACCTTGATCTCACCATCGACAGCGCCGATGAGGTCGATGAGGCAATCCTTAATCCATAAGATTCTTACGGATTTGTTAATCCATATGGGGTTACAAATTAACAAATCCCTATGGGCTTACGGATTCATCCGTAAGCCCATACGGATTGACCAATCCGTATGAATCTTAAGGAAGGACATTTTTTATTTTTCAATGTCTTTTCTGGATGTGTGAAGAAATTTTTTAGGTGTAGAAAGAAAAATCCTCATGACTTTCTTTCCATCTTTTCTAGGAATTGGGCTTATTAAGGTCCAATAAAGGCAACAGCTTCATACACCATTAAATTTTCCCATACATCATTTGCTTTTTTTGAAAACCCGAAAATACCCCTACAGGTTTCCATTTATATTTGAGTTGGTTGCAGTTGATGTACGGTTATGGTTTTTTTTCTTCATTTTGGTTGAGTTGAGTTATTGGGAACGACTGTGCATTGGTGGTAGATGGTGCCATTGTTTTGATTTTGTCAGAGTGGTGGCGTCGTGGTGGTCGTCGGAGTGGTCGAGTGGCATTGTGGTGGACGCAGAGGTCAGTGGTGATCCGTAAGAACCATACGAATTAGGCAATTCGTAACATCCATACGGATTGCCTAATCCGTATGGCTTAAAATCACAAATTTGCGTTTAAAAAATTTAAAAATTTGTTGAAAAAATGTATATAATTAAAATTGAGTTTAATTTTATAAATTATTTGATTGAGTAAATACACAAAATTAATTTTGGGTTATTTATGCAAATAGTGGTGATGTCGAGACTTTCATCATTTGTTAAATCACAAATTTATCATTAAAAAATTAAATTGTTGAAAATATGTATTTAATTAAAATGGAGTTTAATTTTATAAATTATTTGTTTGAGTAAATACAAAAAGTAAAATTTTGAATTGTTTATGTAAATGGTGATCTTTAGAATTTAATGTTTTTTATGTTATAAATTTAATGTTAGTAAATGTTATTATTATCCATGTGGGTGTTTTTATTTATTATTAAATTAAATTTTTATATGTTAGGATGAACAACGATGAGTGGATGTATGATAGTATTATGCCTGAAGAAAATAATATGAATGAAGACATTGGAGCGGTCCTTGATGCGTTTGAAAACAATAATTGTTTAATTGATTGTTCTGCAGCGTTTAACACGATTGAGGTATATATGTGATTTTGAATGTAGTTAAAGTTGTTAAATGATTAAATTAAGAAGATTAAAGATGAATTATGCATTTTTGTAGGTGTTTGAATCACGTGATGCGGTATTGAAATGGGCTCGTACTGTTGCAAATGTGAATGATTTTGTAGCTGTCATAATGAAGAGTGACATATCGACTGCAAAAATAGGAAGGACATCATTTGTGTTAATTGGTTGTGAAAGGAGTGAAAAGTATAGACCATGCAAAAAATGTTCGACACCTTCAACGACTAGCACTAGAAAATGTGAGTGTCCTTTTAAGTTACGCGACAAACTAGTCCCGGGAGGTCAATGGTGGATGGTGAAGCTAATATGTGGCAATCATAATCATGCTTTGGCTAAGTCATTCTGTGGGCACCCATATGCTGGTCGACTAATTGAGGAGGAGAAGATCATTGTTGCTGATATGACAAGGTCGATGGTGAAACCAAAGAATATTCTTCTAACTTTGAAGGAGCATAATGACATTAATTATACAACTTTGAAGCAAGTATACAATGCAAGATATGCATACCGCACGCGTACAAGAGACAATAATACTGAAATGCAACAGCTAATGAAACTTCTTAAACGCGACATGTATATTCATTGGCATAGATTAAAGGATGAAAATGTTGTACGTGACTTGTTTTGGGCACATCCAGATGCAGTACAATTGAGCAATGCATATCATATGGTGTTCTTGATAAACAGTAAATACAAAACAAACAGGTATAGACTTCCTTTACTTGACATTGTTGGTGTAACACCTACTGGGATGACATTCTCAGCTGCATTTGCTTATTTAGAGGCCGAACATACAAACAATGTTGTGTGGGCCCTTGAACGGTTTAGAGGGATTTTTCTTAAACGTGAATTTTTCCCTAAGGTCATTGTTACGGATAGAGATTTAAAATTTATGAGTGGAGTCGAAACTGTTTTCTAGAGTCAACCAATTTATTGTATAGGTTTTACATTGACAAGAATGTCAAGGCAAAATGTAAAACTTATATTCGGCAGAAGAATGCATGAGATTATGTCATGAAAGCATGAAGAAGTGTTGTCGACTGTGCTACTGAGAAGCAATTTGATGATTGTCTTATGAAGTTTGATGTTGCATGTGCACCGTGACCAATGTTTATTGATTACGTGAAGGACACTCGGTTGAATCCCCACGAAGAAAAATTTGTGACAACATGGACAAACAAAGTCATGCATTTGGGAAATACAACAACAAACAGGTAACTTTTGGGTCTGACATTGCTTAAATTATGATTTGCATACGTTTAATGTTTTTGACTTGAATTGATCGTATGATAAACTGTAAGGTTGAGTCTGCCCATTGGACCTTAAAGTGACTACTCCAGAATAGTCTTGGTGATTTGTGCACTGTTTGGGATGCGATGAGCAATTTGATCACCTTGCAACATACTAAAATCAAGGCATCTCTAGAAAGAAGTACACATGTGGTAGGGTATGTTTTTAAAGTTACATTATACAAGAGACTTCTTGGCATGGTGTCCAGGTATGCTTTAAATCAAATTGCTGTTGAGTATGAGCAAGTGCATTATGCTGGCAAAAGCCCTTCTTGTGTGGATGTGTGTTGAGAACAATGCATGGTTTGTCTTGTGCATGTGAGCTATCTAAGTATGTTATTGGGAGCATTCTAATTAACATCGTTCCTATGGTTTGGCGAAGATTAAAATTTTCAGACGAAGGTAATCATGAATACGAAGTCAGCATAATGGATGAGATGGAAGCCATATCCAACCGTTTTGAAATGCTTGATTTGTGTGGAAAAATGAAACTGAAGTCTAAGCTTAAAGAAATTGCGTATCCTGATTTGAATTCCATATGCCCCCTGATAAGGTCAAAACTATAGGTGTTCAAAAGAAGAACATCACAAAGCACCAACGATCTACGAGAAGGGACCCGTCTTACTTCGAGTATGTGGATGAGTTACATTCTGTGCAAAATAGTTACTCTACTCCACAACAGTGTAGTTCGTCATCTGATGTTCTAATGAAAAATCAGATGGTTCCTATGCTCAATCAATTTCATCCGTTTATGCTGAAATTTATTTTGAACATCAGTGATGTAAAAGCTTATGGTAGTTGTGGGTATCATGTAATTGCTACCTTGTTAGGTTATGGTGAAGAGTCTTGGTCTGTGGTACGTAATCATTTGCTCAAAGAACTTGCACAATGGAGTGATCAATATATAGCCCTGTTTGGTGGGTTACAATGGTTTGAAACCTTAAAGCGGTCCCTACTGGTTGATGGTTTGTCGAAGGTAAAACATTGTTGTATTCACTGTTCATTTAAATTAACTAATCAACTAAAAAAAATGTAACATATTTCATTAACTGTTTACTTACAGGTAACGGCGGATAAGTGGATGGATATTACTGATATGGGTCACGTAATTGCATCAAGATACAACATGATTGTAGTCTCTCTTTCATTCCAGGAAAGTATAACGTTCTTCCCTCTAAGGAGTCAACCTCCTAGAGATCGCCAAGTTCATCGCACTTTGTGCATTGGTCATGTGTTTGGTAACCATTTTGTTCAAGTATAACATTAATTGTTTTATTTTATGGAACTAGATTAATCCGTGAAACTCATTATTTGTGTGATTTTATTGTATGAAACAGGTTTTTTTAACAGACAATAGTCCTTTGCTATTGACCGCGTTCTTGTGAGCTACTCATTGTACCAACGAAGCACAAGACTGGCCCAATCATTACATTGGTAGAAGGCAAATGTATACTAAATGTATGAAGTTGCGCACTGAACATGTTGACTTACGAGATGTGTAGAAATATTTGACCAATGCATAAACTATTTAATTGCATAACTGTATCAATATAAAATTATAAATGTGCAAGTAAGTTTGTCCAACATGAAAAAACATAAAACAATAATGCGGTTTTTAGTACATAAATGAGTGATGGGCTACTCAAAGTCGCCTCTGCTGTGCATCTCTTGGTCGTCTTGCTCGAGTATAGACAATGTTGTAGTCCTTGACACTACGGGCTAGAAGCAACATCTGCTGTGTCCTAGAGTATGCATCGGTGCCCTCTGTAACAAGCCCGTCATCGATGAAGGCTTGCAAGCCCTCAGCCAGCTGTTGGCAAACAAATTGAAATTACAATAAAAAAAATGCATTACCCAATGTAATAAAATCTGATAATGCATAAATAAACAAATAGTAATCTTTGTACCACTGCATGTGCTGGCGACTGGTCTTCTAGAGTAACATCTAATGCATGGGGAGGCACATCTAGTGCAGGGGGATGAACATCTGGTGAAGGGGGAGGAACTGGATCAGTAATGGGCCCAGGTGGAACATGTATACGAGGCTATGCATACTATGTTGGAGTCATAAATTGATGTGAGATATGATAGAACCACTCCCTATATCCAGCAACATAGTGACTTGGATAATGTACCAAGTCACCGGTTGGTATAAGGTATTCCGAGAAGTGGACCTATTGGTCATCAACATCTTCAGTGGAGGGGACTTCCGACATAGGCATCTTTGGAATCTGTTGAATTTGACCAAACTGCCTAACTACCCTCTCTGGCAATTACCTGACAATGTTAGGACCCCATCTAATGAAACCAGAAAATAAACTAATTGCCTCAAAATCCCTGTGGGCACGATGCTTCGCATATGGTGTCCAACAAATATCATCAGCTCTCAACCTATCTATATGGGCATGATAAGTTGTCAAGGGTAAGGCCTTCACACTCTTCCAGCGGCAAGCATGCGGTTGCATCTCTTCATAGTGATCATCTGCAACCACATTGCCTACAGTGGGAAAATACTCATATATCCAGCACTACAAATTGAAATGATTAAAGTCAGCAATAATTCAACACATAACAAACCCACACACACGGACACACACACAAGATTACATGTAATAAAGTAATGTATCCAGCCAAATTTTTTCCGTGGTGTTTAGATGCGTAATTCAAATTTTCATACATATGCACGAGAGCACCTACACCCCAAGCAAATCCCGCAGATTGATCCATGTCGCGAAAAGCTTCTAAGAACTGAACACCTATATGTGTCGCACTCTTGTTAGCAAACAAAGTGCAGCCAACAAGATGCAATAGATATGCCCTGGTTGCTAATATCCACTGCCTAGACTCACACATCCCAAAATACAACTCTCACAGCCATGACAATCGAACATATGCCCCGTGGCACTGTGTCGTCTCTACTTCAGCTTCATCGACAGTGACTTCCAACAGCTCCACCAACAATGTAATGGCCTCGCCGACATCAATCTGCTCATTGGAGTGGAACACTCCTATGACAAGGATTTGTAAAAGGGATGCGACATCATCCAATATAAGTGTGAATTCACCCATAGAAAGATGAAAACTGGAAGTCTCAGCGTGCCATCTCTCTACAAATGCAGACAACAATCCTCGATCTCCAATCTCCACTGAGCAATGTATCAACGGACTAAGGCTAGTAGCAGCCACTAAGCCTTCAATCTCAGCAGCAGGCTTCCCGAATTTAATAACCTTACATCCATGGGAAGCCAACTTTAGCTCTGCACGTTCCTGCAATAAATACATGAAGACATGGTTTACAATGACTCAGAAGTAAACATATTATCCTAAACTAGATGTAATTCATGATATAAATACCTCTCCTGCCCAGACTTTAATAGCCACATGATCGGCGTAATCAGTCAAGACGGAACAGTCTTTTGGACCTCCTGAAAAAGATTCAGTACCTACATCCTCCGTCGCAGGTACATCAGTCTCCAGATGTGGTTCCCCAACTAGAGGATCCTCAGGAACACTAACACCCGCCCTTTCTCGACGAACGGATGCTGTCGGCCTACGTTGCTCAGGGGCTTTGTCTTCGTTACCCCTGACATTTCTACCCCCTCCTCGGTCGACAACTCTTCCAACAGGCCGATGCATTCCTCCTCTAGTCCTAGCCATAATCTGTACAACATTTGTTTACATGTTAGATTATCACTTTAGACCAAACCACATACATAGTTTGATTCACAAGGTTGAACAAGTTTGATTCACAAGCATACTCACTAATAAAGTCCAATTCTAACAAAAGCATCCCATAACGGGTTGAACAAGTTTGATTCACAAGCATACTCACCAATAAAGTCCAATTCTAACAAAAGCATCCAATAAAGTCCAATTCTAACAAAAGCATCCCATAACGGGTTGAACAAGTTTGATTCACAAGCATACTCACCAATAAAGTCCAATTCTAACAAAAGCATCCCATAACGGGTT
>CM023946.1:34309093-34345719 GCA_013407115.1 Glycine latifolia | reverse complement strand
AAACAAGTTTGATTCACAAGCATACTCACCAATAAAGTCTAATTCTAACAAAAGCATCCCATAACGGGTTGAACAAGTTTGATCCACAAGCATACTCACCAATAAAGTCCAATTCTAACAAAAACATCTCATAACGGGTTGAACAAGTTTGATTCACAAGCATACTCACCAATAAAGTCCAATTCTAATAAAAACATCCCATAACGGGTTGAACAAGTTTGATTCATAAGCATACTCACCAATAAAGTCCAATTCTAACAAAAACATCCCATAACGGGTTGAACAAGTTTGATTCACAAGCATACTCACCAATCAAGTCCAATTCTAACAAAACCAACATAAAACAGGTTGAATAAGTGTGATTCACAAACATAATAACCTTACAAGTACAATTCTAATCAAAGCAACCTATAACGGGTTCAACAAGTATGATTCAAATACATACTCACCTCCAAGTACAATTCTAAGCAACCTATAACGGGTCCAACATAAATTATGTTTTTTTCTAATATTTTTTTAATACTACTTAATTATTTTTTATTTAATTATTTTAAAAAGTATTTAAAAACTTTAAAATACTACTCATACGTATCAGTCAATCCGTATGAGGCTTACGGATTACCGAATCCGTTTCCTCTACACTACTCTGTTTTACAGACCACCAACACGAAAAACAACGCATCTCGAAGGAGTTGCCACCAATCGGAGAAGATAGTGTCACCATGGATGTCGACGGTGCGTCAGAGAAGGAAACGGGACAATGCTGGACCAAGCAAAACGTGGCAGAGGAGCGGTGCAGTAGCGGCGCAGGAGCGTACGTTCAGTGCAGGAAGAAACAAGCAAAAAGACAATTTTTTTAAAAAATAATTAACCTAAAAGTGGAGGGCAATTCCGGAAATTTGCTATTACATAATGATGTATGGGAAAATTTAATGGTGTATGAAGCTATTGCCTCCAATAAATTAAGTGGTCACACTACGAAGTATACTCTGTTGCAAAGTAATTCAGCGGAAGGTTCATATGCCTCATTTCACCCGTTGTTTATCTATCAACGTTATATATTTGTACCTTTGTGATGTTTTTTTCAATGTGCAGAAGCAACTGTCATATCCTTAATTAGCTAATTGGTCCTATATAAGAATCTGACCAGTAGTCGTCAAATAATGGACTCATTATTCTTTTATATATATATAAAATTGGCAAGCTACTCGATCGGCATTCAATGATGAAGAAATCAAGTTTGTTAGTTACTTGACTTCCTGGGCATTCTAAGATTCATTTCACTATCGAGAAATCACCTAGCAAATTATGAACCATAGGTTTTTTTTCTCTCCATAGAAATTAAATACGGTACTAATTAATCCAGAACAATTATACACTCTATTCAACAAATTGAATTAGATTTCTTTAGTTGAATTTTTAAGTCTTTAGATTCTCAAGATTAATTTGTTTTGCTCCTTTAGTACTACTCGACGTATACATACTTAATTTGACGCGTTTTGAAGTAGACAATTATCTATTGAAATTATGTTTTCCAAGTAATTCTTGTACAAGTATAATTAAGTGATTCAGTTCAACAGAAACATATTAATGAAAACAAATTTTTCGTGAAAAAAAAAAGAAACTTGTTGCATAGATTTGTTTTGCGTAAAAATTTAATATATCAGTGTCGCTTTGTATGTGTGTATATATCTGTTTTATTTATTTATTTATTGAAATTTGATAGAATTTCTGAATTTGTATATGTTGATCTTCTGCCTGTTTTTGGGTTCATGTGAGTCTAAATAAATTATTTTTTCTCTCGACAAAGGAATTAATTACACAAGCTTATAATATTATTGCTGTGAAAAAAAATGTAATATTTTTAATTGCATCGTTTTCACACAAAAATATTTCACACATATCAGTTGCAATCCTTTTCCAAATTAACTATCATCAATTTCCCTAACATGTCAGTGTGAAAATAAAACAGGATAACTAACATTGATAGAAGCTGATGCCTTACTCTGAGAGTGGTGTGTGATTCATGAAAATTTTCTTGCATGACCCCACACTAATTTCCTTGGAAGTTCCAATTCAGCTTCTCAGAGCTACAAAATTACAACCATTCAATAACTATCAAGGACTAGAGAGAACTGTTAGATATTGGTTGTGGTTCTCATGGTGAACTTTTAATGCGACTCAGAACTTGCATGCTTGACTTTGAATAGAGCAAAGAATGAACTTATCTTAATTATATTATTTTATTTTTTTTGTTAAATATGTATTGGTGTAAAGTATCACTGATCGATTTTTATTGATTATTAATTTTTATCAAAAAAATTTGACTGATTGATAGTCTCTAATGCAATTTTTTCTTTTATTTACAAATTTTGAATTCAAGATTTTAGTAAAGAGATTTGAGCTTGGTTTCTCTATGACCAATATATTGTTAGTTTTTCTTATTTTATTTAGAAACCTCAAACTCTCGCACTTCTCATAATTTAAAGGAAAGCTGCTATAAGTTAGTAATTCACATTCGTCACTTATCTGTATTATATGGACTTCTCTTAATTGAAATTACTGTTTCTTACATAAACTATTAGAAACAAAAAGTGAAGTAAAAAATAATGCGAAACATTTTTTGTAATTAAGGAGAAAAATATAAAACGTTTTTCCAAATGAAATTTAAATTTATCAAATTTGAATTAAATGTGACATATGCATGTAACTCGATATTCTCATAAGGATAATTAATTAAAGAAGGGAAACAGATAGGAAAGAAAGTTAGTTATCTCTTAATGAGAAAAAAAAAATAGTACACCAAAAGGAAGAAACATGAATGCTTTACTTTTTCTTTGATATATAATCTAAGATTGTATTAATAAATGAAAAGTTAATCAAAAGCAACGAGCTTGCTTTTTTTGACTAGTAACATCAAACCTTCGCTTACTCCGCCTCACATAAACTGAAATTCGGAAATTGCCTTCACATAGCTGCACGTGGTGAATAGAAATTCATTGTTGAATAAAGAATCGTGTAAATATAGATATGTGTAAGTAGATTGTTTTAAAGGTAAACATAAATCTACACGTTATATGGATATTTGAAATTGTTTTCTTAAACAAAATTAAAAAAATATTATACAACTTAAGAAAATAAAAAAACTACTTAACATGCAACAGTTCATCCTGTTAACAGATAATATGGAAATGCTATTCATCCATTCAAATTGCAAACAAAAAGGTTTAAGAAAAAAAAACAAGAGAGAAAGGGGACCATATGTTCAAAGGTTAAAGGAAAAGAACAAGCATAAAGGATACTAGCAAGGGAAAGTTGTGGTTTGAGATTATCCAATGTAGATGGTATAGATAACAATGGTGATGTAAAAGGTGGGGGAAGAAGAAAAGGGAAAATGAACGGTTGGCAGTTAGTGGTTAATGTTTACTCATTTTGATAAGTAATGAAACATTGTGAAATAGTTGAAGCATTATTGTGATTAATAGCGGTTGAATGATGTCGTTTAACAAACATTCATGTTAATGTAACTTTGATTTAATAAATACTTTTTTAGCATTTACTAGGCTTAAGTTTATATGACTTGCTGGTGTAAAAAAGAAGTTTATATGTCTTCTACGATTTTGTGACACCTGTATAACATGTAGCCAATGAATATTCGCATCATTAATATAATGACAAAAAATATAGCTGTATATTTAGCAACACGACGTTAGGCTCTCTATCTTTGGCACCACGACACTAGTGACTTTGAATTTTCTTAGTTCAACATTCAGCAATGTACTTGTCATCTTGTCCAACCTTGTAAATTTTGTGCATGAGTTGACTCCATTATTGTTCATGCATTACTTCGGCCGTTTTACTCAATGGGTCGTAAATTTTGGTATCTTGGACTACTAGCTCCTCTCTGTGTCTCTCATTCAACTCTCTCATTCGAAGAACACACTTTTCACATCACACTTTAACCCAATTCTTTAATGCTAAAATTTATGAATCTTTTATTTATTTATATGCTGTTAAATTTTTTCATTTTTATTTAATGTGAAACTTTATTTCACACTTGTTTTTTCATATTATTTTCCCATAAACTTGACCTGAAGATACCAATGATAATCCTTAGATTTAAGTATTAAGGTGATATCAAATTTACTTATATAATTGTTTATGATTTATTGGTGAAAATCTCCTTAAAATTAATCCCTCGATTTTCCAACACTTTTGAATATACTTTTATTGTATTGATTGAAATTTATTGAAAATATGAAAATATTGTGGGACAGATTTTGTATTTAATAGTTTTCTCTTTTGATTTTGTAGTTTTTAATAAATTTTAACCAATTAGAGAATATATTTTTGGAATGACGCTTGTTAGCACTCCTCCTTTATATATACACTTGCTTCAGTTTTCTTAGTCTGTTTGTTATATGTGATTGCTAACTCAACTCTCAAGCTTAGTACTCAATGAAGTTTATTCTTTCTCCAATGAGTATCATGCTTTATACCCTCTTTATCTCTTCTCTTGTAGTTTCCATAGCAGCAGACAAATCATCCAATTCACAGTTTACGTCCCTCAGTCATGAAGAAACCATAGTTTCCCCAAATAGAACCTTTGAACTTGGTTTTTTCCATCTGGGAAATTCCAACAAAAGCTACCTCGCAATTCGGTACAAGAACTATTCGGATGAAACCTTTGTTTGGGTTGCAAACGGTGCCAACCCAATCAATGACTCCTTAGCCATGTTGACACTAAACAGTTCTGGCAGTTTTGTCCTTACACACAATAACAATCATGTTTGGTCCACAAGCTCTCTAAAAGTGGCACAGAATCCATTGGCAGAGCTATTAGACTCTGGCAACCTTGTGATAAGAGAGAAAAGTGAAGCAAATTCAGAAGACAAAGAAGAATATCTGTGGCAAAGTTTTGATTACCCTTCTAACACAATGTTGGCAGGGATGAAGATTGGTTGGGACCATAAAAGGAAGCTAAATAGAAGACTCATAGCATGGAAGAGTGATGATGATCCAACACCAGGAGAGTTGTCATGGGAAGTTGTGTTGCATCCCTATCCTGAGATTTACATGATGAGGGGAACAGAGAAGCACCACAGACTTGGACCGTGGAATGGATTGCGTTTCAGCGGCATGCCAGAAATGAAGCCTAATCCTGTTTTCAATTACAAGTTTGTCTCCAACGAGGAAGAGGTTACCTACATGTGGACCTTGCAGACTAGCTTGATCACGAAAGTGGTGCTCAACCAGACCTCACAAGAGCGTCCTCGCTTCGTGTGGTCCGAGGCAACTGCATCGTGGAACTTCTACTCAACCATGCCAGGGGAGTATTGTGACTATTATGGTATTTGCGGGGCGAATTCGTTTTGCAGCACCACTGCATCGCCAATGTGTGAGTGCTTAAAAGGGTTCAAGCCAAAGTCTCCAGAGAAATGGAACTCAATGGTTTGGACACAAGGATGTGGCCTTAAAAGTCCATTGACTTGTAAGTTTGATGGATTTGCTCATGTTGATGGTTTGAAAGTGCCAGATACTACACATACGTCTGTGTATGAGAGTATTGATCTTGAGAAATGCAGAACCAAATGCTTGAAAGATTGTTCCTGCATGGCATATACCAATTCTAATATAAGTCTAGGAGGCAGTGGCTGTGTCATGTGGTTTGGTGATTTATTAGACATCAAATTGTATCCAGCTCCAGAAAGTGGGCAGCGTCTATATATAAGGTTGCCTCCTTCTGAATTAGGTAAATACTTTATTAACTTTTTCAAATTAACCCTTTTAATTTAAGCTTGGTCCTTGAATATGGAATTTAATGATTGTTGTTTTCTTCGATGAAGATTCTATCAGGCACAAGGAGTTTAAAATAATGTCTGTAACATCCGTTGCTGCAGCTATAGGAGTTATACTTGCTATTTATTTTCTCTACAGGAGGAAAATTTATGGTAAAATTATTCTTCTCTTCTCTCACATTTGACTGAAAAAATAGCTGAATAGTTTTGCACAGAATATTTTTGAAATTCTGCTGTTTGTCAATTCCCTTGACAAGTGCTGTTATTCAAATTGTTTTTTACATTATGCTGTGAAATTGGTTAGGTGGCCTTATAGCAGGGTTCTATTCTGTCTCCTGGAAAGAATATCCTAGTTGTATAGTTTAATAATGTGAATGCATAACTCACATAATACTTATGTTTTTATTTTTCCAGAGAAATCAATGGCCGAAAAGAACTATGAAAGCTATGTGAATGATCTGGATCTCCCATTGCTTGATTTGTCAATAATCATTGCAGCCACAAATAAGTTCTCAGAGGGGAACAAGATTGGAGAAGGTGGCTTTGGATCCGTATATTGGGTAATTCAGTATTTTGGTTCTAGTAATAATATTCATACCCAAAATAAAAACAATGAGAAAAATGTTTATAATACGAAGAGCATCTATTCATATGAATGTGATCATGCAGGGAAAATTAGCCAGTGGGCTAGAAATTGCCGTGAAGAGACTTTCAAAGAACTCGGATCAAGGAATGAGCGAGTTCGTAAATGAAGTAAAACTTATTGCAAGAGTTCAACACCGAAATCTTGTAAAGCTTCTTGGCTGTTGCATTAAAAAACAAGAGAATATGCTAGTTTATGAATACATGGTTAACGGCAGCCTTGACTACTACATTTTTGGTAAGGAATATCAAGAAACCTTACATTAGTACTCACTAGTATTTTATGATTATAGTGATGGCTTGCATATTCAATACTTAATGATGCAGTTGCTATGATTCCTATAAATACCAGATAGTACCAAACGGAAATTGCTAGATTGGCCAAAGCGTTTCCACATAATTTGTGGAATTGCTCGTGGGCTTATGTACCTTCATCAAGATTCTCGATTGAGGATTGTCCATAGAGATCTAAAAGCAAGTAATGTTTTACTAGACGACACTTTGAATCCCAAAATTTCAGATTTTGGATTGGCTAAAACTTTTGGAGGAGAGAATATTGAAGGAAATACAAATAGAATTGTTGGAACATAGTAAGTGTCTTAACTATTTAGCACGTACCATTCTGTTGTTTTAAAGAGACATGGCACATTAATATTATTCCCCTCAACGGTTAATTGCAGTGGGTACATGGCACCAGAATATGCTATTGATGGACAATTTTCAATAAAATCTGATGTCTTCAGCTTTGGTGTTTTGCTGTTGGAGATTATATGTGGGAAGAAAAATAGATGTTCTAGTGGAAAGCAAATCGTTCACCTTGTTGATCATGTAAGTGGCTGATTTTAATTTAGGGTTACCTCAGTTTTAAGTTCGTAAACTTTTTCAAAATTTGATTTATAGTCTTTAGACTTTTGTTTGATTAGTCAAGGTTTCTCAACTTTTTTTCATTAAAATTTTTAGTCCTTAAATTTTTGTTTGACTGGTCAAAGTTTCTCAATTTTTAGAAATTTTAGTTTTAAGTCCCTATAAATAAAAGTTTGAACCCATTATTTTTATTTATTTAATGAGATTTCAAGGACTAAAAATCGAATTTTCAAAAGGTTAAGGACTAAAAATCTTAATGAAAAAAAGATAAGAAATCTTATCAGTCAAACAAAAATTTAGAATTAAAAATCAAACTTTGAAAAAGTTTAAAAACTAAAAACTTAGATAATTCTTTAGTTTATCTATGTTAGACTTCACATATTTTTGAACAATTTTGTTTGGCTAATAACAATTTTCTTCTTGTTATTTAGGTGTGGACACTCTGGAAAAAGGATATGGTTTTACAAATAGTTGACCCAAACATGGAGGATTCATGCATTGCATCTGAAGTGTTACGTTGCATCCATATTGGGCTCTTGTGCGTGCAACAATACCCAGAGGATAGGCCTACTATGACCTCAGTGGTTTTAATGTTGGGGAGTGAGGTGGAATTGGATGAACCTAAAGAGCCAGGGCATTTTTCGAAGAAGGAGTCTATTGAAGCAAATTCAAGCTTATGTAGTTCAACCAATGCGATGTCCATAACCTTATTATCTGCTCGCTGATAATCAATGAGATAGGTGGATATATATTGTTGTAAATTAGATATAATCTATTTATAACCTATAAAATTGAAGGGCATATTGTGATGGTTTGATGTCAATTTCTTCTTTATGTATCTATTAATTTTTTATTTTATTTTAATTATCATGTTATAGGAGTAAAATATCATTAGTTATGTAAATGATCAATAAAAAGTTTCTGTTAAAAAATTCTACTAATTGATTATTTTACTAGAATTTCTGTTTTCAATAATATTTTTTCTATACATAAAACTTGAATATATAATATAAAATTAAAATGCAAAGTGAAAAGTTAATATGTTAGTATAAACATTTTTTATTATTATGCCACATCATCCATTTTCATAAATTCATACCTTCCCTTGCTCTCAATTCTTTCGTTATCACTCTAACATTACACTAGAATAGAACTCCATTTTCACTTTTTAATGTACATCCCTCTTAATTAACTTAACTATCCAATAAATGAGTGTTATTATTATTAAATTGATGACTCATGTATCCATTTTAATTTTAAAATACAATTGTTTTTTTTAATGAAAATAATGAGAACCTAGAAACTTCTAGAAATATTGGTCCAAACAAGATTGTTATGCATTGAGAACCAACATCTTGGTAGCTCACACTCCATAACACTTGACTCAATGACATTTCAATTAACTTTCTTATTGGTCATAAGATTCTACCGGTCATAATCCTATATATATAGTCTTTTTTGAGACATTGACAACCAACTCTGATATTACTTATAGATTGTAATGCCTGATTGCTTTTAGAACCAATGAAACATCTCTATAAATCAATGTAAAACTTTTCAATGTACTTTGACCTTACTCATATGCTTCCTAGGAGGTCATCCATATTGAAATTGGTCAAAGTTAAACATACTTAATTATGAAGTTCTTAAGTGATGTACTACAAAAAAGAAGATACATTTTGTTGATATAAGTAATACTAATTAATTTCTTTAAGTCATCATTAATTGTGCGATACTATATTTTCACGGTCTCTAGATCCCTCTCATTCTTATATGTATTTGATTCATTCACAACTTTACATTTTTAGGGATGAAAGTGACAATTTATCATTATTATTATCATTGTGATTTAATCATTAGTTCATTTAGTATATTATTGGGTAAATGGTCACTTTTGTCATTGAAAGTGTAAAATAGTGATAATTTGATCATTGAAAGAAAAAATATTCTAAAATAATACTTGAAAGTGTAAAAAGTATGTAAAAAAAAATGTTCTACAATAAAGTGTGGAGTGTTAACTTTAATTTATACTCTCGTACCATTTTGTAATTAAGCTGTAATGTTCAAGGATTAATTTGATATTAAGTTATAAATCTTTCAAGACCAATTTAACATTAATTATGTTGTAAAGTTCAAAGACTATTGACTTAGGACATAAAGTTAATGTTCAACCAATGACAAAGAGACGATTCTAATGCTTTTTTTATACTTTCAAGGATTATTTTAGATTCTTTTTTTCAAAGACTAAATTGTCACCATATTACACTTTCAAGGAATGAAAGTTGTAATTTATCTTATCTTTTTTGAGTAAAAGTTGTAAGCGGGCGTTTGAACACTTTGGTAAACAGTCCTCCTTATGAGCGTGAGAGCATCCATACTTCCTATGTTACTTTCTGACATTGTTTTTTTAGATGTCTCACACGGACAATGACCGAGCCGTAATATTCAAGACTGCGGTCTTCTATCCACACGTACAGTCTAGAAAAACAGAACCAAAACATGTAAATCACGAAATATATTGAAAATTCTACTGAAAAGCTCAGGTGATTTGCATTTACAGTACAAGTTAGAGAGTCTCTGCCTTCTGCATCACGTTATTGTTTATTAATCATCAATGAGCCACCGACTAATCCATTAATAACTTCAGTTTACTTCCTAAACTTTGTTTTAAGCTGAACTACTCAATGAAGTTTATTCTTTTTCTGATGAGTTTCATACTTTACACACTTTTTGTCTCTTCTCTTGTATTTTCCATAGCAGCAGACACATCATCCATTTCACAGTCCCAATCCCTCAGTTTTGGAAAGACCATAGTTTTCCCTTTGAGCTTGGTTTCTTCAATCTAGGACATCCAAACAAAAGCTACCTGGGGATTTGGTTCAAGAATATTCCGTCACAAAATGTTGTTTGGGTTGCAAACGGTGGCAACCCAATAAATGATTCCTCTGCCATCTTGAGACTAAACAGTTCTGGCAATTTGGTCCTTACACACAACAACACGGTTGTTTGGTCCACAAGTTCTCCAAAAGAAGCACAGAATCCAGTGGCAGAGCTATTGGATTCTGGCAATCTTGTGATAAGGGATGAGAATGCAGCAAATCAAGAGGCATATCTTTGATTAGCCTTCTGATACAATGCTGTCAGGAATGAAGATTGGATAGGACCTCAAAAGAAATCTCAGTATTCACCTTACACAGCTTGGAAGAGGGCTGATGATCCAACCCCAGGAGACTTCACATGGGGTATTGTGCTGCATCCCTATCCTGAGTTCTTTATGATGAAGGGAACCAAAAAGTACTGCAGAGGTGGACCATGGGATGGTTTGCATTTCAGTGGCACAAGGCAAAAAATTAGCAATCCGAAAAACCATTACGAGTTTGTCTCCGACAAGGATGAGGTTTACTACACATGGACACTCAAGAATGCGAGTTTATTATCGAAAGTGGCACTTAACCAAACAACACAAGAATTTTCACGGAATGTATGGTCAGAGACCGATAAATCATGGATGCTTTATTCAACCAGGCCAGGAGACTACTGTGACCATTGTGGGGTTTGTGGAGGCTATGCATTTTGCACCACTATTGCATTACCAATGTGTGAGTGTTTAAAAGGGTTCAAGCCTAAGTCTCCGGAAAAATGGAACTCAATGGACTGGACCCACGGATGTGTACTGAAACATCCATTGAGTTGCAAGTATGATGGTTTTGCTCTTTTGGATGGCTTGAAAGTGCCAGATACTAAAAATACGTCAATGGATGAGAGTATTGATTTAGAGCAATGCAGAACCAAGTGCTTGAATGATTGTTCCTGCATGGCATATACAAATTCAAATACAAGTGGAGAAGGCAGTGGCTGTGCCTTGTGGTTTGGTGATTTGTTTGACATCAAACTGGTTCCAGGTCCAGAAAGGGAGCAGCGTCTGTATATAAGGTTGCATGCTTCAAAATTAGGTAATACTTTATTAGCTTTCCAATTAATTAATCCGGGTTTTAAAAATCGGTCAGGTCGCTGGATTCCATCAAAACCGGTTGGGTTTGACCGGGTTACTTGTTTGAGCGGTTTAATAATGCACTCGACTCGATTGTACCACCGGATCCCGATTGGACTGATCTGACCGATTGGATCGAATCGAATTTTATAACTATGAACCAAACTTAAGGAAACACTGAAAGATTAGTTGGAACTTTGGTGAGTGTTTTTCATATTATAATGCGTCACATTTATTTATATACTTATACATGTTTGACAAGTCATTTAGATTGACTTATGACATTTTTTTGTTAATTTTTGACTGTTGAATAAATAAATTTTTTAATAATTTTTATCATTTTAAAATTGTTATTGTAGTTAATGCTTTTTAAAATTCTAACTTCAAATTTTTATTTTTTTATATTTTATTCCCTTTAAATTCTTAAAATTTTTATTAAATTTTCTTAATACACTTTTTAAATAAAGCAATGTAATATTATTTATTAAATTGTTTAATTCAATCATTACACTATTTATTTTATTACTTTACCATTATATATCAAGATAATGATAATGATAAATGATATATGTTTATTTTATTTTATTTTTTTATTATATTTTACACTTTTATATTAAATTATTTATTTTTACCATTATATTATTTATAACATTTATTATTTCAACATTATACTTAACGAAATTGACAAAAGATGCATAGATTTATTTTATTTTTCTATTAGTTTTTGATTAATTTTGTATTAGAAGATTTATTTTAATTATTATTCTAATTAAATAATAAAAGTATAATGTGTATTTAAGTGTATGTTTTTTATGCTTTTTTCTAAACTTAATAAAAAATATTTTAAGATATAAAATACGATATATAATAGAATACACAATATGAAAATTATAATAATTGAAACTTAAAACATGATTAAAATAATTTATCTATGAACAAAAAGTTAGAAAAGACTAAACTTAATTAAAAATTAAATTATAATAACTAAAAAATATTTTTATCCATAAAATTGAAATTTATCATATAAATCTCTATTTTTTTGTATTTTTAATTTTTAACTACTTTACCATATAACTTTACTAAACACTTATACTTTACCATATAATTTTACTAAACACTTATAATTTAATAAGTTAGCTTAACAATTTTCAAGTATTAGATACTAGTTAACTTTTTAACTTTGAGTTAGATTCATCTAATATAGCTGTTGTCGATCTCTAACAATGTTAGGAGGATAGATAAATATATTGTTGTTCCTTTCTTATTTTTCTACTTTTGTTTTCATGTTAGTTTTCCTATTTCCTTTATAAGGATTACCCATTTAGCTTATAAAAGATGATAAGACTTTGTATTACAAGCACATTGAACAATATTGATATTTAGTTTGCTCCTTTAGGTTAAATTATATTTTCGGTCCTTTTATTTTTTTACAAAACTTAATTTGGTGTTTCATTTTTAAAATGTACGTTCAATTTTATCCTCTCTCTATATATATTTTTAAATTTAATGTTACGATTTCATCTAAATTAAACTAACGAAGTTAAGGAATATGCAATGTAAGGTTCAAAGTTTTTGAAGATAGCGTTTTCCTAATAAAAAATATAACTAATCACCTTCCACAATTTTGATTTAACATATGGCGCTAAATATTCTAAAAGATAATCATTTTATTTATGTATATATTTTAAAAATATAAATATAAAAATATATAATTTAAATGAACCCATGCCTCACATGGGTTTAAAATATATAAGTTGAAGTGTACCTACACTACTTGGAGAGAAAATCAAATGATAAACAAATGATTAATGAGGTTTAGTTCAGTTTAATCAGGAATTGTGAGTATTGGAAATTCTAATTTTTACATATAAAAAAATGATAAATAAATTTGCTAACAGTTAAAATGTACTTGACTGTTAGGAATAAACATAGGAATGATTGGCATGGCAATGCCACCGTCTACAGACTTTTTTTTTTTTTTTACAATAGTAACAATGAAGATTCTCATGCATCTATCTTAGTGGGTTTACACTTCAATTTTATTGATTTTTAATATATATCCACTACCTATGACCACCCAAACTTTGGTAAATAGTCCTACCTATGAGAACCCAAACTTTAAATGTTTCTAACATTAGTTGTTTTCTCAAATGTCTCAAGAGTCCATTCCGTAGGAAACACGGACATGCCCGAGAAAGACAAAAGAAGCTGTTGAGAAGTTTACATGATTTGCACTTGCAAGATATATTAAAATTTATGATAAAATATGTTTTTGATTTTTAATAAATATTTAAATTTTGTATTTGTTTTTTTAGTTAATATTATTGTTTTTATTTTTGTTCCTTGATAAAATCAATTTTTTTTAATCTTTCATTAGTTAGTTATTTTGTGTTTACTCCTTGATAATTTTTTTATTTGTTATTAGTCTTTCTCAAGTAACTAATAACTAATGAAATAAATTTATTAAAAAATAAATATAAAATCATTAATTTATCAAGAATTAAAAAAAGTATTGAGGATAAAAAATAAAATTATTGTTTTATTAAAGATTGAATGCAATTTTTTTATTAAAGAAAAATACAAAATACATGTATTTATTAAAATTGGAGATATTTTAGTCTAAAGTTTACTGTTCCAATCAAACATTACTCTCTGAAAAGTCTTAGCTTACACGATTTGCATTTATAAGAGAAGTCAAGGTTTATCACTCCACCTTCATTTTTTTTTCAAACCTCACTCTATTAAAAACCTTTTATATTTATTGGATTTTTTCTTCATGCCTTGAAAAAAGTTGCTTCGGACATTCGGAAAAATAACGCCAACGGCCTCTAATGCAAACACTGCACAACCACGTGCACTCGACAGTGCAGCATATGGATGTACTGTGGCTACAGGTTGATGCGAATCCAACGGCCATTATTTCTTTTGCATCATACACAACATGTTTCAGTAGTGTACCTAGACTCTTTTCTCCAATCATACATTACTCTCGCCTTCTTCATCCCTCACTTGTGACTTGCCTTTATTCATTCTCAAGCTTAGTACTCAATGAAGTTTATTCTTACTCTGACGAGTTTCATACTTTATATACTGTTTGTCTCTTCTCTTGTAGTTTCCATAGCAGCAGACACATCATCCATTTCACAATCCCAATCCCTCAGTTTTGGAAGAACAATAGTTTCTCCAAGTGGAGTCTTTGAACTTGGATTCTTCAATCTTGGAAATCCAAACAAAAGCTACCTCGGGATTTGGTTCAAGAATATTCCGTCTGAAAACATTGTTTGGGTTGCAAACGGTGGCAACCCAATCAATGATTCCTTTGCCCTCTTGAGCCTGAACAGTTCTGGCCATTTGGTCCTTACACACAACAACACTGTTGTTTGGTCCACAAGTTCTCCAAGAGAAACACAGAATCCAGTGGCAAAGCTCTTGGATTCTGGGAATCTTGTGATAAGGGATGAAAATGATGTAAATCAAGAGGCATATCTGTGGCAAAGTTTTGATTATCCTTCTAATACAGGGTTGTCAGGAATGAAGATTGGATGGGACCTCAAAAGAAATCTCAGTATTCACCTTACAGCTTGGAAGAGTGATGATGATCCAACCCCAGGAGATTTCACTTGGGGTATTATTCTGCACCCTTGTCCTGAACTTTATTTGATGAAGGGAACCAAAAAGTACTACAGAGTCGGACCATGGAATGGTTTGAGTTTCGGTAGTGGCAGTCCAGAACCTAAAAGTCCCAATTACTATGACAAGTTTGTCTCTAACGAGGAAGAGGTTTCTTACACGTGGAACCTGAAGAATGCAAGCTTTTTAACAAAAGTGGTAGTTAACCAAACCACCCAAGAACGTCCTCGTTATGTATGGTCAGAGACTGAGTCATGGATGCTTTATTCAACAAGGCCTGAAGACTATTGTGACCATTATGGGGTTTGTGGAGCCAATGCATATTGCAGTACTACTGCATCACCAATATGTGAGTGTTTAAAAGGGTACAAGCCTAAGTCTCCTGAAAACTGGAAATCAATGGACAGAACCCAAGGATGTGTCCTCAAAGATCCATTGAGTTGCAAGAATGATGGTTTTGCCAAGGTTGATGGCTTGAAAGTGCCTGATACTAAAAGAACACTTGTGGATCAGACTCTTGATATAGAGCAATGCAGAACCAAGTGCTTGAATGATTGTTCCTGCATGGCATATACCAATTCTAATATAAGTGGAGAAGGCAGTGGCTGTGTCATGTGGTTTGGTGGCTTATTAGACATCAAATTGTATTCAGATGCAGAAAGTGGGCGGCGTCTACATATAAGGTTGCCTCCTTCTGAATTAGGTAAATACTTAATTGACTTTTCCCAATTAATGCTTTTATTATTCTTCTCGCATGGTTCCAATCTTTGAGAATTCAATCTTGATCCTTCAATGTGGGCTTTAACCATCTCTGTTTTCTTTGATCAAATTCAACCGTGAAGAATCTGTCAAGAGCAAGAAGAACTCCAAAATAATAATTGGAACCTCTGTTACTGCAGCTTTAGGAGTTGTACTTGCTATTTGTCTCATCTACAGAAAGAACATTGCAGGTAAAATTATTCTTTTCTTCTCTAACATTTCACTAAACATATGGTAGTATGGCATGGTTCTTTTCTGTACTTGCTATCTGTATTTTTTAAATAAAAATTCTGCTATTTATTAATTCCCTTAACAAGTGCTGTTAATGGTTTCTTAGAGGATACATTGAAATCTTGGTTATGTGGTCGTATAGCGTGGTTCTGTTCTGTGTCTCTTTAACAGAAATTCATATTTGTACTGTTTAATAACGTGTAGGCATAAAAGAAATTTACATTAAACTTATGTTTTCTTTTCCCAGGGAAGTCACTAAAATTGAATTGTAAACCCACTATAGAATTGAAGTGTAAACCCACTAAGATCAACTTAGCAGTAAGAGATTAGGATAGATGCATGAGAATCATCATTGTTACTATTGTAAACAAAAAAAGTCTGTAGATGGTGACTTTTAACAAGGCCATGAATTTCATATGGCCGGTTTAGTGACCGGAGTTTCAACTTGCTAACCAGGGCCCATAATTCACTATAAGGAGTACTGAGAGAAAGGGGGAGTTAGTTATACAGAAGAATAAGATTAGTCTGTTATATAAGGAAGAAGGTAGAGTCAGGGGTGTTTGAAGCTATTGAGGAGAAGGTTAGGCGCGAGGCACAATATAGTGGTAGATGCATATGTATTGGATTTGGGAGGAGTGAATATCATTCTAGAGGTTGAGTGGTTGGAGACCTTATCCAAGACTACACAAATTGGAGAAAGAAGAGGACAATTTTTCAGGATAATGGTTGCGGTACTTTTACACTTAAGGGGTATTAAGTTCTAGATAGAAACCAAACTGCAGCTTCGCAACGAATAATGAGACATGGAATAGTTGGTGAGAACAATATATAGGTCTATTATTACAGAAGCATTTGTTGGTTTTCTTTGACAATATATAGGTCTATTGTCCAACTTGACTGTGCCATGTTCATCATTGATATGAAGTTTTATGCTTTAGACACAACATCAATTTGCAGCATATAAAGCACAATATTCCATTAGATATCCAACAATAGAATATGCTGATCATATTATCTCAACACATAAGGGGTGGAAATGGTATCAAAGGGGTCTAACTCAGTTGATTGAGTCAGGTGTATGAGTTATTATAAACCCCTTAGTCTGTCTTTAATTCCTATGAATAAAAATAAAGGTGAAAATTGATCATTCTAGAGTTCAAGCTGTCCTAGAATGGTTGATTTCTTAGGATGTTAAAGGAATAAGAAGCATCGTTTGCCTTAATGGATAAAGACTATGGAAAATTGGCGCGAAGCACCTGCTTCACCAAAGAATTACCACAACTTATCGACAATATTGGTTTTCCAAGCTTTTGGGGCACTGGTTTGAAGTTGTGTATAAACCTGGTCCTGAAAAACAAGATTGCAGGAGTCCTTTCAAGAATGGATGATAAATGATAATTCTGAATGGGGAAACATATGTATGAGTTTGAGTTGGATGGATTTTTCAAAGATAAGGTTGCTTAGCAATTTAATCCTGTAGGAAGAATGAAATATAGTTTGAGAAAAAGGTAGCTTTTCTCTAAGGGAAGGTTGTTACGCTCTAAAAATTCATCCTAGATCCGTATCTTACTACAAGAGTTTCAGTGGTCTACTCCCACAAGGAGGCATTCTGAATTCACAAAAACATGCAAGAGGTTAGTTGGAAGTTTCTGTTGGAAGATGATGAAGAAGAGAATTATGGATTCATTTGGGGTTGTGATGTGTAGACGACATAAATACAAAAAATTGTCATTGCTTGTTTGTTACAGCCATTTCCTCACTATAATAGATATAATCTTTAACAATATTGTTTTGTCTAACACTTATTAAAAATATTATTAAAATCTTTTGACATATTGTCAAATATTAATAATGTGTTTTTGCGACATTTATATCAAATATTATATATAGTCCATGTTGCTAAAGGTTTACAATGATTTTGGCGACATGAACTACACAACATATGATAAAATATTGTGAAAACATATTAATAACATTTATTCATATTTGACAACATTTTTCAAATGCTGCCAAAAGCTTTTAACAACATTTTTAATAAGTGTTAGACAAAAAAATGTTGCTAAATGTTACATGTGTTGTAGTGCCTATTCTAGAACAAATATGAATTTTCATGGATTTCATCCAAGATATATATATATATATATATATGATTTTAATCATAAATTTTAATAGTTGTTGTTATGATAAAAAATTTAGGAATTAGATTCTTCATAGGTCTTTGATTCCAAAACAAAACGTTAGCGGTTTTGGCTATCTTTGTTGAGTTTTGGTATAATACATTATACCATTCAACAACGTACAGGATTGGAGGAACCACTTACGAAGCAGTATATGCAGAAAAGTGTAGATTCCTATTGATGGCATGTAGCTTATGCAGTTGGAGATTGGGTTTACATTAAATTAAGGCCACATAGACAACATTGTTGCTCAAAATATCAATCTGCTGAAACAACCATGCCTCCTAAGATGGAAGTTAAAGGTACTAAACCAGTTGTTCTAGAAGAAGTTTTGGCTTGTAAAGAAGGCAAACATAATGATAAGATAGTAATTGAATAGCTATCCTTTGGAAGACTCAACCAATGGTAGATGCTACTTGGGAGCAAGCAAGTGTGATGTTGTCATGTCATCACTTAATTGACAACAGGGACTCAAAGCAAAAGTTTTAATATATCATGGACTCAAAACAACGAAAAAATTATTAGGGACCCTAAACAAAAATCGGTAATTTATTAGAGACCTTAAACATATTTAAGTCAATTTCTATGAAGTTCACTCAATTTTTTTTGTTTGTTTCCTTCTCTAATTGAATACTGCAGATATATCTGCTTAAACCAATTCTGATCCCCCCTTATGTTTCATGATACTATTGAATGTTTTATTTCCAGGTAAGTCAAAGACAAAAAAAAGCATTGAAAAACAACTAGAAGATGTGGATGTGCCATTGTTTGATCTGCTAACAATCACTACTGCCACTGACAATTTCTCATTGAACAATAAGATTGGACAAGGTGGCTTTGGACCTGTATATAAGGTAATTCATGTTTTAGAAGTAAATAAAAAAAGAACAACTTGAATCCAGAGATGCATCATTGTTATAGAAGCCATTCCTTAAATGAATGCAATTATGCAGGGAAAATTATTGAGTGGGCAAGAAATTGCTGTGAAGAGGCTTTCAAGTGGGTCTGGACAAGGAATAACCGAATTCATAACAGAAGTAAAACTGATTGCAAAGCTTCAACACAGAAATCTTGTAAAGCTCCTTGGATGTTGCATTAAAGGACAAGAAAAAATACTAGTATATGAATACATGGTTAATCGCAGCCTAGACTCCTTCATATTTGGTATGCAATAAATGAAGAATGCTTAAATTAGGTTCACTTGTGTGTTCTTTAATTTCTTTAAGTTATACTTTGCAGCTTATTAATCTTGAATATCTAATGTTGAACAATACTTTTTAACTCCTTCAGATAAAATAAAAAGTAAATTATTTGATTGGCCACGTCGCTTCAACATAATACTTGGAATTGCAAGGGGGCTATTGTATCTTCATCAAGATTCTCGATTAAGGATTATTCATAGAGATCTCAAAGCAAGTAATGTTCTACTAGATGAAAAGTTAAATCCAAAAATATCAGATTTTGGAATGGCAAGAGCTTTTGGAGGAGACCAAACTGAAGGAAACACAAATAGAGTAGTTGGGACTTAGTGAGTGTCTGTCTAATTATAATATACACCACATTTAGTTATTTATCTATTCATTTATAATTGTGTTAATGTGAATTGTTTGCTCTAATTTTTCTTGTAGTGGATACATGGCCCCGGAGTATGCATTTGATGGGAAATTTTCAATCAAATCTGATGTTTTCAGCTTTGGTATATTGTTGTTGGAGATTGTATGTGGAATAAAAAATAAATCTCTTTGGCACGAAAACCAAACTCATAACCTTGTTAGTTATGTAAGTGCTCAAATAACTTTTTGTCTATCCATGAGAAAGTTTAAACATCAATAATTAACTTTTTGCTTATTTTATGTTTCAGGCATGGACACTTTGGAAAGAGCAAAATGCTTTAGAGCTGATTGACTCAGGCATAAAGGACTCATGTGTTATCCCAGAAGTACTGCGATGCATCCGTGTTAGTCTCTTGTGTGTGCAACAATTCCCGGAGGATAGGCCAACCATGACTTCAGTAATTCAAATGTTAGGGAGTGAGATGGATATAGTTGAGCCAAAAGAGCCTGGTTTCTTTCCAAGGAGGATTTTGAAAGAAGGAAATCTAAACGACATGACTTCAAATAATGAATTAACCATTACCTTATTTAGTGGTCGGTGAAAATGTAGAAAATATCTTTAATAGCATTATTAGTGTGTGTATATATATATATATATATATATCCATTTCAGTGAGGGTCACAAAACGAGTTTTGTCTAATGGGATGTTCTGTTTAACCCACTCTTTTAGGCAAGGAGGATCAGGGTTTTCAACCCATCAACCTGTTTTGGTTAGCCAAAAAACGAGCTCATGATGGGTCGAGGCAAGCCAACAATTTTTTATTTTTATTTATAAATTATATTAAAAAAGTAGTGTTATGTTTTGGATTTTTTTTTTTTGTATCATTTTGATATGAAAGTAGTGTTTTATTTAAGATATAATATTTTAAGTTTAGAGATATAAATAAAAGTATATGTCTCTCGAGCAATTTATGTTGTTATTGCTAGTATTGAAGACAGAGAAATTAGCAGCATTAGATGAAATAGTATATTAAGAAATTAGGTATGAGAGTGAAAAGGATAATAATTATTAATAATTTAAATGTATTTTCTTTGGTAATATTTTTAGTTTTACAATTTTTCACTTGTCCTCCGCCTATAAATGGGGCAAATTACATTTTAACCCGTTTGTGTTGAGCAGACCAGCTCACCATGTCCCGAATTTTACAGGTGGAAAGTGGAGCGCACCAAAATATGTTGAACAACCCGTTTTTTCATTCCTACATTTCACATATCATGCAACAAGCAAAAATGTCACTAACTCAACGACCTCTTTCTACCTTAATTTTTTTACATCTACTTTACTCCTCTCTATCTCATTTTACTTGTTATATTATATCATTAATTTTATCGATTACTTATTTTTTTTTCTCTTTTTATTTCTTTCTTGGTGTCCGCACCACTTCCATCAATAAATTCACAACTAAAAAAATTAAATTTAATGATGACCTTTAGTGACGGAATATAATTCCTCACTAATAGAGACGCATATTGTCATAGGTCACAAATCGTGTGACGAATAATAACTTACATTGTCTAGTTATGGATTTTGTGATGGAATAATTCATTCTCAAAACATATCGCCACAGAATGTTTCAGAAAATAAATTATTATACCTTAGCCAGGGAATTAGTGAGAAATTATTATCCTCTTTAATTATTCTGTCACAAAATCCTTCAAAGAGTAAATATAATTATTTTTGTGATAAATATAGTGATAATAGTTATCCTTCTTTATAATATCCGTCACAAATTCCATAGCCACTGGGAAAAATAAATTTGGTAGAGGATGCTTCCCTCTCTAAGTTTTTCCATTACATAATCCAATAAAATTGCAATGAATTACTAGAGATGAATATATCACTAATAAATTTTGGGAAAAATATTCTTTCAAATCTATCTTTTTTTTAAAAAGGTAAATAGTTTTAGACATTTAAATTATATAAGAATTATTACTTTCATTATTAATTAGATTATATAAAATTGAGATATATTTATATATCGTGTAGAAAAATAATATTAATTATTATAAAAAAATACATAGTATTGATTTCAAAATAGAAAATGAAAAAAGAAAAAAGAAAAATTAAGGACATATATATTAAGTTTGAATCCAGAAACAATCTCTTTAATATTACACACAATCTTATTCTTGTATATGCAAATAAATTATTTCCAGATTCAAATCCGTGACCAATAAATCACCAATGTACAACTTTGATATTTGTGATACTGTATACCAATATCAAAATATTTTCAAGTTTTAAGAGAATATTAAGATTTTTAAATTTTGGGACTCGAAGTTAATTTCCGTAAAAGTAGTTTTGGGGCCTTAATTAGGTGTGGAGGGTGATGTGAATTCAAGGTATGCCCAACTCTTAAATTGTAGACTGCTTTCTTTGTCGTTCACATATCTTGGTGTTTGCATTGGGGCCAATGCTAGGAGAATGAAGATTTGGAAGGCAATGATCGATAAATTCAAGAGGAAGTTGTCATCTTGGAAGCACAAAGTGTTATCTTTTGCGCAGGAGATTGTGCTTGATTAACTTAATTCCGATCTCTATGCCTTTGTTCTTCCTTTCTTTTTTCAAAACTCTCAAATGGTAATTGATAAATTGATTTTCTTACAAAGGCGCTTTTTATGGGGTAGTGGGGAGGGGAGAAAGTCTATAAAGTGGTGAGTTGGGATAAAATGTGTAGTCCTAAAAGTCAAGAAGGCAAGGGGTCAAGAATATATAGGAATGTTCAATGTGGCTTTGTTGGATAAATAGAGATGAAAATTGTTTCATGATAAAAATTATTTGTGTGGAAAGGTGTTAGAGTCAAAATATGGGGGTGGAGGGGATTGTTGAGTGAAAATGTTGACAAGTTGTTGGTGTGTGATATGAGGAAGTGGGAGGATGGTGTGGTCTTGGGATCTTAGATGGCGTCGTGAGAAGTTTGTTTGGGAAGAAACCATGGCAAGAGATCTTCGGCAACTAGTATCACGAGTGGAAATTCAAATTAAATCCCTTGATGGCTGGGTCTGGAAAGAAAACAATGATGGTTCCTACAAGGTTCAAGTGGCATACAAAGAGCTTCTCTTGGAGGCTTTGGGTAGACAAGATATCCAACTTTTTAATACCTTGTGGAAGTTGGATATTCCTCCGAAAGTACGTAGCTTTTATATATGTTATGGAGAGATTGTTCATGTATAGATTACCTACATTTGATAATTTGAAGAAGAGAAATTGGATGTGCCCGTTTTGCAACGTTGTAGAAGGCTTGGTACCATTGTTTGGGGTACTCTTGTGTATGTTTCGGGTGAAGAGTCTTATACATGCTGCTGGGTTTTTGGTGCTAAACGGGTTATCTTTCATTTATTTGCGGCTTTGCATTTAAATGTTTTGTAACCAGTTTTTGAGGGAGCTTTTTATGGTTAAAGTTGTAAGCTTTTATATATTTCTTGTTTGCCGGTCCAAAAAAATATCATAGGGACCCAGAAAAAATTTGGAAATGTGAAAGGATGTTTGTGAGAGTTGAAAAGTAGTAAAATAATCCGTCACTATTATGTATTTTGACGAATTTTTTCAACAATTTGGAGAGGGATTTTGTTCTCTCTAATATAAGTTTTTTTAAGCAGCGAAATTTGTTGTTTTTGTCCCTCCACGCACTGCCATGAATTTTGAGGAAGAAAATACACATTGACCTGTTGGTGGACATCTTTACCCCTCCTGCAAAGAATGAAATCACCAGAGTCACTACCCCCAACCCCATAACACCATCTGTTCGGCAAATTTTTAAAAATAATACAAATTAATAAAATAATTCAAAAAAGGGGGCTGTTTCCAAAATATTTCAAAATTTGGGGCTGTGTAACACGCCCAATTTAGGCGTGTTTCAACACATTTTGAAAAAAAAAAATTCCGTCACTAATTCGGTAGCTAAATGTTTGTGACCGCAAATTCCGTCTCTAATTCGGTCGCTAATTGTTTGTGACATTTTTTATATGTTCGTCTAATTTTTATATTTTCTTTTATTTTTATATGTTCAATAAAATTTGCCGTTGAAGTAGCTAAAAAATTTAAAATAACAAAAAAATAATAAAATCATGATTTATTTAAAAAGTGTAACTAGAAAGTTGGATAAATATATTTAGAATAAAAATAAAAGAAAATATAAAAATTAGAAATTACTATTTTAAAAAATGTTACTTCAAGTAACATTTCAAAAAATGTTAGAGACTACTAAGAAGTAAATAAAAAAAGTTTATTTATCTAATAGTCAAATAAATTTTTTAGTCAACGAAAAAAATTAAAAATTAATTGAAATGTCTTGTAAAATATAATCTTACTAGTTAGAAGTTTGTTTATAAAATAAAAAATTATATAAAAAGATATAAACATTTATGATAAAAATTAAGTTTTTAACTTTCAATAAATTCATTAATTATTTTTACAAAATAAACCTATATAGACTATAGTTACTAAAAAAGAATATACTCTGATTTTTCTCAATACAAAAACAAAATTTATCACATGTCTCATTTTTATTTATTTAAAGTATTTACGCTATTTTAAACATGTATATATGCTCTCTTTTTTTCTTTTCATTTTTTTACTTTTTTTTAAACTAAAGATATCTTTAACATGATTTTTAATTAGTTGTAAGTACGACTAAGTTCTGAACTGAGAATTAATTTTATATTTCAATTCAAATTATTGAAATTTGTAAAATTATTTCGATGGTTAAAGAAAAATAGAATACCAAAATTAAACTCTAGAAAAACAGAATACTGAAATTAAACTCTCAAAATTAAAATAAAACTAACAAATTCACTACACTACTTTATATAAAATGTAATTTTAAACAATTCCAACTGTGAAATTATAATTATATAATATTTTGATTGTTTGAATCAAAATATGTAAAATTTGAATAACAAAAAAAAACAATCAAATAATTCATTTTTTTATGTTTTAAAATTATATATTATATTAATTTTAATCAATATGTATGATATATCCAATAGTTTTGGATTAATGTAAACTTTTGTAGATAAGATTTATGTAAAAGAAACTTTCAATACAATTGTAAGTTTTATAAACTTATAATATTGCAATTTGAATGTGTGTGTGTATATATATATATATATATATATATATATATATATATATATAGATAGAAAGAGGGTTCAAACTTGAAAATAATGAAAATAATTTACTTAATTCTCATAAGTAAAATCTTTAATTTAAATTTTGTGCATCAAAAAAGTAATTGACAGAAGAAAATTTCATTAAAAATGATTAATCAGAATTTTCAACGAAGACTAGTATTAATAAAGTTAGTAAATACTCTGTATCAATAAGATTATAAAAAAAATCAAATTAAATAAAAAAAATGTGCTTTTATTATTAATTAATATTTTGTTCAATTTTTTAAAATCAATTTTTAATGACTAATACAAATTAATAAAATAAGGCAATTTAATATTTCAGTCGCTAACACATTTTGCGACGGAATTCGTGGTCACAAATACTTAGCGACCGAATTAGAGACGGAATTAGTGGTCGCAAACATTTAACGACCGAATTAGAGACGGAAATTTTTTTTAATAAAAATGTGTTGAAACATGCCCAATTTGGGCGTGTTACACAGCCCCAGATTTCAAAATATTTTGAAACAGCTCCCTTTTTCATATTATTTTATTAATTTGTATTATTTATTTAAATTTGCCCCATCTGTTCTGTTAATCTCAGTGGATCATGTGGCTTTTAATGAAATTTTTAGTCTAAAATACCGCTTTCTTCATACCCCTTTCTTCTTCATGGGCTATCCATTAACAGGAGCAGCAAACATGATTATTATCCCAAAATTTATGAGGTCGAATCAAATGATAATTTCTGGAAACACCAACCAAAAAATACGATGAAAAACCAACATCGAATCAAATGGGATCATCATTGCACAGACCATTTACAAATTGATCCAAACCTCATAATGGTGCTTAAAGAAATTTACAGAGGAAAGGAAACAAATTGGAAAAAAAAAGTAAGAAAAAAAAAGGAACAAGGAAAATGGCGTTGCCTTTAACATTGATCCATCTAGTGATACAAATAAATTCACACCTCACAACCCAGTGAATAAGGAAATTTGAAAAACAAGAAAAAGGCCTCAACAATTTCTACCTCCAGCTTCCAGTGTTGCTTCTTCAACTAACGTCTCTTGTCACAACACCGTTCAACAAAAAAAAAATTACAAACTTGTTTCCAAACCATAGAAAACACGACGAGATCCAAAAGAGAGAAATAATAAATAAATAGAAAAAGGTTTAGGAAACCTAAGATTGAAAGAGCAACAAGACCCAGAATCGGAACAAAGTCGAAAAGCGCACAAATATACAGTTACTTAACAATGTTAAATAACAGTGTCAAGTCCAAAGTTGGGAACATTCCAGAGGGGTTAAGGATTTTTAGACATGTAAATTGATCTACGGTTAAGAGGGTAGTTTTGGATTCTCATAAATTGAGTAGGATAATTTCGTCATTCAACATAAATTTATCACCGTGACTTAACACCGTTTACTCAAGGGAGGCAAAAGAAAGGCAAAAATGATGAAGGGTGATGAGTGTAATAAGTGATAAGCAAAGAGAAGGTGATTGTAATTTTCTCTACTTTTTTCATGGAAGAGGAGAATGCAAAGGATAGACTCACAATTCGAAACTTTGCAGGAGAGAAGAATGCACACAATTATTGGCAAAAAAATTAAAATATAGCAGTTTTAAAAAAAAAACGAAAATATTGCAGTTTTAAAACTAATTACACATCTATTGCAATCAACCACGTCCTGGGTGGACGTGTTCAATCACGTCCAGGGACGACGCGAATGGAGCTCGGTCACGTCCCTGGGAGACGCGACTCAGGAGGTAGCGACTGTAACACCCTCATATTTAAATGCATATTTGTGAGTTTTTTCGTTAAATTATCAATATACACTTCTATTTTACAAAAATCAGTTTAAGGCAAAAATGACGAAAATGCCCCTAGATATTTTAAAAATTACCAAAATACCCTTTAATCTAAAAATGACCAGATATTGTTGGGAATTCTGTAGGACCTTGAGGAAAGGACAATATACTCCTAGAGAACAAATTATCAACAAAGCAGTTGACAAGAAACCATGAATTAGAATTTCTAGGAATTTTAATAGAAATTTTTGAAAAGAGCTCAATACAGACTAACTTAAGTATCTGAAAAACACAGAAAAATGATAGATACAATCTATAGAATTTTCTCTTAATTATAGGATAAATAGACTTCTTTAACAAGTTAGGTTAGTGATTTTACTAATTAAAAACAAATTGGACCAATAAGAACTTAGAATATTGCTATTACATGAAAAATAAGAAAAATTATTGATTTGGTTCTCTAAAAATAAGCCTTGGCCGTATGCTATAATAATCCAAGGAGAAAGCTTTGAGAAAAGACAAAGAAAGAAAACATGAATGATTAAGAAGCTTGATTGGTCCATGTGGAAAGTAGCCATCAATGCTTTAAGATATTTTAAAAGGCAAAAACTTATCACAAGGCCAAGCACCATCCGTATGGAACAAAAGCCAAATAAAATTCCCTACACAAATTGGAATGGCACGTGAAGAATGAGGAAAGAAGCAAGGAGGCGGTGGAAGTCTCAAGAAGCAATCCACTTGGAAGCAAATAATTCATTAGCCAATCACAACTAACCAAATGGAAAGTAGTCCAAGATTTTTTAGCAAAAAGAAATCTTGGCTTAGGAAGTGAACGTACAACCATATCTCCAAGGCATATTAGGAAAGTGATGTTATATAAAAGAGGTGGGGACCGTGCACATGAGGGAGAGAAAATCAAAAGTGAACGGGCAATTACAATAACTTACACCCCTTGACCTTTTCAAAGCATTGTCAAAGCAATTTCAAGGCAAAAACAAGTAGTGGCCATGTTTAGTATCCTACCTCATTCTCCCTTTAACCTTTTCCATCACTTTCAAATTATACCTTTCACCAAAAAGAAAAATCAAGACTACCACCCTTAATAAAGTGCACGAGAAAATCAAGGAAAAGAGGAAGCAAGGGCTGTCTAAATTTTAGGAAGCAAGTAAGGTAAGGGAAGCTTATGATAAATAGAGTTTAAATATGCTGGGAGTCTTAAATTACTTCAAAATTGAGCCTTGGTTATTAAGAGTATGATGAATTGCCTTAAGGAACAAAAATTGGTTTAATGAATTTATTAATTGAAAAAGTAATTTGAATAATAGATGATTGGTAGCATGAATGAATTAAATCTAGCTTAATGAGTATTTGGTTAGGAGACTTGAACTTTAATGTGTCATGATTTTATTTAAGAAAATAATTAATTTAAATATGTCACTAAAGTCTGTGTAGCTGATTACTATGCCATAAATTCTTGAATATGTCTATTAAATTTTGTGTTAAAGGAATGTTGAAATTTTGTGTATTATGTTGAACCATGATTAATCAATGTTTAAGTTTTAATAAATTATGGTATGTTTTGAAAATTCATGGAATGGACTGTTGTTGTAAGATTTTGGGTAAATAAGTTTATATATTGTTGTTCCATAAGTTTTTAAATATATTGGGCACTGTATTAGTTTTATGTTGAACATGTGAAACATAAAGTGAAGAACAATATTAAAGAGTAAATATGAGAAATCATTCATGCATATGCTTATGCCCTGCGGGGGGGTTAAGCCGCGTTACCTCAAGAGGAGGTGTGTCAGATAGCTTGACTGAGTCCATGCGTTCAGACAAAAGGAGTCTGAGCTGGGGGGTAGTTGTGGCGGTGAGGACCACACCACCATGATGATCACATGGATGGAGGTGACCTTCCTATTGCAACACCGACCTACCCTGACTGATTGGATAAGTCCTGTGCCACAAGAGAGAGAGTGGGGCTATCTTGACTATGGTACCATTTGATAATTTTTTTTTGAGAAAGTCATGCATCATATAAAAAGATAAGCATGCATCTTCCATAAATTTTATAAACGATATCGTGGCTATTTATAGATATGCTCTTTTTATTTAAACTGTATTTATCATAGACTTACCCTATTTTTGTGTCTGTGGTTGACACCTGTGATGACCCCAATTTATTTGGGCGAGCAGATGAACAGTAGTAGCTGAGCATGAATGTTGAATTGAAGATGTGCATGGATGTTGAGTTGAAGATGTGATGAAGATGTTGTGATGAATTCTATTTTGTGGCCTATGATATGTACTTTGAACTGTCTGTATATTAATGGGCATGTAATATGGACTGTATTATATGGGAACTTAAACACGTTGGATAGTTATTAACTTGTTCACCCTAGTCACTATTTTTGAAAAATTTTAAATGAGTTAGTTTAAGGTTATGGTAATTAATTTTCGAAAGTTAATTGGGTAAAGGCAGAAAAAAAAATTTCATTCGTAACCTAAATAAGTAATAGGTTAAATATGTAATTAAATGGAAGTCGTTACAGCGACACGTGTCATTTTGAGACACGTGTCATTTTGCGGCGCGATGCGTAGAAACTTCAGAAGGCCATAACTTTTGACTGGGATGTCCGATTGAGGCGTATGATATGTCAAAACGATCGTAATTGAGAGGAGAAGCCATTGGCAAGTCCCCAAAGGGATTTGGTCCAAATATTTTCCCAAAAGAGGCCTCTAAGTGCCTCAAAATCTTGATTTAATCGTCAAACACCCAAAAAATTTCTTGCTTTCTAATTTTTTATTTATTCAATTAGTGAATTGCAAGCTATTTTTTATTTATCTAATTACTTCTCTTAATTTCGAGTGTTTTGACATAAAATACGCCTCCATCGGATATTTCTATCAAAATTTATGACTGTTCAAAGTTATATGCAGGCGTATCGAGCGTTTTGAACAGTCATAAATTTTGATAGAAATATCCGATGGAGGCGTATTTTATGTCAAAATGCTTGAAATTAAGAGAAGTAATTAGATAAATAAAAAATAGCTTGCAATTCACTAATTGAATAAATAAAAAATTAGAAAACAAGAAATTTTTTGGGTGTTTGACGATTAAATCGCGATTTTGAGGTACTTAGAAGCCTCTTTTGGGAAAATTTTTGACCAAGTCCCATTAGGGACTTGCTAGCGGCTTCTCCTCTCAATTACAATCGTTTTGACATATCATACGCCTCAATCGAACATCCCAGTCAAAAGTTATGGCCTTCCGAAGTTTCTACGCATCGCGCCGTAAAATGACACGTGTCTCAAAATGACACGTGTCGCCACCTCCTGATTTGCGTCTCCCAGGGACGTGACCGAGCTCCATTCACATCGTCCCTGGACATGATTGAACACATCCACCCAGGACGTGATTGATTACAGTAGATGTGTAATTAGTTTTAAAACTGCAATATTTTCGTTTTTTTTTTAAAACTGTTATATTTTAATTTTTTTGCCCACAACTATTGGTGTGTCACTTTCTCTTCTTGAAGCTTTGAAATTTTAATTGAAAATGTAAAATGGTGTCGGTTAATACTTCTGATTTTTCATTTACCTCTTTACAATGTCATCGGCTAATACTTCTGATTTTTCACTTCAAATTTTACTTTATTTAATATCTTATATTTTTTTTCTTCCTCTCTCAATTTTACTTCTCTTATACTAACGTTATTTTATTTTTTTGCGTTACCAATAAAACATGGTTACCCAACAAATTGTAATATTTTTTTATTCATGACATTGGTATGACATTTTCACTAACTTTTTTGATGATTAATACTTGTCAAAAAATTCGACTGACCATTTTAATTTAGTGGACTATAAGACTTAAATTAGAGGTATTATTTCCGAAAATCGAGCCTAACATTATTTGAATAAAGGACTTGTTGGTTAATAATTTATAAGTTAAGATTTATAGGTTAATTTTAATTTATAAGTTAGGTTTTTTTCATATTTTATTTTTTTATAAGTACTAATTTAAAAATTTAGGTTAAATTATTTTTCAGTCCTCTAATTTATTTTTTAGATTCAATTTAATCCTTTTATTATTTTAAGTTTCTATTAAGTACTGTATTTTAAAAAAAATGATTTGATTAGATCCTTTATTTCTAAAACCTTCAATTAGGTTCTTTATTTATTTTTTAAATGTGTTTGATCATATTTAAAATCAACTTTGGTCTTGTTTTGTTAACAATTTTGGAGCAAATAGAAAAAATAGGACCAATTAAATTCATTTTAAAGAATAAAGGATCTAATTAGACCTTTTAAAAATAAAGGATCTAACTGAAGAATTTTTAAGAAACATAAAACCTAGACGAACCTTAAAATAATAAAAAACCCAATTAAACCTAAAAGGGTTAAAGGAAAAAACCTAATTTACAAAAAAAATTATCTAAAATAGAATTTTCTCAATAGATGTACAACTACGTACACACCGACATTGTGTTTTGTCTTTGTGGTCCATGATTTTTATACACCAAAATTGACATAACTGTTTTCTTCATGGACTTGATGAACTTAGCTAGGGATTATCACGTGAAACCATGAAATTGACTTTGGTGCAAATAATCATTGTATGTAGTGTTCGAAATCCGAATTCAGTGGCAGGCTCATATCAATTGTTGACTCTAATTTTGAATTTTGCGGAGATTTTTTCCACGTGCACATGCAACACTATCCTATCCTTAATTAGCTAGCTACATGGTCCTAACCAATTACTTTGACCCGTAGTAGTCGAATATAGTACGTAGTACTATAATCATATATTTCTTAAAAATGTTTGATAGCTATTTGGCATTCAAGTTTTGGATAGAATAAGGTAAAAGAACCTTCCGAAGCAGGGTTTCCTGGGCATTTCAAGAATCCATTCACATGATAAAACCTTGAACATTTTTTAGATTTGTTGATCCTGAGCGCTTGTCTTTCTTGTTTTTTAATTATTCATTATTTTATTCGTCTGTAATATATATTGATCGACTTTTTGATGACTAATTCTCTTATCTTCCTCCTTTGATACTAGCTACTATAACTATTCCTTAATTTGTTTGTTGATGTACAATAAGTCATTAAGTTAAACCTCAATTAAAGTTGGTAAAAAAAGCTTTTAAATAATAATGTGAAAAAAGGATCTTATATAAACTCCTACGCTGTGTATATATATCATATGCAATACTACTATAACATTATCCTATATATACTTTATTCATGATTTTATAACTTAATAGAAAATTACTTATATATCGATGTCGTTGGCATTGAGGTGAGCTAGGGCGGTGATCTTGTCGTCGATGTTATCCTCGATGGCTTGCACCGCCGCAAAAGGGTGGTGGTGCAGGAGATCTGCTCTTCGTTTGAAATCTTGCCTTCGCCTAAGATTTTCTCTTCCACACCGTTCCACTGTTTTGGATCTAAGCTTCCTCAATGACAACATTGTCAACAATGAAAGGGTGAAAGAGAGGGAGAGAGATTCAAGGCAAAAGAGCTTGCAGAGATAAGACTCAGATATGTTGAAGTATTGGACAAAAGTGAGAGCAAAAATATGAGAATAAAGAGATTCAAAGAGAGGCTAGGGCTCAAGAGAGAGAAAAGCTCATCAATGAAGATTTTTAAAATGGTTGTCCTTAAGCCCATTTATACCACGACAATGTTTACAATGACTGTCGTTAAACGCAATATACCATGACAGTTTTTCAAGAACCGTCGTCGCCCACATCCACCTATTTACAAAATTACCATCGTGTTTTAGTTAAGGACGATTTTCTGAAAACCGTCATTGAAGCCAATTTTTGTAGTAGTGCCCCCTAAACCCTTACCCCCAAAGTAAGAAGCAGTACTGAGAAGTAGAATGTATATAGAGACATATACACAGACAAATATAGAAATATTTGTAAAGCAATGGAATTATGCAACCAACCATTGTCTTATATCCAAATCTAGAAGAAACATGAAACAAACAAGAGGGTGCAATCTTTCCTTGAGGACACTCCCACTTTGCCAAATTTTCTCATTCACAACATTTTTTTCTTCTTCAAATATATAGTGTTTTTTAAGCACTATGTGTGTAGGTGATATATATAAATATATAGCACTAACAAAAAACCATTCTATTGGTATCTGATATTCAATGCTTATCTAAATAATTAAACACTATATATACATGCATACATATAGACACACACACACACACACACACATGTTAGTCAGGGCTACAGTTACATATGTAGCATTTGTTGAAGCAAAAACACTATCTATTTTCTAGTTACATACAACGCTTGTTTAAAGAAGCACTATCTGTATATATAAATAATTTTTTAATAATTTGATTTGATTCATTTTCATTTTTTGCAAACCCATACACACGATCCAAGCCACCCATACACAAAGACATTTCAAAAAGAGCTTATTTCATTTTGAAATTAACTTATACACAAATAATCCAAGCTATGCTTAATGTTTGCAAAGTTTCATGGTTAATATGAAAAAAATGGTTGAATTGCTATGCAGTGAAAAAGATGGCTCCTAATTAATCCCAAATAAATTGGAAAGTATAATCTTTGCTTACATTCACCCAATGTTGTGAAAACCGGTTCAGTCATTGAATCGGTCGAGGTAGTGGGTCAGTGATTTAGTGGTCCAACCGGTGGGTCAGTAATTAAACCAGTTTGAACCAGTATATATTAAAAATTTAAAATTATGTATGTGTATATTATATATAAGTATATAACTAACATTATTTAAGTAAAAAAAATTCATTCATACTCCAAAATTCAAAATAACTATTGATAATAATCCAATTTTTTTAAAAATATCCAAAAAAAACAAATCCAAAAAAAAGGGGACCTATTTTGACCAGTTTTGATCGGGTCAATTGCATGACCGGTTCAATAATAAAATCGGACCGGTTACACCACCGGTTCTCGGTTTAACCGGTCAGACCGGCCGGTCCGATCCGATTTTTAGAACACTGCATTCACCAATAGAATTAACAAAAGTAGCTTGTTGGTCGGCCATTTCTTTTTGCAATTAGCAAACTCAAAAATTTAGAGACAAAAATATGTAACCAAACATTGTCTTAGATCCAAATCTAGAAGAAACATGAAACAAACAAGAGGACACAATCTTTCCTCGAGGAAACTATCCACCATCAATAACTAGAAGAAGTAATATTTGTGGTGGCGTTGTCATTCTTGCAAATGAGCCTTGATAGTTGCCTTGTGAACTTCATTTGAATTATTATTTTGGATGTAATTATCTTAAAATTCAATTCTTAGGATCTTTAATTAATTTCCCCTTTTGATAGTTTAGTTGTGAATAAATAAAATTCTCTTAGGATAGTTGATATAATCAAATTTTACGTTTATTAGGTTTAATTTTTTATTGTAGGATCAAGAGGAAGTGTTAAGGGATGTTAAGAGCAGGAGCAAGGGCAAAATGATCAAAATGTCAACATTATATGGCTAGTGAAGAAGGCAATTGGCGCTTAAGCATGAGGTAAGTGATGCTTAAGCGCTAATTCCATGGAAGGGAAGGATAGGAACTAACATAGAGGAGGCTTCAAGTAAGTGCCACTCTATGTGTGCTTAAGGGTCACTCCATATGCGCTTATGGGCCAATCTGCGCTTGATGTTTTTAAATTAGCACATGTTGGACCCTATTTAGGCAATTTATGTATACTTATTCTGACACTTTGTAATTTTCATGTTTTTCAAGTACTTTTATCTGCAAAAAGTTATGAAAGTGACCTCTAAAGCTCTCTCATAGTTTCTTATCACAACAAAAGTGCCTAATTGTGTCCGTTCAAAAAGTTGTGGAGGTTATAGTTGTTGCAAAACAAAAATTGTGGCGATTAGAACTCTGTCACAAAGTTGTGTGTCACAAGTCAAAATTGCGACAGTTTACAAAACTGTCACACAAACCACTCCTCCTCTCTGTCTCTCTATCCCCCCAACACACATACACCACATACACACATACACACATTTTTTCATTACACACACACAAAAACAATTTTGGTTTTTTTCTTTTTCATTTTTATTATTTTCACCCATTTAAAAGCACCCTTTTTAGGGAATATGTTTATTAATAAATTAAACTTGAATTCCCAAAACATTAGATCCATGGTACACTATAAGAACATATTACAACTTCATTGCAAAATCAAATTATTGGCTGACACAACACTATTTCAAATAGAAATTTCAGAAATAAATTCAGAAAAATTTCAAGTGGCAAGTAAATAAGAGAATGTCTAGAAATGATAATAAAAGAAAAAGATACTTATTTCATGAATATGTTTTAGTCGCATTATTTATTATTATTTTATATAACTGTAACAAATTTGTTATGTCATATGATATTATCTTAATGATCATACACTTAATTTTAGACATATTATACTCTCAGAAGTTGAGTAGGTCTTTTTTTTCATTTTAACTATTATTTCCTTCATTCTATATATTTTGATGTTTTAGACGACCTTTTTATTTATTTTATAGTAAACATATTTATATATAATTTACAAATCTCAAATTTCATTAGTTATTTTTTCAGTTATATATATCCTTGATTAACAATTGCTAAAATTGTAATTTATTGCAAGTAATGAATATTCAATAAAGATTTTTAATCCAAGTATAATAATATTTTACATTTATTAAATACAAGCTGTGTATTTATTCTCTCACACAAAAAAGATGTGTATATGTAATGGAGGTAGTGCTTAGTTTGAGAATTTTTTTATGAACGCAAGAATCAAGATCATTTCACATTACCACACTTATTTTATTTGAGCCTTCAGAAACAACGTGGCCTCTTTCCACGACCCATATATAATCTTTCCACGACCCATATATCAAGAACTGTCTAATTTGATGGTCGGGTTTCACGTGGAAACGAAACCCGACTTTTTTTTTTTCTTAGACAGAAATCATGTACATGCACCATTTTTAATATAGTTTTTGTCATAAAATTTTCTTTTAAATAACAATTTCTTTTTTAAAATACAATAGAAGGATTGGAAGGTTATTATTGTTTAGTTATTAGAAAATCCGTTATTTTATATTCAAAAAGAACCGCTGCTGACTATGGATAATCAGATATTGCTAAACAATAATTTTCTAAGATTTGAATTATGAATTCTAATCCAAGATAATCTGGAGTCAAGATGAAGGGGCGCATGTCTAGGATGGGGCATCTCAGTTATTAAGGTTGTAGCAATGTAAATAGGAGTCAAAGTTTATACTTTATTTAGAAGAACAGCATTCAATGTTTGAAATATATATGCATATACTGGGGGAAGTTGGATGTGAAATGATGGATACCTAAATAAATCAGTGAATCAGGTAGGTGAATTAAAGAACCAAGTTGAATAAATCTCAATTTAGAATCTATAAGCGGGAAAAATTGAAAGTGGACCCACTTTGATTAATTCCAGTAAAGTCATTGTCTTGGCGGCTTTGTGTTCTCGTGATCTAGAAATTTCTCAAAAACAAATCTTTATTAATTCTTATCGATAATTGTCTTCGAGAATTTTTTTTTTAAAGGCCTCTGTAAATTGAGAATTGACCTCGAGTATAAAATTTGCAGGACTAGATGGTTCAATAACGACTTGATAACGAGTGATAATTTGATGAAGCAACCTATAGCAACTATCTCACATAAGATGATAATTTCTTTCTTGTTAGAAACATTAATGTTAATAATATATTCATTCAAACATACTCTTTATTATTAATTTAAATTTATTTAAAAAATGAAAATTTGGGTAGACTCACTCATTCAATGAGTGTATTCCTTAATTTTGTAATTTTCAATAAATTTTAACTAAGATAAATTATATTTTTAGTCTCAAGTATTTTAAATATATATTTAATTTCTGAACTTTTTTTTCATCTTTATTTTTAGTCTTTTAACTTTTTTTTATCCTTATTTTTAATCTTTTTAATGGACTA
>CM023946.1:34294379-34308693 GCA_013407115.1 Glycine latifolia | reverse complement strand
AAAAAAAGTTAAAAGATATGTTTAAAACAGATAAAAAAAGTTTAGCTAGAAACTAAAAACATAAATTTTAAAAAGTTTAAATAATAAAAAGATAGGAGATCCTTTCAACTAATAGTGAAGTGTGTTATATAAAGTGAATTGCTAGCACTCCATCTTCTCTTGGGCTTGAATCCCAAGCAAGTCCAACCCATTAAGGAAATATTAAGATTCTTTCTTTTAATAGGCTTTTAATAGGTCAGCAGTTACTTCTTTTAATAGGTTGATAGTTAATTTGAAAACACAAAAAAGAGAAAAAGAAGTTAAAGAAAGAGAACATTCAAATTCGCATGTTGAGAAGGACAAAAATTGTCATCCTTCAATTTTCTCGATCTCCTTGTTTAACCGTTAGATCTTGCTTAAAATTTTAAGGCAAGTTCATGACTCACCAATATTAACATCTAACGGTTGGTTTCTTAGATAGAGGCTTGTAGCATCACCAGAAATTCCCAAACCGAACTGGTTCTGAATCTGTTTTCTGAAGCATGCAGCGTTATTACGAGGGACATTGCTCTCACACTAACCGTTGGATCGCGTTCAAACTTTGAGGAAAGGTTACTCAAATCGGTTTCTACATTCTGAACATTCGGATCATTCATTAAAGTGTTTTCAAGAGGGATTGTTTCAACTGCAAATAGAGGTTATCAGAATTCCTACTCTGTTCTGTCTTGTTTCAGGTAGTAATATTGAGAAAGGGTTATCTCTTTGCTTAACCGTTGGATTGTTCTCAAATTTGGTCAGTGTGTTCCTCTCTTGATATAAATCAATTTGACCGTTGGGATTTGTTAGTTGTTATTTCTGGTGGTAGAAATTAATTTCGTACAAAAGCCTATTTTGTATGTTTGCCTCTTGTGATGGTTTGATACAACTTTTGTTGAAGTTGTTTGTTGATTATAATGGTTGTTGGAACCTTTTGTAATCTCACTTTATTGATAGTGAAGAATTTGGGTGGACTCCGAGATCGGTCCCGTGGTTTTTATTTCTCGCATTGAGAAGGTTTTCCACGTTAAAAATTGTGTTGTGTTGTTTGCATAATTATTGTTTATGCATAAAGTATTTTGTTTGTGCAAGACCATTCATAACAGGTCCTGGAGGGGGAAATTGATATTTTTTTTTCCAACATCTTCTACTTGTATACACTATTTTGGTCATTTCACTAGAATTTCCAACAACTTGCAACCATATGATATTCTTGCCATCATCCAGAAACCCGTAAATCAAGTAATAATTGTATACTTCAAAAATATTTGGAAAAGCTTACAAGATTTGCCTTTATAGATGTTACAATTTTCTACAAGTCTACAATCACACATTTCTCCCTGCCTTCAGCATCTCGACTAGATGAATTTCATTGTTCAACACTGACTAATTATCCACTCTGATGAAATTTGTAACCCATGCATTAATTACTATATTTTATTGACTTTTTTTTCATTTTGTTTTTTATAAATTTTGTTGTCTTGCACTACCTCCTCTTTCTCAAAATATAGTTGTTTCAGTTTTCTCTGTCTTCAGCGTAGCTGTTTTATGCTGTAACGCTCAATCTGACTACTCTTTTTATCATGTGGGAATCGAAGACCATGCATTAATTATGATATTTAGTGTACAACAACTTATGCATCTTTACTCAATCAATTGAGCTAAACCACCTTGATCTCAATCTTAGTACTCAATGAAGTTGATTCATTTTCTGATGAATATCATAATTTATACACTGTTTGACACTTTTCTCTTAGTATTCCTAGCAGCAGGAACATCGTCATTCATAGCACAACACCAGTCCCTCAGTTATGGAGAGAGCATAGTTTCTTCCCCACGTGGAACCTATGAGCTTGGTTTCTTTAACCTTGGAAATCCAAACAAAATCTACCTTGGGATTCGGTACAAGAATATTCCAACTCAAAACGTTGTTTGGGTTGCAAACGGTGGCAACCCAATCAATGATTCCTCTACCATCTTGAAACTAAATAGTTCGGGCAACTTGGTCCTTACACACAACAACATGGTTGTTTGGTCCACAAGTTCTCGAAAAGCAGCACAGAATCCCGTGGCGGAGCTCTTGGATTCTGGCAACCTTGTGATAAGAGAGAAAAATGAAGCAACGTCAGAAGAGGAAGAATATCTATGGCAAAGTTTTGACTACCCTTCTAACACAATGTTGGCAGGAATGAAGGTTGGATGGGACCTCAAAAGAAATTTTAAAATTCGCCTAGTAGCTTGGAAGAGTTTTGATGATCCAACACCAGGAGACTTATCTTGGGGTGTTACTCTGCACCCCTATCCTGAGTTCTATATGATGAAGGGAACCAAAAAGTATCACAGACTTGGACCGTGGAATGGTTTGCGTTTTAGTGGCAGACCAGAAATGGCGGGTAATGATCCCATTTACCACTTTGATTTTGTCTCCAACAAGGAAGAGATTTATTATACATGGACCCACAAGCAGACTAATTTGTTATCGAAATTGGTACTTAACCAAACCACAGAAGAACGTCCTCGTTATGTATGGTCAGAGACTGAAAAATCATGGATGTTTTATACGACGATGCCGGAAGACTACTGTGACCATTATGGGGTTTGTGGAGCTAATTCATATTGCAGCACTTCTGCATATCCAATGTGTGTGTGTTTAAAAGGGTTCAAGCCTAAGTCCCCGGAAAAATGGAACTCAATGGGCTGGACCGAAGGATGTGTCCTCAAACATCCATTGAGTTGCAAGAACGATGGGTTTCTCCTTGTGGAAGGCTTGAAAGTGCCAGATACTAAGCATACTTTTGTGGATGAGAGTATTGATCTAGAGCAATGCAAAACCAAGTGTTTGAATGATTGTTCTTGCATGGCATATACAAATTCTAATATAAGTGGAGCAGGCAGTGGCTGTGTCATGTGGTTTGGTGATTTAATTGACATCAAATTGTATCCAGTTCCAGAGAAAGGGCAGGATCTATATATAAGGTTGCCTCCTTCAGAATTAGGTAAATACTTTATTAACTTTTCCATTTAATCCTTTTATTATTCTTGGCACCAGATTTTCAATCTTGTATTTGAGAATTTAAGCTTGGTCCTTCAGTGTGGAATTTAACCATTGTTGTTTTGTTTGATCAAATTCAACCCTGAAGAGTGTATCAGGGACAAGAAGATCTCAAAAATAATAATAATTGCAACCTCCATCGGTGCCACGTTAGGAGTTTTAGTTGCTATTTATTTCGTCTACAGAAGGAACATTGCTGGTATTTTTTTTTCTCTCTCTAACATTTCACTAAAAATATGGCGGAATAGTTCTGTATGTAATATTAAATGAAAATACTGCTATTTGTTAATTTCCTTCACAAGAGCTGTTATTGGTTTTTTAGAGTATCCTTTAAAATGTTGGTTAAGTGGCCTTATAGCAGGGTTCTGTTTAGTGTCCCTTGGATAGAATTTCATAGTGCTACATTTTAACGAGCGAAGGCAAAAAATGAAATTCACATAATACTTATGTTTTGTTTTTCCAGAGATGTCAGGTGGCTTTTTAACGTGACTTTGAATCTCATATGGGTTTAATGACAGGAGTTTCAACTTGCTACAGATTAAAAAATTTGAGTTCACACAATATATTTACTGTTTCCTTCTCCAATTGATATTGCAGATTTACATGTTTAAACCATGTCCAATCCCTCTTCATGTTTCATAATACTACTGAATGCTTTATTATTCCTTTTTCTTTCTTCTGTTCCAGATAAGTCAAAGACAAAAGAGAACATTAAAAGACAGCTAAAAGATCTGGATGTGCCATTGTTTGATCTGCTAACAATCACTACTGCCACTAACAATTTCTCCTCGAATAATAAGATTGGGCAAGGTGGTTTTGGACCTGTATATAGGGTAAATTCAATATTTAAGCACTTAACAGAAAAAAGCAACTAGGGTCCAGAGATGAATTATTGTTATAGAAAGCGTTTTCTCAAATGAATGCAATTATGCAGGGAAAACTAGTGGATGGGAGAGACATTGCCGTCAAGAGACTCTCAAGTAGGTCTGGACAAGGAATAGTTGAGTTCATAACGGAAGTAAAACTGATTGCAAAGCTTCAACACCGAAATCTTGTAAAGCTCCTCGGCTGTTGCTTTCGAAAACAAGAAAAATTACTGTTATATGAATACATGGTTAATGGAAGCCTAGACTCCTTCATTTTTGGTATGTAATATGAAGAATGCTTAACTAGGTGCACTTGTATTTCTTTTATTTCAGTCATATTTTTGCGGCTTATTAATCTTGAATATCTAATATTCAACAACACATTTTCATTGCAATAACAACAGATCAACAAAAAGGTAAATTGTTGGATTGGCCTCAACGCTTCCACATAATTTTTGGAATTGCTAGGGGACTTTTGTATCTTCATCAAGATTCCCGATTAAGGATTATTCATAGAGATCTCAAAGCAAGTAACGTTTTACTTGATGAGAAGTTAAATCCAAAAATATCAGATTTTGGAATGGCCAGAGCTTTTGGAGGAGACCAAACTGAAGGAAACACAAACAGAGTAGTTGGGACTTAGTGAGTTTCTGTCCAACTATACAAAATCACATTTTTTTTTAATTTTTAATTTTTATTTTTCTGTCATTTGAATATTTGCTATAATTATTTCCTGTAGCGGATACATGGCTCCAGAATATGCTGTCGATGGGCTATTTTCAATCAAATCGGATGTTTTCAGTTTTGGTATTTTATTGTTAGAGATTATATGTGGGAACAAAAATAGATCTCTTTCTCAAGGAAACCAGACTCTTAACCTTGTTGGCTATGTAAGCACTCGAATAACAATATATATATATATATATATATATATATATATATATATATATAATTATTTATAGTTGAGTTTAAGCATGAATAATTAACTTCTGTTTTCCTTCTTTTATGTTTCAGGCATGGACACTTTGGAAAGAGCAAAATGCTTCACAATTGATTGACTCAAACATAAAGGACTCATGTGTCATCCCAGAGGTACTACGATGCATCCATGTCAGTCTCTTATGTGTGCAACAATACCCAGAGGATAGGCCAACCATGACCTCAGTAATTCAAATGTTAGGGAGTGAAATGGAACTGGTTGAGCCAAAAGAGCCTGGTTTCTTTCCAAGGAGGATTTCGGATGAAAGAAATTTAAGCTCAAATCTAAACCAAACGATTTCAAATGATGAAATAACCATTACCACATTAAATGGCCGCTGAAAATTATTGTGTCAAGTGAACATATTGCATAGGTGCACATTATGCATTGCAAGTACATTCAAGACCAAAGGATTTTTTTTGGTCCCTGTTCCCTTGTTCTGATGTATTTGTGCAGTTATGTATAAATATTTAGTCACATAATTTTTAAAAGTGGTATTATTGTTAGAATTGAGATTTTTCTTGATAATTTGAAAATAAAATCTGTTGGATATATGTTGTTTTAATATTTTCTGATATGTAATCCGTTAAGTCAACATGTAGTGGGTGAAACTAGGTGACAATCCATGTTTTGAGGGAGGAGTTATGCTAAGTCAATGTTACCCACTCTTATTTTCTTGTAACATTGTATTTTTCCCAAAACAAGTCACTGCACGTATCTTGGAAAATTCAGATTGAAAATAGAAGTTCTGAGGCTGTGTTCTGTTTTTCTCTATTCACTTTTTCTTTTTTTATTTTCTACAATCTTTTTTCCTTGGGAAAAAAAGCTGATATTAGTGTACAGAATGTCAATGACATCTTGTTCTATAATAATAAGTTAAAAAATGATACATCTTGTTCTATAAATTTTCTACCTTATCTGGAATTTGGGTTTCACTTTGGTCTTGTAAGTTTAACCAATTTCACTTTGGTTCTTTAAAGTGTAATGGTTAGATCAAAATGTTCCTTTCGTTAGTTTTTCTCACTAACAGTGTTAATTTTGACTTACATGACAAACAATAAGCTAAGTTTGTCATTTGTCATTAAGTTGATCATATTAGTGTGATAAACTGCTAAGGAACAAAAACTTGGTCTAACAAATAGTTTTGGACAAACTATGTTTTAGTCCCCAATTTTTTTAACATTTATGATTTTTGTTCTTAAACTTTTCGACCATTGATACACATTCTTGAACCTTTTTTCGTCCAATGTTTTTGTCATTTCCTTCAATTTTGGCCGTTAAGTAATGATGTGGAATTGTTTTCATTATTATTAACAGAATCACAGACTGTCGCACTATTCCAATTTTTACACTAAGATTTAATTTGTATTTCGATTTCCTCGTCATGGAATGTGAGAACATTTTAAAAATAAATGATTTTAAAATTATAAAATGTCATTTTTAAAAATAGGTTTATAATTATGTTGCATTTCTAAAGTTTTTTTCTTCTTCTGATTTTAGTTTTCTAAAATTTATTATAATTTTTAAAAGGAATAAATACTTTAAATTTACTTTTTCTTTTAAAAATATTTTTTATTTAACCAAAATGGTGGATTATTCACTTCTACAATTATCAACATGCAGTTTTACAATTTATTTAATTCTAAAGAAAGAGGTAGTTTTTTTTGTTATCCCATTTTAGTTTTAAAATTAAAATCATAATTTTCAGTTTGAAAATAAAAATTAAGAAATCCATTCTTCATTTAACCAAAATGGTGGGTTACTTAGTTTTATAATTATTGACATGCAGTGTTAAAATTTATTTAACGTTAAAAAAAGTAAGGAACTTTTAAAACTTGAAAACTGAATCAGATGAACATGTAGTTTTTTTCTATTGGGTTTCAGTTTTAAAATTAAAATCATAATTTTCACTTTTAAAATAAAAATTTATTTGGTTTAAAATTAAAATTCTTACCTTATATGGCAATACTGGATCACGAAAATATTTTTTCTTCTGTGTAAGTTGTGATAGCGGATGCAAATACTTTTTGTTTGCCTCTTACTTAACCAAAGATCTTTGGATTAAATGAATTCCGGGTGCATGTGTGGAGAAGAAAGAATGCAAAGAAGAAAGAATGTAGAAAATAAAAAATAAAAAAAGGAAGAAAGAGAGAACATGGTAGCAAGCAGGGAGAAAAAATAGTTACAGTACCATTTTGACAAACTTTAAAATAAAATAAAATAAAATTTAGGCATGGTACAATAATATGTTAATAGATCACTCAGAAACCTATAATTATACAAGAAAAAACATACAAAGATAATAGCTTATTACTTGTAAGAGATTCATTAATAATATGGGTACCTGAAACTGAAAGAGGATAGCTGGGAAAGAGACATGTTGATTTCTCTTTCTCAATTCAAAAGTGTATCTGCAAAATATGAAGAGCACAAAGATTTAATGTGACTTTTTTTTTTAACTTATTTGAATCCATGCAGTTGCGATAAATATACTCAAACAGTTATTATATTTCTGCATTTCTATTTTAACTTATTTGCATTTCAAATCTGCGTTTCTATTTTTTAGCAGACGAGGAAAGCGAAAGAGAGAGAAAAGTAAAGCGAATTAAGCAAAACAAAACAATAATTGTTGAAGTGCAAAACAATACCTTCAGAGTCGTCTGAGCACATCATGCAGCGGAAGAAGAAGAAAAAGAACCAAGGAAGGCAAAGTGAAAAAATGAAAAGGTATAAAATTTAAATGTTATTAATTAAAAGTGAAAGGAGGGAACTTTAAGAAACCACACACCTATGATAAAGTGAGAGAAAAAAAGGGTGAGTGAAGAGAAATGTTGATACTTTCTTCAAAGTTCAATTCTTTTTGTACATACAAAAAGAACAAAAAAACACTAAATCAAACAATGCATAACCAAAAGGTCAAAATTTACCTAAAAATAAGCAATATGTATGATGCTAATTCCTTCATCTCATCACATTTAGTAGGAAAATCATCCAGCATTTCCCTTAAAAATATTTATGACAACCTGTAAAAGTAAGTTGATTAAGAAAAAATTCCAATGAATCAACAATAGGGAAAAGAAGTTAATCCAAAGAAGCAAATACTTTATATTTACATCTCAATAGGGGAAAGAAGTTAGTCCAACACTAAGCATATAACCTAAGGAGGATGAGCAATACATATGAGGTGGTTGAATGTTGTGTTGCCCCTGATATCTTACATGATTCGATGATAGAAACAATTTGATTAAATGTAAAACATGGCACCAACATGGAAAGCCAAGATCAAAATGAGCAAGTTCTGAAAGAGAAAAAAAGATTAAAACTCGATGTTTTGATATTGATACAACACAATATTAATTAAACTATCTAATTAGGTAATGATAATACTATCTAATTGAAGAATAAAATCAATAATAGAGACAAAGAGTACAATTAAATAAAATAAAAAGCTATTTATTAGTTAACTTATTTATCATTATTTTTTATTTTTGAAAGTCAAAGTCAAAGGTTGACCTTGACTTGGTCAACATTGATGGAGTGCTGACATGAAAGGTTTGGTCATCAGTCTAGGTGGCAGGGTGCATACATGAGGAAATGGGGTGTAGATAGTACTGCTTATTTTATTTAGAACTTCTTGAAAACGGGCTAGGCCCATAGTGAAAGGGATGTATGTGTATTAGAGAGAGCTATAACTAACATCATTTATTTAATTCAAACTTAACAAGAAAATAGGTTAGACCCAAAAGGTAAAGGGGTATATATTTGAAAATGGGGGTGTCAATAGCATCATTTATTTCATTTTAAACATAACAAAAAATGGACATGGCCCAAAAGGTAAAGGGATGTATTTGTGAAAATGGGAGTGTAAATTGTAGTATTTTTTTGGGGCTAGGGTTGGAATCAGGTAAAAGCGACTCGCCAGCATGCAATTATGCACAAGGGTTGGAAAACCCTACGTGCCTAATCCACCAAAACATCACGGGGAAGGAAGTGACCACCACAGAGGGTGGTATGGCCCCCTGACGCCACCGCCAAGGGGCTTGGCGGTGTGAGGGCGTTGGTGGAGCCTACGACGGCACAACGGTACAATGGTGGTGCAGTGGCAGCCCTGAAAAATTAAAAAAGCTATGAGGAGGGTGATGATACGCTAAAAACAAAATGTAATGAGATGCAATAGACAACCACAGTAACCTCTACGGATCTTGGCGGCGGCCAAAGTGCTTGGCAGCGAGATGAAATGAAACAAACAACAGACGAAGAAGAAAGAGCGAATGAAAAAAATGAAAGAGAAGAGGGAAGGAAGAGAACGAAGGATAGAAAAAAAAACAAAAAAGAAAGGAGAGTGAAAAAGAGGGAAGGAATGAAGGGTTGCCTGAGAGACCTCTCTTCCTTCTTTGGTAGCACCGCCAAATGTCGCAACCTGATTAGTGTGTTTTCTTCTATTGGGATTCGTGCCTCCTCCGCAATTAATGCACAATCCCCTTCCTTTTATGTGTGTCTGACCTAATGGACTCTCAAAGAGTTCATTAAGTCCCTTTGGGGCCCTTTTTTTTTTAAAATTTTTTTGGGACCCGGACAGAATTAGGGTCTGATAAGAATCTTTCATTTTTTTTCTCTTTGTGGAGGGCGCAAATATGCACTAACAGATCTTGATGCAATTGAGGTTTTAAGGAGGAAGATTGGTGACTCATGTTTGCTCTGTGTGTTGTTTACGCTTCAATGTTTTGCCAGTTTATTTGTGGATTCATCAATTTCAAGATTTTTTATTTCTGTAGCTTATATCATTAATATTATAAGAGATTTAAGAGAAAAAATAATTAATGATACATTAAAAACTTAAAATAATAATTATTTTGTAATAAAATTTTCTTCTTACAATTATTATGAGACGGAAGGAGTATATTTTCTATGTAAAAAACCATTTGTATGGAACAAATTTCCATAACTGTATAGTTTCAAGATGGCTGAGGAACCATCCATTGAGTTGACACCTTCAACCTAAACAACGTTTTGAAGTGGAATATTCTTCTACCAAATCCAGAGGTAGATTTTATTGGGATTTTCAAGAGATTGAATAAACCAATCTTAAAGATTTAACGTGGGAAAGAAACTATGGTCCTTCCATAACTAATTAAGGGACTGGGACCGTGATATATAAATGATGTGTCCGCTGCTATGAAAGCTACGAGAGAAGAGACAGAAAGAATATAAAGTAATCAAAATAAGAATAAAGTTCATTGAGTACGAAGCTTGAGAGTCAGTGCTTAAAACAGCCACACTGAAGACTAATTACAAAACTGAAACCACTGTATATATAGAAAATCCAGTGCAAGACAAAAAATTGATGACAATTTGAACTGAACTAATTAAGCATGAGAATGATGGACTCAAACTTTTGTACAAATTATAAAATTCACAAGAGTGGATTAGCCAAGTGGCTCGGTGGTGAACAATGACAATTGACAAGTCACTAGTACGTAATGCAGAAGGCAGGGAATATCAGAATAATGTGTGATTGAACTAGTAAATTTTAACTTCGTTTATAAATGCAAAATTTCTAAGCTTTTTCAGTAGAATTGAATTTTCTAGGTACTCTTTTATTTCAAGGTTAATTTACAGGTTTTGTTTACTTCTGTCTTTCTAGGATGTGTCTGGAAGGACCACATCTTCAGTATTGTTGTTCTCGGTCACTGTCCGCGACTCCAAGTAAACTAATTGAGATATCTTCAAAAGACTGTAGCATGGAAACTTCAATTTTGGTGTCTATAGGGAAGACTATACTTAATTACGATATAGTGGTCCAGGAAATTTGCACATTATAAACCGATTTTCACGTTTGTCTTATTAGTTTTTGGTCTTTAGTTAGCACATGCACATCTCTTTGAAGAGTTGCATTCTGAATTATATACATTTTTATGGTATAATTCTGAATTATATACTATATGGGAGTGTTTAAGAGTGGGTTTTCCTTTTTAGTTTTTAAAATAATTGGTATTGTAAATATATTTAACGTTGTTTTCTATCAAACGCCCATGTTATGTTTTCTTTTTTAATTTTAAATTTTTAATGTTAACGGTCCATCTGTTATGCTACTGGTGCATATGGTTGCATAAAAACAAGGTGGTTTTTCAGAATGCTCAACCAAAAGTTGCAGCTGTAGTTGCTCACATTAAGCATATTTCTTGGGTGTTGTTCAAGTTTAAAGGACCTTCTTCTCCTGGGGTTAGTATAGCCAGCTGGTATAATCATCCATTAGATTGTTTTAATTATGTTACATGATCTTTACTGGGTATATGTTTTTTTTTTTACATTCTCTGTAATGTTTTGACAGATCTTTTGGGTCACAGTTCGTGTCCTATCAATTCATTTGCCTTTGCCTTAAAAAAAAAAAAAACTGTCCATCTGTTAACTGGTGTCTTTTGTGCCTTTTTTTTTATTCGTCCTGAATAGTGGTCCTCTATATATATGCTCATTTATTTCATTTTCACCTCATTTATTTCTTATTTTTCTTTCTTTTAATCACATTAATTACTTCCCCCCTTCCCAATCCACCAAATAACAGGTGGACGAGTACTAATCCTTTTTAAAAATTACTGTTTTACATTTTATAAGATACATATTTATTTTTTCCTAATTAAAACTCATAATATATAAATTATATTATAATTAAAATGTATAATAAAAAACATCTTTAAATATATAAATTATATTTAAATTTAGATTGAACAGATAAAATATATTTTCAATTATTGAAATTTTTAAGAAATATTTAAAATTTAATTTAGTTATAGATATAAAAGATGGTATCTTGAAAGAGGTAGAAAATTAAGCAAATCAATCTATTCTACATATTATAAATTTTAATTATATAAAAAGTATTTGTTCTATAAAATGTAAAGGTTAAAATACTAGTTTTTCTAAAAGGAAAATAGTAATCATCCACCTTTTCTTGAGTGGATTGGGATAGAAAGAAGAAGAAAAAAAGGTGGAGAGAGATGGTTATAGATGTTATAATAATTAATTCGATTGTAAAAAAATAAAAAATTCTTAAGAAACTTTAGGAAAAAGTTTATTTCTTAGGTTAATTTTGCTTAAATTTAGGTTTGGAGGAAGTATGTCTAATAGTACTTATATACAATGTCAGATTTCAGATTGAAGGTCTTAGTTTAAAACTGAAAAATAAAACCAGAATTCAGATTTGAAGAGGACGTAGCTTTAGCAGGCAAAGGAGTCGCAAGATTTACACATAGGGACGAATTCTTGAGCCTTGGTTCATCTTCAGTATTGATATCTGATAGGAGGTTGGGTGGGTTAATTTTTAGAATTAATAGCAGAGGGGCTATTGGGAGAGTGGGCTGGTGTTATTTATTATTGGTGAGTGCTGTTTTGTACTGAAAATTGACATTGTATTTTTAGCTTTTGCCCACCTTTGTGCTTAGGTAAAGAGACCTACATATGATTTTTGTTGACTTGGGAAATTTTTTTATGATCATGTTTGAAAGAATTGTTGTGGAAAACTTTGGAGAAAAAAGGAGTGCGCATGGCTTATATACGAGCTATACAAGACTTGTATGAAGGGATAATCACTAGTGTAAGAAATTCAAGAGGTGTGAAACTAAAGGTTTTTCTATTGGAATAAGATTACATCAAGGCTCAGCTTTAAGTTATTGTTTAATTTAGTATTGGACATGCTTATCAAGGACATACAAAAGATTATCCCAAATTACATGATTTTAGCGGATGGTATAATCTTAATTTAGGAATCAAGAGAAGAAGTTGATATATAATCAAAGGGATTTTGGAAACAAAGGGATTTTACTTAAGTAGGAGTGAGATGGAGTTTATGCATTGCAACTTTGGCAACATACAAGAGAATTTTGAGTTGAAAGCAAAATTGGGAGATGTCATACGACAAGTTTCTAAGTTTAAATATTTGGGATTAATCATACAAGATGATAGAGAAATAAATGAGGATGTGACACATAAGATAAAAGCAGAATGAATTACATGGAGAAAGGCATCGGGAGTTATTTGTGATTGCAAAGTACCTACCAAACACAAAGACAAGTTTTATCATACAACTATATGTCAAACTATACTATATGGTGGTGAATGTTGGGTTTTAAATGGATAACATGAAAGAAAAGTGTGGTAGTAGAAATGAGAATGTTAAAATGAATATGTGATCATACAAGAAATACAAAATGACTTCATATGAGAAAAGATTGGTTTAACACCTATTGAGGAAAAGATGACAGAAAATCGGTTCAGGTGATTTGAACATGTACAAAGAAGGTCATGAGAGGGATCAGTCAGAAGAGTAAATTACATGAATTTAGTCCAGAGAAAAATAGAAAAGGGAGACCAAAAGGGATGTTGGAGGAAATCATCAAGGGAGATCTTAGACTAAAAATATTTTTACAACTTTAGTTTTTAACCATGCCGAATAGAGTTGCATAATCCTTGTAATCGACCCCATCTAGTGGGATACGACTTTTATTTGCTGTTGTTGTTGCACAACTAGTGCTTAAGCTGATATTCTCTTATAAAATGAAATATTTTGCCTATAAAAAAAACCAAAAATAATCAGATTTGAATTGCCAATGGAATACAATGTCAACGATACCCTGAAAATCATTTTGTGCAGTACCCTATGTTGTAAACTATTTACAGAATGCAACTATTCAAAGAAATGTGCTAACTAAGACCAAAATCTATTTACAGAAACGTGAGAATCTGGTTATAATGGCTAAATTTCGTGGACCACTATCTAAGTGGTCTTCCCTATGAGCACCGAAATTGAACATTCCATTCTAAAGTCTTTTGCAGATGTCTCAAGTAGTTTACACAGACAGTGACTGAGAACCGCAATTCTAAAGATTGTGGTCCTTCTAGCTGTTGGAATAAACTTTTAAATAAAATATTGTTTACGTAGTTTAAATTTAAAATAAAAGAGAGAATTATGTGGAGAGATATGTGAAAAGATATGGGGAAAGATAAGATATGAAGAGAGAGATATTGTAGAAAGATATGGGGAGAGATTTTGTTTCAATTTAAAATTTGAATTGTTTAGGTTTAGGTTTAATTTTCATTGCTTATAAATAGCATATTATGTAAAGGAGTCAGTGTGGCTTTGGCAGACTATTATCAATAAAACTCTTATTCTAAATAGTAAATTTGTGTGTTTGTGTTTTGTGTGAGTGCATCAGTGTGTGAGAGAGAACCTGTGATATCAAATTGGTATCAGAGCTTGAGAGAATGGAGAGTGGTCCAAATAGTAGTCTGCCATTACCCCGCCTTACAAAGACTAACTATGAGAACTAGAGTATCCAGATGAAAGCTCTGTTGGGAGCTAATGATAGTTGGGAGGTTGTCCATGATGGTTTCGAAGAACCACCATCC
>CM023946.1:34280747-34294279 GCA_013407115.1 Glycine latifolia | reverse complement strand
TAAATAGTAGTCTGCCATTACCCCGCCTTACAAAGACTAACTATGAGAACTAGAGTATCCAGATGAAAGCTCTGTTGGGAGCTAATGATAGTTGGGAGGTTGTCCATGATGGTTTCGAAGAACCACCATCCACGACAGGATACACGGCGGCGCAGAACAAGACATTGAAAGAGACGCGGTTGAAAGACAAAGGGGGCGTTGTATATGTTGCTCCAGACTGTTGATGATTCCAGATTTGAGAAGATCGTTGGCGCTACAACGTCAAAAGAAGCGCGGGACATTCTTGTAAATGTCTACAAAGGAGCTGATCAAGTCAGGCAGGTCAGACTTCAAACTCTCCGTGGAGAGTTGGAAGGAATGAAAATGAAAGAAGGAGAAAGGGTATCCGATTTTGTTACTCCGATCCGGACCGTAGTAAATCAACTAAAGAGAAGTGGAGAGATGCTGCCCGATACCAGAGTGGTGGAGAAAATTCTGAGGTCTTTCACTGATGACTTCGAGAATGTTGTATGTGCGATTGAGGAGTCAAAGGACCTAGCAACGCTCACCGTTGACGAACTTGTTGGTTCCTTGGAGGCGCATGAACAAAGAAAGAAAAAGAAGAATGAAGAGTCACTGGAGCAAGCACTCCAGACAAAAGTTTCAGTCAAGGACGAGAAAACACTCTATTCTCAGAATTTTCGAGGTAGAGGACGCGACCGAGGTGGACGTGGATATGACCGAGGTGGTAGAGGTCGTGGTCAAGAAGGATGGAATAAGGAGCAGGCTGAATCAAGTCAGCATAATTGGCGAGGCTGAGGTCGTGGAAGAGGTCGACATTCAAATGTAGAATATTTTAAATGTGGAAAGTACGGACACTACTCAAGAGATTGCAACTGGAACAGATGTTACAACTGTGGCCGAGTTGGTCATTTTGCAAAGGATTGCCGAGGTGAAAGAAGAACGAATGAAACTGCATATTTTGCTACAGAAGAAGTAAGAGATGGAGGAGTTCTGATGATGGCTAGAGGTGAAGTCAACCAGGCATCCGAGATGGAATGGTTTATAAACACTGGTGCAAGCAATCATATGTGTGGGTATAAGCATTTGTTCAGTAGTTTGAAACAAACAGAAGCTGGTCATGTTTCCTTTGGAGACGCTTCAAAGGTCGGTGTAAAAGGCCGAGGTACGATTAGCTTTTTGCAGAAAGATGGACGAGTTGGACGTATTCAAGATGTTTATTACGTGCCTGAACTCAAAAGTAATATTCTTAGTGTGGGACAACTGATGGAGAAAGGCTACTCGGTTATCATGACAGACCGAGTTCTCCTCTTGAAGGAGAAATAAGGACGACTGATAGCCCGAGTACAGATGGAGAAAAATAGAATGTTCAAACTAACCTTGAGAAGTGTAGAGGTCGGCTGTTTACAAGCCGAGATGAGTGATGTAGCATCCTTATGGCATCGTTGGTTTGGGCACCTTCACTATGGAGGCCTGGCCGAGATGATGAAAAAGAATATGGTGGATGAGTTGCCAAGTTTGAACTGTGAGAAGAGATTCTGTGAAGATTGTGTGCTGAGCAAACATGCGAGGAGTCCATTTTAGAGGTCGGCCAAATACCGAGCACGACAACCACTAGAACTAATTCATACCGATATGTGTGGACCTATTTCTCCTGGGTCTTTCAGTGGAAAGAGGTATTTTGTTACATTCATAGATGATTTCAGTCGTAAAACTTGGGTGTATTTGCTGGAAGAAAAATTCAAGGTGTTTGAAGTGTTCAAAAGTTTTAAAATAATGATTGAAAATGCAACTGGAAGGAGGATCAAGTCGATATGATCTGACCGAGGTGGAGAGTACACATCGAATGCATTTAGAAGATATTGCCAGGAGTATGGCATTAGAAGGTTCTTAACTGCACCATACTCACCACAACAAAATGGAGTAGCTGAGAGGAAGAATCGAACCATCCTTGACATGGTGAGATCAATGTTGAAAACAAAGAGAATGCCTAAGGAGTTTTGGGGGGAGGCTGTTTTGTGTGCTGTATATGTACAGAACCGCTGTTCGCATTCTATACTGAATGGAAAGACCCCACAGGAATTATGGACAGGTCAAAAGCCATCAGTGGGCCATTTCAGAGTTTTCGGGAGTGTAGCCTATGCACACGTTCCTAATCAGCAAAGAACCAAGTTAGAAGGCAAGAGCAGGAAGTTTATCTTCATTGGATATGACGAGAAGACAAAGGGATACAAGATGTTAGATCCCGGCACCAAGACAGTAATGATAAGCTGAGATGTGAAAGTAAATGAAGATGATGAATGGGATTGGAGCAGTCTATTCGAGATCAAATCAGATCCCGAAAAGATGGTTATTCAAGACGAGAAGGAAGGCGGATCACCAAGTTGGATCCCGACAAGAAGTGAGACAGCTGATGAAGACGAGATGAGACAACCCCGGATAAGGAGTTTGCAGGATTTGTATGATTCAACTACCGAAGCCCATCTTGTTTGTTTGTTGACAGAAATAAGGTTTGAAGAAGCAATCCGAGATGAGAAATGGCAAAGCGCCATGGATGAAGAAATCAAGGCTATTAAATGGAATGACACTTGGGAGTTGGTTGAGTTGCCAAAAGGAAGTCAACCCATTGGAGTTAAATGAGTTTATAAGAAGAAAATGAATGCTGATGAAGAGATAGAGCGATATAAAGCTCGGCTGGTAGCTAAGGGTATGCGCAAAAGGCAGGAATAGACTATGATGAGGTGTTTGCACCTGTTGCTAGAATGGAGACAATCAGATTGTTGATCTCGCAAGCAGCTCAATTTGGCTGGCTGATTTATCAAATGGATGTCAAGTCTGCATTTCTGAATGGTGTACTTGAAGAAGAGGTGTATCTCGAACAACCTCTGGGATACTTGAAGGGCGGAGAAGAAAAGAAAGTGTTAAGATTGAAGAAAGCTTTGTACGGACTGAAACAGGCACCGAGAGCCTGGAATCCGCATTGATGCATATTTCAAGGAGGACGATTTTGAACAGTGTCCCTATGAGCATGCCCTATATGTTAAGAAAAAGGGTGATGATTTATTGCTTGTAGCTTTATATGTTGACGACCTGATTTTCATGGGGAACAGTGAAGCAATGGCACAAGAGTTCAAGAAGAAGATGTCGAAAGAATTTGAGATGACTGATCTTGGCTTGATGAGATATTTTCTCAGTTTAGAAGTCAGACAGGACGAAGCTGGAATTTTTGTCTCTCAGGAGAGTTATGCGAAGGGAATATTGAAGAGGTTTAAGATGGCGGATTGTAATCCGGTTTCAACACCCATGGAACCCGGTACAAAACTTTCAAAGTATGATGGAGGAGAACGAGTTGATCCAAGAAACTATAGAAGTTTGGTCGGATGCTTGAGATACTTGACGTGTACGAGGCCGGACTTGTGTTTAAGTGTTGGAATTATAAGTCGGTTTATGGAAGAGCCGAGTTACTCTCATTGGAAAGCGGCTAAAAGGATTCTAAGGTACATTCAAGGGACGATCTCACAAGGACTTTTCTATTTGAAGTCGGAAAATTACAAGTTAAAGGGTTACTCGGACAGTGATTGGTGTGGAGACGTGGACGATAGGAAAAGCACGACTGGCTATGTATTCTTCATGGGAAACATGACTTTTGCCTGGATGTCAAAGAAAGAACCAATTGTGGCTCTATCAACATGTGAAGCCGAGTACGTTGCGGCATCCTGGTGTGTCTGCCATGCAGTCTGGTTGAGGAATTTGTTGGAAAAGCTGAAGCAAGTTCAGGTTGGTGCAACCGAGATCCGGGTTGATAACAAGTCGGCAATCGAGTTAGCGAAGAACCTGGTTAATCACGAAAGAAGCAAGCATATTGACGTTAGATTCCACTTCATTCGAGATCAAGTAAAAGAAAAGAAGGTGGAGTTAATTTATGTGGCGAGCCAAGAACAAGTCGGAGATATATTCACAAAGCCATTATCGACGCTGCTGCTGGAGAATTTTAAGAAGATGTTGGGAATGAAAGATGAAAGAAGTATTTAAAGTTTATGGGAGGATTTTGTTGGAATAAACTTTTAAATAAAATATTGTTTACGTATTTTAAATTTAAAATAAAAGAGAGAATTATGTGGAGAGATATGTGAAAAGATATGAGTGAAAAGATATGGGGAAAGATAAGATATGGAGAGAGAGATATTGTAGAAAGATATGGGGAGAGATTTTGTTTCAATTTAAAATTTGAATTGTTTAGGTTTAGGTTTAATTTCCATTGCTTATAAATAGCATATTATGTAAAGGAGTCAGTGTGGCTTTGGCAGACTATTATCAATAAAACTCTTGTTCTAAATAGTAAATTTGTGTGTTTGTGTTTTGTGTGAGTGCACTAGTGTGTGAGAGAGAACTTGTGATATCACTAGCCACATACATGCTAGAATGATAGAAGGAAACAAAACCCATAAACCTCGAAATGAAAATGTCCACTGAAAAGCTTAAAAAATTTGCATTTAAAAAATAATTAAATTTAAAGTTTACTTGTTTGAAACTTCAATCACGCATTACTCTCTGCCTTGTGCATCCCGTAGGACTAATTTTGTCATTGTTCAGCACTTATCCACTGACTAATCAACTCTAGTGAATTTAAGCTTTACACACAAGTTTAACTCCATCATTGCTCATGCATTACTTCAGTTTGTTGTCTTGCTTTAGCTTCTCTTTCTTTCTATTGAGTGTTTTCAGTTTTCTTATTTCTCAGCGTGGCTGTTTTAAGCTCTAACTCTCAAGTAGCTTAATATACCCAATGAAGTTTATTCTTTCCCTGAAGAGTTTCATACTCTATATACTGTTTGTCCCTTCTCTTGTAGTTTCCATAGTAGCAGACACATCATCTATTTCACAGTTCCAATCCCTCAGTTATGGAAAGACCATAGTTTCTTCCCCACATGGAATGTTCGAGCTTGGTTTCTTCCATCTTGGATATCCTGACAGAATCTACCTCGGGATTCGGTACAAGAATATTCCAGTTGACAACGTTGTTTGGGTTGCAAACGGTGGCAACCCAATCAATGATTCCTCTGCCGTCTTGAAACTATACAGTTCTGGCAATTTGGTCCTTACACACAACCACATGGTTGCTTGGTGCACAAGGTCTTCAAAAGCAGCACGGAATCCTGTGGCAGAACTCCTGGATTCTGGCAATCTTGTGATAAGAGATCAGAATTCTGCGAATCAAGAGTCATATCTGTGGCAAAGCTTTGACTACCCATCTAATACAATGCTATCAGGAATGAAGGTTGGATGGGACCTCAAAAGAAATCTCAGTATTCGCCTCATAGCTTGGAAGAGTGGTGATGATCCAACACCAGGAGACTTATCATGGGGTATTGTGCTGCATCCCTATCCTGAGATCTATATGATGAAGGGAACCAAAAAGTATCACAGAGTTGGACCATGGAATGGGTTGCGCTTCACCGGCCTGCCAGAAATGAAGCCTAATCCTGTTTACCAATATGAGTTTGTCTCCAACAAGGAAGAGGTTTATTACAGATGGACCCTCAAGCAGACTAGTTTAATAACAAAAGCTGTACTTAACCAAACGACACTAGCGTGTCCTCGTTATGTATGGTCGGAGCTTGAAAAATCATGGATGTTTTATTCAACCTTGCCAGCAGACTACTGTGATCATTATGGCGTTTGTGGAGCCAACGCATATTGCAGCATTTCTTCGTCACCAATGTGTGAGTGCTTAAAAGGGTTTAAACCTAAGTATCCTGAAAAATGGAACTCAATGGACTGGTCCCAAGGATGTGTCCTGCAACTTCCATTGAATTGCAAGCATGATGGGTTTGTCCTTTTGGAAGGATTGAAAGTGCCGGATACGAAAGCTACGTTTGTGGATGATAGTATTGATATAGAGAAATGCAGAACCAAGTGCTTGAATGATTGTTCTTGCATGGCTTATACAAATTCTAATATAAGTGGAGCAGGCAGTGGTTGTGTGTTGTGGTTTGGGGATTTATTTGATATCAAACAGTATGCAGTTGCTGAAAATGGGCAGGGTCTATATATCCGGTTGCCTGCTTCAGAATTAGGTAAATGATTCATTAACTTTTCCAACTAATCCTTTTATTAATTCTTCTGTTCAGAATTAAATCTTGTCTTTGAGAATTTATGCTTGGTCCTCCAATATAGACTTTAACCATTGTTGTTTTGCTTGATCGAATTCAACCGTGAAGAGTCTATCAGGCAGAGGAATTCTAAAATAAAACTTGTAACCACAATCACTGCAGCTTCAGTAATGCTTATACTTGGTATTTTTTTTATCTACAGAATCTGGAGGAACATCAACGGTAAAGTTATTCTCTTTTTTTCTCACTTTTCACTTTAAAAAAAGGATGAATATAGTGTTGTCTTATGAATTTGTTGAAGTGAGGAAATGTGTAAAATGAGAAAGTAAAAGTGCATCCACCCTTTAAATTAAAATATCTGATAAATTTAACCCTCTTTTAAATTCACTCTTGCTTCCGTATATTAAATGTCAATTCTGCTATTTGTCAATTCTCTTTACAAGTACAGCTATTCAAATTACTGTTTTTTATAAGAATATTTAGACTATACCATTTGAATATTTTGGTTGGTAACTGATAGAAACTGGACAGTAACCTATTAAAAGGGTCCGTTTGTTAGGAAGTTTCACATTGCCTACTTCAATTCTTAGGATGCAATCTGTTGGATAACATTGTTTAATGTCAATCGATTTTAAGTTAAAATCTAATATTATTTGTGTCTCTTTACAAGTGGTAGAACTTAATAGTAAGAGACCAAAAACAGCATTGGCACGATTCTATTATTTTTTATTTTCCATTGGGATCAAATATGATATCTATTTTAAATTGTTTAATTTTTCCATCCCTAGTTTTGTAATTAATAATGCTATAAATCACTTTTACTCATTGTCAGAAAAGTCAAAAGCAGAAAATAACTACGAAGGGTGCGTGGATGATTTGGATCTTCCATTGCTTGATTTGTCAATAATTTTGGCTGCCACTGATAATTTCTCAGAGGTGAACAAGATTGGAGAAGGCGGTTTTGGACCTGTATATTGGGTAATTCAATATTTGGATACTAATTAAGTAATTAAAGATTAGAGAATTATTATTATTATAAAGACCCTCTATTCATGAATGTGATTATGCAGGGAAAGCTAGCCAGTGGACTAGAAATTGTAGTAAAGAGACTTTCACAGAACTCGGGACAAGGAATATCCGAGTTTGTAAATGAAGTTAAACTGATAGCAAAACTTCAGCACAGAAATCTTGTAAAGCTTCTAGGTTGTTGCATTCAGAAGCAAGAAAAAATATTGGTTTATGAATACATGGCTAACGGCAGCCTAGACTACTTCATTTTTGGTATGGAATATCAAGACATCTTATAATAGGACTCACAAGTATTTTACGACTACAGTGATAGTTAGCAAATTCTTAAGCATGAATATTCAATTTTTAATGATAGATTTGCTGTGAAACACAGAGCACACCAAAGGTAAATCACTTGACTGGCCTAAGCGGTTGAGCATAATTTGTGGAATTGCCCGAGGGCTTATGTATCTTCATCAAGATTCTCGACTAAGGATTATTCATAGAGATCTCAAAGGAAGTAATGTTCTACTAGATGAAGATTTCAATCCAAAAATATCGGATTTTGGAATGGCTAAAATTGTTGGAAGAGAGGAGATTGAAGGCAACACAAATAAAATAGTTGGAACATTGTGAGTGTGTTACTGCTTATAACCTTTTGATGTTTACAGACATGTCAATACTCAATTGTCATGTAAATATCATTTCTCTCCCAATACTTTTTTTTTTTTCTTTCAGTGGGTACATGGCTCCTGAATATGCTGTTGATGGGCAATTTTCTGTGAAATCTGATGTCTTCAGCTTTGGTATTTTACTGCTGGAGATAATATGTGGCAAAAGAAATAGAGGACGCTGTAGTGGAAAGCGATATAACCTTGTTGATCATGTAAGCACTTTGTTAGATTTTAATCTAGCAACGTTAAAGTTGACATGTTATTTGCATTTTCCTTTTTTCGTAATAGCAATTTCCTTCATTTTTTATTTAGGTATGGACACACTGGAAATTGGGCAGGACTTCCGAAATAATTGACTCAAACATTGAAGATTCATGCATTGAATCTGAAATCATACGTTGCATCCATGTTGGGCTGTTGTGCGTGCAACAGTACCCAGAGGATAGGCCTACAATGACTTCGGCAGTTCTAATGTTGGGGAGTGAGATGGAATTGGATGAGCCTAAAAAGCCGGGTGTTTTCTCGAAGAAGGAATCTATTGAAGCAAGCTCAAGTAGTTCAACCAATACACTAACCATAACCTTAAGTGCTCGGTGAAAATCAATGAGATTGCTTCACATGTTGCATTAAATTAAGTATACTTCCTTTGATTTTACAATTACCACCAAAGGACTAGAGTTTCAAAACCTGTTTACATGTTTAGATGTTCTACAATCTACACCTCTGGAACTGAATATTAATTTAAATTTGATTTCATAGATTTTGAATCTTATATAGTAGGTAAATGAAAATGTTCATGAAATATATGTTCAGTCCTCACAAGTCTATCAAGCATGTTTTTGGATATTCCTGAGTCATACCAAAAGAATGAATACAAGAGTAATTTACAATCGGTAAAGGTAAACTCCCCCACAATGAGGTGTGTTGTGTAAAATATGGCATGGTTGTTGATATTTTTGATATTGCATTTAATTTTGATTTTACATACATATTTTCTGTTTCACCGCAAATCTGTAAGATGTGACAGATTGAAACTCTGATTAGCACTATAAAGGGGTTTGATGAGTTTCAGCAAGACAGATGAGTTCTGATGGTTCTTCTGTTACTCTGGAAATCAAATAACCCAATATCAAATTCCAACAAATGTTGGACGAATACCAAGAGAAATATTTTAAGGTCAAAATTTAGTGCTGACTATTCTCATGTGAGACTCAATAAAAGTACAATCCAGATTTTCTCAAATTCTAATATCTCGTTCCACTGATAGGCTGCTATCAAATTTGTCATTGCCAAAATTTCAGGGTCATTCTTGTATATGTAATACATCATATATGAGGCCGAAAACAGAAAGAAAGAGGAGGGAATTGGATCAATGAATGGGAGACATGAGGGAAGTGTAACACATTTTAGTTTCCTCTTGATTGTGTCATGGGGAATTTCTTGAAAGGAGGCAAAGATTACTATGAACAAATATTAGATCATCTGCTCTTTGAGGTGTCATCTTATCTCTTTACAAAGAATGTATGAAAGAGTATGTGCTCCAATTCCTTTCACAACATGAAGATGAACATGGTTGTCCAAGTATAGCTTAAGGGAAATCTTTTGAAGTGTTGGTGCATGAGTACCATGAACTAGTCACTAAGATTTTGCACCCAATATACCTCTATCTCTTAAAGAGTTAACATAATTAAAACTTTCTCTTCCATCAACATTTTTTTGCAAACTCCACATTTACGTATCTCCTTACGTCCACATCAACAAAGTACCTTTTAAAGCATTTATTTCTTCCAAGAGTAAATTCCACATCTAGATGTGGAGGAAGTTCTATGTGAATCTTCGGCAAAAAAATTAATATAATATTTTTTTAAAAAAATTACAAATTTAGACTTGTTTTGAAACTATTTACAAATATGAGACTGTCAAACACCCAAATTGGGCATGACTGAAAACGCCTAGTTTGGACGTGACACTCCCCTGTGTCACGCCCAAATTAGGCGAGTTACCCCCGTTGTGACGTGTCACGCATGCATGAATTGGTGGTGATATTGATTATATAAACTTCAAACGATCATAACTTTTATAGAAATGTCCGATTGAGGCGTGTGATATGTCAAAACGCTCAAAATTCAGAGAGGAAGCCCTACATAAATCTCGAAGGGGGATTTGCTAAACTATTTTTTCCAAAATACGCTTCTAAGTAGCTCAAAATTAGGATTTAGGCATACAATATGTCCTTCAAATGGTATAACTTTTGATAGAAATGTCCGATCGAGGCATACGATATGTCAAAACGCTCGAAATTAAGAGAAGTAATTAAAAAATAAAAAATAGTATTAAATTAACTAATTAAATAATTAAAAGAGTAGAAAAACAAGAAAATTTTTGGATGATTGGATCCTAAATCCTAATTTTGAGCTACTTAGAGGCCTTTTTTTTTTTAAAAAAGTATTATATTAATTTTTTTGCCATGAATCTTCACAACGTTATTCTTGACTATAATATCTATAACATTGAAAAAAATATAACCATAAATTACTGTAACCTACTATAAAAATGTATGGAAAAAAATAGACTTTGGAAAGTAATGAATTATATATAGGGATATAATGTATTATCTACTCTTAGTCCAACGATCAATTAATATTCAGTACACTATCCCATATAAAAAGGTTGATTCTTCAATTTCTTTCTTTCTTTCATGTTTGTATATGGTCTTTCTCACTTTTTCAATCATTGAATCACACATTTCATATACCAAGTGAAAAGAAGTGGCATACGTATTTATTTTTTCTAAGAACATCATAAAGAAGAGCAGTGAAAACAGGTATGTAATCAACCTTATCCCACCAAATGTCACTTAACAAAGTTTCTTTTACAAATAAAGCCTTGTCGACATCATCCTCATTGTGAGAAGTCCAATGATCACTAATAACCATCTCTTGGAGTCCTTTTTTCAAACTTCTAAACCTCTTGAGCATTACTATGGTAGTACAAGCAAATTTGATCTGAGCAACAAAAAGAAACTTCAATGAGTTGAAGTTGTTGAACATTGATAATCTCATGGAGTGTTCCATGCATGATAAAGGTTTTAATATAACCAGCATCTTCCGCCGTTTGTGTTATCCAAGAACATTGTTGGAGAACAACATTGCTTCTTTCGGTGTTATTGGCTGAACATATATTTTTCAATGCAAGGTTCAAGGTGTGTACAACACAAGGAGTCCAATAAATGGAAGGAAACTTTATTTCTATGAGCAGACTTGTTGCCTTACATAAAGTTGCATCATTAATTAGTCACAATTTGCACCGCATTTGATTGCTCAACCCCCATAGTGACATCTCTCAAGTATTTAGCAATGAAATCCTTGTCTTTTACGTCACTTGAGCAATCTAATGCCCTTAAAAACATCGGTCCACTCTCAGTGACAACCATAAAACTGATAAGAGGCATTCTTTGAGGATCACTCCACCCATCACTAACAATGTTCACCCCTTTCTGACTCCATGAATTTTTTATTGGCTGCAATAAGTTCTCCACATGGCATTTTTCCTTTGTAAGCAAGGTTGTTCGCAACTGATATTAGAAGAATTATAAGAAAATAACTTCCTATAATAAGGATTCCTTGCTAAATGAAATGGTAGATTAGAAGAGTAAAACATCCTTGCAATTTCAAAATCAAGAGTATCTCTGCCTTGCATGTTGAAAGAAACTTCTAAAGGATGTCTTTTATTTGGATTAGCACCAATGTTTGTCCGTTGACCTTCATTAGAGACTGGAGGTAAAGGACACATTCTTTCTCTGAATTCTATATTTTCAATGATGATTCGTTGTCCAACTTTTTCAACTCAGCAAGTTTTGAAGGAGTTATCTTTGGATAGGCTCGGACTCGTGTTCCTGAGATTTTTAGCAAGTGATCAGCCTTTACTCTAGTGTAAGATCTATTGAATAGACTTAAATATGTTTTAGGTCCCAGATAAATGTCCAATTTTTGTTTTGAATCCCTAATAAATTTTTCGGTTGCATTGGATTCTAGATATATCAAAACTTTTGTTTTTGAGTCTTTAGCATCAATTAGTCATCAATTATATTTGAAAATTTTGTTTACAGGATATCACATCATCATTTAATTGACGACGGAGACTCTAAAAAATTGTTGAAGACCTAAAACAAAAATAGATAATTTATCAAGGACCTAAAATATATTTTAGCCTAGTTTTTATCATTTCAATCACAAATTACTCTCTGCCTTCTGCATCACGTCCTGGTGACTTGCCACGGTCCTTGTACACAAGGTTGACTCCATTACTGCTCACACATTCACTGTTGCAATTAGTTCGATACTTTTATTTTGCATTATAGTCATATATAGAATCCGAGGGAACATTGCTAGTAAATTATTCACCCATATTATGGTCACAATAATCATGGCTGCTCTTTTTTATTTTTATATTTTTATATATTTATTTTGTGTTTTGTTTTTACCAAAATCTAGAAGTGTCACACATCGAGGTGGATGTGGTTCAGGTGAGTTTCAAACTTTGCACGTCAGATGGTGAATCAACCTTGTTAAGGAGGGGGACCTGCAAAACAAAGGAAATGACTCCGACGCTCAAGTAAGCACATCAATTATAAAGAGAAAAATATAACTGAATGTAGTGTTTGAGGTGGTCTCGGTGGGTGAGTTTGCAGTATGAGTGAATGTGTGAAAGGGTTAGATAGAACCTGTATTTATAGCGTGAAGTATGGGCCTTGAGCCTTTGTTGATAATTAACCTATAGATAAAGGCTAAAAGATAATTGCAGGCTGTTATATAATTCAAATTGTAGATAATGCATACCTTGTAGATAGTCTGTTACTTGTAGATAAGTAACAATTCATAGATAATGCCTTGTAGAAAATGTTAGGAGATAAAGTGATTATAATTATTTGAATAAATAGGTATAACAGATAATCAGTTGGTCAGGATGACCCGACTGCTGAAGGTTGATGTCCGCGCTTCTGTAACAGGACTAACATGGAAGGTAGACAAATGTACAGTGATCTCACAGTAATGGTCACGTGTATTTTTACTATTTTGTACAATATATGTTTCCTTCTCTAACTTAATATTACTTATTTATCTGTTTAAACTAGTTCCGATCCCTCCTTGTGTTTCATAATATTATTCAATGCTATATTCCTTTCTTCCATTTGTCTAGATAAGTCAAAGACAATAGAGAACATCGAAAGACAGCTAGAAGATCTGGATGTGCATTTGTTTGGTCAGCGAACAATCACTTCTGCCACTAACAATTTCTCGTTGGATAATAAGATTGGACAAGTTGGTTTGGACCTGTATATATGGTAAATTCAAAATTTAAGCACTTAACAGAAAAAGAACAACTATAGTAAAGAGATGAATTATTGTTATAGAAAGCATCTTCTAAAACAATGCAATTTATGCAGGGAAAATGGGTAGATGGGAGGAAATAGCTGTCAAAAGACATTCAAGCAGTTCTCAACAAGGAATGAACGAGGTCATAACAGAAGTAAAACTGATTGCAAAGCTTCAACATCGAAATTTTGTAAAGCTACTTGGCTGTTGCTTTTGAGGTCAAGAAAAGTTACTTGTATATGAATACGTGGTTAATGGCAGCCTAGACTCCTTCATTTTTGGTATGCAATATGAAAAATGCATAGATTAGGTGCATGTTAGGATAAACGTTTAAATAGAGTTAGTTACGTAGTTTGAATTTT
>CM023946.1:34232881-34255747 GCA_013407115.1 Glycine latifolia | reverse complement strand
TGGACTCGAAAAAGACGATGAAAAAAACCTAAAGAAAACTGATTCTATGAATGTTATGCAGGAAATTAATGAGGGTAGACAAATAATGTTGATGAGTAAGAACTACATACTAGATTCTTAGGTGGACTTGTATAGGACAGAACAAATGCACACCATATACAATAGCAACGAAAAACTGGAAGAAGGGAGAATGCACCGACGAAGCCGCTGGAAGTGTCCAGGTTAAGCAACACAGGCATCATGACTCATGATAATGCCGTTTGTTTAAGCAACGCAGGCTAGCGTACCCACAGGTGCTTCGCGAGGGAGACCTTCAATGGAGGTTAGGGATTTTTGTGACAAAGGGTCGGGGCGCGAAAGGGGGGATTAATTTGTTTTTAAAATTTTAAAAAGAATCAAAGTCGGTTCTTATCAAAACCGACTTTGAATAATGGAAGACTACGACGGTTATTATATAACCGACTTTGTATGATGGTAAACAACGACGGGCATGATGAGGACCGACGTTGTTTTTGTAGTAATCTTCAAAAAATTACAAAATTGCCACCGATTAACTTAAGACGTCGATTTGTTAACAACCGTCGTGGATCGTGTCGTGGAATACTCCTTTTGTAGTAGTGAACCCTAATCACTACACCAATGCCAAACCCTCTGAACACATGGGAAGGGGAAAAGAGGGAGTCACGTGTTACAAGAACGTGTTCCTTATTACCTGCAACGCTTCTTTCTGCAATCAAGGAACTTTGAGAAAGTAGTGCCCATTATTTTAATTTTTATCGTTTTAATTAATTATGGCAATTTTAAACCTCAGAAAATATAATTTAACTGTTTAAATGAATATTGGCGGCTTTAAAAACTGCCACAGTTCATTCTTTAATAATTTAACAGATATGTGATCACCTAACTGAGAGAAATTCTAACAGCAAGCATCTAAAACAAAAAATTTAATATATTAGAAACTCAACACAAATAAAAAATTGATTAGAGATCCAAAACAAAATTCACTAATTTATCTGGGATCTAAAATATATTCTAACCTTTATTATTTTGGAAAAAGTAGTCTTCACTACTTCTACGAAAATGGCTTGCAACAGAGCGGTCGTGCTTGTCTTGCCTTGTACTGAAACCCAGAAGTTAGGCAAATTGAAAAAGGTAGAGGGAATATAGAGTCGGATGAAACTTTTAAGTGAATCATTATAAGTAAGAGCCCGTCTCATGTGTATATCTTTTTGGACAAAAAAGAAGCTAGCCTTATGCATAAATAGAAATTAATGCGTAAGTTTTCTTTATTGATTGGACGAGATAAAACACAATACATTGGATGCTGGATTTTTCAATACAAAACATGGATGCAATTTATTTATAGAACGTTGGATTCTTAGTTTAACTTGAGAAAATATTGAACTGAATCCATCTTTTGTTTACCTTGAACGCATGTCCAATTAAAATAGATTTTGCATATAAGGTGAGAAATACAATATCTATATCATAATTAGAGGCAAAAAAACCTGTAACACTTAATAAGCCTCATTAGATTGACCATCAAAGTTTAATAATATCTTCGTATATCAAAACTATGACATTTTGAGGGATTAGGCATCTTCCATGTCTTTGATTCTAACATTATTGACACAATAAATGTTTATATCCGAAACCTCAATGTTTTCCATTCATACAACAACATAAATGATTTGTGTCTGATACATATATTCTCACATAAAGCATAACAATAAGTTCCTGCTATATCTAATAGGTTAATTACCCACCCATCCAACCTAAATACAAAGCTTAACACATTATAAAACAGCATAAAATAAATTACACATCATAACACAGCAGAGTACATCAGAAATTTCAGTGTAGCATTAACAAGAACAACTGAACAGGTTTTGACTCTGCACTTGCAAAGCAAGTTATGCTTCAGTTCATTATATTCAAATGACTATAATTTTCACCTGGCATTTTATAAGGTAATGGTTAACTCATTATTTGAAGTCATTTGGTTTAGATTTGTTAGTAACTTTCCTTCATTTGAAATCCTTGTTGGAAAGAAACCCGGCTCTTTTGGTTCAAACAGTTCCATCTCACTCCCTAACATTTGAATTACCGAAGTCATGGTTGGCCTATCCTCTGGGTATTGTTGCACGCACAAGAGACTAACATGAATGCATCGCAATACTTCTTGGATAACACATGAGTCCATTATGTTTGAGTCAATCAACTGTAAAGTATTTTGCTCTTTCCAAAGTGTCCATGCCTGAGAATAAAAGAAGAAAAAAGAAAGAGTTAAGTACTCATGTTTTAACTTGATCATAAATAAATAATAACTTGTTGTAATGCTTACATAACCAACGAGGTTAAGAGTTTGGTTTCCATGACAAAGAGCTCTATTTTTATTTCCGCATATAATCTCTAACAATAAAATACCAAAACTGAAAACATCAGATTTGATTGAAAATAGCCCGTCAACTGCGTACTCTGGAGCCATGTAACCGCTACAACAAATAATTAAAAAAAATCATGACACAAAATATATAAATATGTACACAGATAAATGTGCTGCAATATAGTTCGACAGATACTCACTAAGTACCAACGACTCTATTTGTGTTTCCTTCAGTTTGGTCTCCTCCAAAAGCTCTAGCGATTCCAAAATCTGATATTTTTGGATTTAACTTTTCATCGAGTAAAATGTTACTTGCCTTGAGATCTCTATGAATAATCCTTAATCGGGAATCTTGATGAAGGTACAAAATCCCCCTAGCTATTCCAAATATTATGTCGAAACGTTGAGGCCAGTTCAGAAATTTACCTTTTATTTGGTCTGTTTTTTATTTGAAAAGCAAATAAGTTAATCAAGATTGATAAGCTGGTAAATTAAATGTGACTGGAGTTAAAAAAAAAAAAATAACGCTAGTGCATCTAATCAAAGCATTCTTTACATTACATACCAAAAATGAAGGAGTCAAGGCTGCCATTAACCATGTATTCATATGCTAGAATTTTTTCTTGTCCTCTAATGCAACATCCAAGAAGCTTTACAAGATTTCGATGTTGAAGCTTCGCAATCAGTTTTACTTCTGTCATAAACTCAGTTATTCCTTGACCAGAACTGCTTGAAAGTCTCTTGACAGCAATTTCTCTGCCATCTGCTAATTTTCCCTGCGTAATTGCATTCATTTGAGCAGATGCTTTCTATAACAATAATTCCACTCTGAACTCTCGTTATTCATCTGTTAGGTTCACTTTTTTTTTTTTTTCTAATAGGTTCACAGTCATTGAATTACCTTATATACAGGTCCAAAACCACCTTGTCCTATCTTGTTATTCAACGAGAAATTGTGTGTGGCAGTAGTGATTGTTAGCAGATCAAATAATCGTAGACCCAGATCTTCTAGCTGTTTTTTTAAGTTATCTTTTTTCTTTGACTTATCTGCATAATAGAAGAAATGGAATGGAACTGGTTTAAATATATAAATATGCAGTATTCAATATAGAGAAGAAAACAGAAAATATATTGCGTGAACTCAATTTAATTAATCTGTAGCCAGTTGAGACTCCATTTATTAAACCCATGCATGAGACTAATTGCCATGTTAAAAAGCCACCTGGCCTCAAATTCCCTAAGCCATACAAGTGCTACCTGATTATTTGAAAAATTTCCAACTTACAATTTAAAGATATATAAGTGTGTGTGTCATGACTTTAGTGACAATAGTATGGGTCAATGGTTTACCATCACTGCTCCTTCGGACTCTGTATATAACAAAAATGCAAAATAATAGTATCCCACTAATTGCAGAAATTGGGATAGCAATTTTTATCTTCACGCTTTTGGTGTGTCCATGTTGCTCTTCTTGGTTGACTTTGATAAAAAAAAAAAAAAAAAACATGAAATAATTAAACCTCAGTTGTAAAGAATGATCTTGTGTTTTCCAAAATAATAAGAATGATGGGAGTATTAAGAAGAAAGATTAATAACAAATTTATACCTGACTCCAAAGCAGGCATCCGGATATATAGATCTTGTCCTCCAGTTTCTAACTGTCTAATGTCATTTAGTTCGAAATACCAATGGACACAACCATTACCTCCTCCTCTTATGTCTGAATTAGTATAGGCCATACAATTGCAATTATTCAAGCATCTCACTCTGCATTCCTCTAAATCAATATTCTCATACAGATCAGCTTGTTCAGTTTCTGGTACTTTCAGGCCTGGATGTTTGACAAACCGATCACCTTCGCCATTTAACGATTTATTGTGAACACATCCTTGGCTCCAATCCATTGTGCTCCATTCTTGTTGTGACCTAGGTGTGAATCCTTCTAAACATTGGCATACTGGTGACTGTGAAATCCTGCAATACCCGTAGGCTCCACATACCGCATACTCGTCGCAGCCGTCACCAGGGCTAGTTGTGTGAATGCTCCAATATTGTCTGTCCTCTTCCCATACCTGGATTTCGAGACTGGTTTGCGTGATTTTGACTCTCACGATGGCAGCTGAAGAACTATTCTTGACTGTCAAGAAACAGAACTTCTCAACCTCATTCATCACGTACATGGGATCATTGTTAACTACGTACTTGATTTCGTACAACTGGTTTGGGTTTTGATTTGTTGCGCCACTAAAATAAAGTCCATTCCACGGTCCAACACGATGGTACTTTACTCTTCCTTTCATCAGATAAAACTCAGGATGATTGTAGAGCTTTAACCTGAAAGAAAAATCTCCTGGGGATGGATCTTCTGGACTCTTCCAAGACGTTATTTTCCATTCCAGAGCGGTTCGGAGGTCCCATCCCAGCTTCATCCCGGGCAAAAGCGTATCAGATGGATAGTCAAAACTTTGCCACAAGTACGCTTCAGGGTCTGTGTCTCCCTCATTTCTTACCACAAGATTGCCATTGTCCAAGAGCTCCGCCACTGGATTTTGTGCTTGTTTCCTGTAGGTAGTAGACCAAGCAACGGAGTCATGTTGTCTGAGTTCAAGATTGCCTGTGCTGCTGAAAGTTAAGATGCCAGAGGAATCATTGATCGGGTTCGCCCGGTTTGCGACCCAAACAACTCTATCAATAGTTATGGTTTTATACCAAATCCCCAGGTAACGGTTTTTCGAATTTCCCGGGCGGAAGAAACCAAGCTCAAACACTCCTCTGTGGGACACTAAAGTCTCGCTCTCGGTGATAAACTGTGACACACCGAGGATAGCTGCCGAAATTTTGAGGGAGGGAACAAGCATGTAAGCAACAATAATCATGAAAGGATATATTGGATTTGGGAGACTAATATTGGTTCTGTTCATGATGATTTTCTTTCCGACTCCTAATACAAGGTTTTTTGGATACCGATGATATGGGTTCAGCATAATATCGGATGATAGCTTGAGAACATGGTTCCTTGTTTGAGAAGCTTCTGTATAAATAATCATTTTGGTACCTGATGTGTAAATTAGTGAAAATTTAGTATGTGAAAAATGAAAATTCAAATTAGTCTCTAAGTTTATAAGAAGTGCGACAATTACCTCTCATGGACAACTTCATGAAAAATTGTCGCATGAATTTTACCACTTAATTTCAAATTGGTCTTCCAAAAGCATCCTAATCTTTTTTTATTAAGATTTGTAGGAGAGAAGATGAGAATTAAAAATAAAAAATTTCTATAAGCTAAAGTTTACTTTGATAAGTTAAAAAAATTATTAGAATAGCTAATATAAAAGAGCTTTTATAAATTAGTTTATGCATAATTTAAATTTTATTAGGTAAATTATGGTTTAAGTCCTTCTAAAATTACTAATGTTTAAATTTGATCCTCTAAACTTTCCATATTATTTTCATCCTTCTAATTTTAAGATGTATATTTTCACTCCTCTAACTTTGGAATGTAATGCTTTACATAAGGGTAAAAGTAATTTAGATAGCACTTAAAACAAAAAAAAAATATAGATTTTCAAATTAGAGAGACCAAAATAAAAAGAAATTAAAAGGACCAAATTTTAACACACTAATAATTTTAGAGGTCTAAAACATAATTTACTTATCCATCTAATTTTAATTTATGAAAATATTTATTTTAATTTTCCTTCCTATTTAATTTTCATATTTGCTTTCCATATAAGTGTTTACGAAGAAACTTATTTGAATTCGCCTACCACAACTTTAGCCACACATGTTCTTTTTATAGTTTAACCTTCTTAACAAGAAGTAAACTCGCGGCTAGACCGCTTCTTTGGAAGGAAAAAGATATTGCATAGTCTTAAACACCATCATATATATATTCCAGTCAATCACAACTCACCATATGACATGTGACAAAAATTTTACACTTTTGTATAACCTTTGTCTACTGAATTGGCTTTTATTCAATATCTCATATATAGTTTTATTGGAATCATATCTGATAATAGTACCAAACGATTTAAAAAAAAATTCTAGCTTGTGTATTCAAATTCAAGTCTTTTTATTGACAGAACAAATACAATGACATTATTATTTTTTATATGATAGATATTCAAGTCTTTACTCCAGTCGTACTTAATTGTGTATTCAAACTTTTTATTATTATTTTTTAAATAAGACCCACCCAATTTTATCAAATAGTTGTGGAGTTGTCAAAATTCTCGGGTTCAATGCTAATGCTAGAAACCTATATCAGTATGATATTAATACTCTTTAACTAGGTTGCTAGTGTGGGATAATTATACTGATGTTTTCTATAATTGTTAGGTACCACTGGTACCAGTTTTACTAATAACTTTTTTGCTGATTTAAAAAAATGCTAAAAAAACCTAGGTATGAGTGGAGTGGTAGATGATTCTTCTCAAATGTGGTTAAAAAATTCGTTAACTCTTTTCCTGTACGTGTCTTGACTCTTAAATTCCTCGGGACTCTGATCAAGTGTTTTATACTAACTCCTACTTCCATTAGCTTTGTCCATATGTATGCCTGTTAGAATTTTTTGAAAAATAATCTTAATATAAAGTTTTATTTTAATTAAATAGTTTGTTATTCTTGATATGCTTGAAACTTTTTCTTTTTATGTATTAAGAAATTTTATGTGAGATGTCCCAAAGCTCACCAACATCAGGACAGCTGTCAAAGCTTAAAAAATACTTAAATGATTTCATGACGATAATTCAACCATGAACCACCATCATATATAGTGATGGAGTGATAAAAAATTCTCATTCTCATTGGTACGTACAAAGCCAACAATTTGAACTGATGATGCTCTTCATTTTATATATTCCAATGATATATAGTTTTTTTTATTTTATCTATAAAAATTTGAAGACAGGTATTCAATGATAGATTCGGAAATTGGATAAGAAATAGATTAGGATTAATTACACTTTTAGACCATAAACTTTTTACAAATTTTACTTCTAGTTCCTAAACAAATTGTTTAGTATTTTTTGGTTCTTATACTTTTTCTCTGTTAATGGTTTAGTCATTGCCATCGAATAACAACAATAATTTAATTGATGATGTAAAATTCATGTGAGCAATCAAGTGACTTGTCACATCTTCAAAGAGTTTGGCGGACCACTAGATGTAATTTTTTTGAAAAATTATGTTTTTAATCCCTCATAAATTTGTTTGACATTATCAACTAATTTAAACGTAACATATTAAAACACATTTTACTAATAAATTATGCGTGATTATCCTGTTAGACTCTTTGATGATGTGACAAATTATTGGACTACTAAAGTTATTGGTTACATTATCAATTAATGTTGTTACTCGACAACAAGAATTATAAATGTTAATAAAAGAAAACTATAGGGACCAAAAATGCGGAAAAAATTAATTTAGAGACTACAAGTGGAATTTACAAAAAATTTAGGACCAATGTTAGGGAATTTTTTGTGTGGTTAAGTAAAACCAAGTTTCGAAGTAGTGTTTAGGACTTGCGTCCAGGTTATCTCCCAATGGACCGTGGTTATTTAGGAAATTTCAATCAAAAGACTAAGGTTTTGTAAAATATTTTCTCAATGGTTTGTGTTGGAGTAATAAAAGACCAATGTAAAATAAAAGCAATTTAAAAAGAGAACGATATTAGAACAATCATAGAATTGTTGTAAGAATTGGATGGTTTGAACAGTCAAGGTTGAACTTGATTTTCCCCTTTTTCTATGTAACAACATCAATTAATCTAGTTATTTATGTAATTTATTTCAAATTCACAGTTATATTCTAAATCTAATGTCTGAGACTGAAGAGGTCTAAGTCCTTTACATTAATTCTCAATGTTTTGGCAAATTAAATTGCCAGTATTAACAATTAATAATTTAAAAGAACCTAATTGGTATTGACCTATATTAATTACGTACTCTTTTCTGTATGGGAATCAAACAAATGTTTGCTAACTAAACTATTGATTTCTAAGGTCAAGCAATAAGTGATTAATCTAGAACAAGCATTAAGGGAAGAAGAAGAATAAAACTAAATAATTGTATTGAAGGAAGAATATTACATGAAATTAGGTTCGTCATTTCTAACACCGACAAATGACAATATTAGTTGCTCATAGTTTGATTACAAATCCCAAAATCAAACATACAAAAGCCTAATGAAATAAAGCTAAAAGCCCTGGAAATTGTGCTCTCTCACAGAATTGTTGTCTCAAACGTGCCAGAATAATCTTCCTTTGTGCACTAGGTTTTTATGATCTGGTATGGGCTTGGGCCTGACATGTTCTCCTCACTTAAGCATGAGTAATGCGCCTCACTTAAACAAGACCTTCTGATTGTGGATGGCTCAGCTACTGACTCTCCATGCTTAAGTGCATTTTGCACTGAATGCACTTAAGCGAGGGACTTCAAATTCTTCTTTTGGCTTGATTGTCTACTTAATTAAGCGCCTTGAACCTTAGGCTTAAGCTCAAGTGATTCCAAAGTTGCTTACTGACTTAGCTCACCTAAGCGAGCTTGGCTTTATCATCAACTTCTAAGTTCTTCTCACTCAAGCATCTAGTAAGGCTCGCATGAGGGAGGGTGATTCCTTCATTTGCTTTTGTCTTGGCTCGCTTAAGCACACAACTAATGAAAAATATATAATTTAAGATAAATTTAATACTACTAACTAAATTAATTCATTTCTTTAATTCTAATAAATTAGTTATTGGGGTCTAATAAAAGGACCAAACGAGTATAATTTGCTTAATCTAACAATCACCATTTTTTTTAATTGAACACTAAATTAATCATTTCCATACACACGCTATAATTCATGGATTCTCATTGAGTGACATTTTTTAATATTTGAACTTGCAAATTTTATTTTGAATGGTAAGCACATTTTTTTCAAACTTGTAATGTAATTATTTTTTATTGTCACTCTAGGAAAATTAATAATTAAAATGCTAAGGTACCTTTATTTAATCTCCTGCTACGGAAATAAAGTAGTTAATAAAGAACTTCACACTTTTGATACATGGAGAGATTCTAACTTTAGTTGCAAGGAGAGGGAGAGTCTTTAATCTTTATATTTATATATTGTACTACCTCCGATCCTATAATATTTTCCAAAATTGATATCTGTTGTTCTGGAAAGTAATTTATAATATCAAATTTTAATAAATAAAAATGTATAGTTGGCATAAAAATATAAAGAAAATGAAGAGTGTGTAATTAGCGTATAACAGAGTGTAAGTAGCAATGCCTGTATTTTTTGCATGTTCAACCTCCAATCCACAAAAGACAAACAGTTGACGAGTGGAAAAGAAAAATAAAATTATGTCAAACATAATTAGAAAGAGAGACCTTGTTAAAAATGACTAATCCATTTGCCACAGAAATTAGCCATTAATCATTACCAAAGCTTGTAGACATTTAGCATCAATATAATGGTGACTAAGTGGGAATGAACATCCTGAATTTTGTGTTTATGAAGTATGATACACTTAGCTAAATCCAAATTATCTGTCTCCTAACCGGTTAGGAGACATTGAAAAATTAAATAAAGATTTTTACACTTGGCTAAATTTAAAAATGAACATCATGAAAATTAATTTTTTTTAAAAACAAAATAAATAAATATGAAATTGAAAAAACAAAAAATTATTTAATAAATAAATATATTTTTACTTTTTTGTGTTCCTCTCATCAGATAAAAATCTAGATAGTTATTGAGCATTAGAGCTCCCCAATGAAAATCTCCTGGTGATAGATCATCTGGACTCCTCCAATATGTTAATTTCCGTTCCATACCGGTTAGGAGGTTCCATCCCAACTTCATCCCAGGCAAAAATGTTATCAGAAGAATAGTAAAAGCTTTTCCACAAGTACGTTTCCGGGTTTGTGTCTCCCTCATTTCTAACCACAAGATTGCCACTGTCCAAAAGCTCTGCCACCGGATTCTGTGCTTGGCTTTGATAGATTGTAATATCTGTATACCATACAACGGTAAGATTGCTTCTGCTGTTGAATGTTAAGTAGCTCGAGGAATCATTGATCGGGTTTGCCTAGTTTACGACCCAGACAACTCTATCAGTAAGAATATTTTTATACCAAATCCCCAGGTAACGGTTTTTACAATTACATGGGCTGAAGAAACCAAGCTCAAACACTCCTCTGTTGGACACTAAGGTCTTTCCATCACTGATAGACTGACACATTAAGGATAGCTGCAGAAATTTTGATAGAGGGAACAAGCATGAAACCAAAAACAATAAACATGAAAGGAAAAATTGAGAGACTAATGGTTCGGTTCATGATGATGGGTTCTTTCCCCACCCTTACTACACTACAGCAAAATGTGCTTTCAGTAACATTTGAAAAATGTTAACAAAGCATGTATAAATATTACTATTATTTTTTCGCGACATTTTATCAATTGTATTTGATCATAAGCGCACAATACAGGATCTCTAACATCACCTACACGTTTAGCTACTCACATGATTGTTCTTGGGTACTCCTGTAAGTTAACTGGTTCTTGCCAAGTAGCCAACTAGCTTCTTCGAAAAAACAATTATTGCATGGCCGGATCACCACGTCAGCCAAGCATGTTCCAGTCAATTTTAACTCTTTTGCATAACCTGTTCCTACTGAATTGGCTATTCTGCCAATTATCCAATAGAGTTTGATTGGAATCGTAACCGATGCAATAGCATCGGATTACTTAAAAATTCTCTTTTTGAGGGTATGAATACAATGACATTAAATTGTAAAATTATTGTTAATAATAGAAATTAGTTCCGGTTAATTTTGGTTATCATGTGATTTTTTTTGGCCCCCTGAAATCTTTTCTTGATTTCGTCCATATGTGTGTTGTAACTGTCATTCATTTAATTATATTTATTGGCTCGCTCTATTTGACAACATTTAGTTGATCTCTAAATAGTACTTTTTAGATTTTTCTCTGCGCAGCCTAAATGCGGACAGAGTTAAGAGAACATACGTACTAAATTTTCTAACGCGTTACATATGATTGATGTCAACGTCAACTTTTGGTGTGAATAGTTCCAAAAGGCTTTATTTCAGAATGTGTTTAATGTTTATGCATTAATGATATATTCGCCATTTAATCATAGATTATTATTTTTTAAATAATTATTTTAAAATTTAACAAACTTATCATATAAGATGAATTATAATTAAATGATTGTATAAAAAAATTTTATATTGTCAGTGCATAATCTTTTTTCTCTTTTTGAAAATGATATATATATATATATATATATATATATATATATATAAACTATTACGAGAATTGACATCTTATATGAGAATGAGAATAATTAATTTCGACCATTAAATTAACATGAAAAATTTAAGTTAAAAATAACAAATCTCTAAAAGATTTGTCAAACAAAATTAAATCTCTAAAAAATTTTAATAATCACATTTTAAAATATTTCAAACTTCCCATCATGACCACTACCACTATACTACCATGAGCATCACCACCGTGATTGTCATAACTATTGTCATCACGGCTACTCCCACAATGACCGTTGTCATGACCCACATGACTGTCGGTAATGGCAGCGGCAACAATGATGACAATATTCATGTTGGTGGCATTGTGTGATGGTCATAGTGACGGTCATGATAGGGGCGGCGGTGGTTCTGGACTGGTGATCATAATGATGATGATATGATGGAGGTTCATTCCAAGCCAAAGCTCTAGAAGGAAAGCTTGAAGAACTTCCTTTGGTGAGCCTTAAAGGACCCATGACAAGAGTTAAAATTCAAGCCCTTCAAAACCACATCAAGGCCAACTTGGACAAGTAAGAGGAAGCATACCAACTTAAGGATAACAAGGGCTGGATTTTAATGTTTCAAGTTCAATTTAATTCCAATTAAATTTAGCACTTGTTAGAAGCAAAAGTAGAAACAATAAAAAAGCTTTTTAGTGCAATTGTGTAAAGAGGTGTAGGTGCACTTGTGTGTAATTTGTGTAGCAACTTAGTAAATTAGTTGGCTGCACTTAGAAGCTAAGAATACTGCACCTTTTACAAAAATGAGACAGCCAAGGGAGTTTGGGACAGCCAAGGGTCACTTAGGAGAAGCTTGCACCACAAGCTTCATTAAGCTTGCTTTAGGCTCCTTTAGTGTGCACTACAAGCTTTATTTGAATTGTCATTTCATGTGCATTAGCTTGTAATTTCGTGGCCTTTATAAGGTGCCCAAAACTGAATGTAAAAAAACTTTGGTTCATTAATACAAATCTGAAATTTGTGTGAGAGTTTCTCTCTTGTTCTTGTCCAAGAACTTCTTGTTTCTTATCAATGGCTTCAAGCTATTGTGGTGATTCTTCCTAGACTTATTGGAGAGCTTCTCCATGGTGTCTTCCATCTTCATCCCTAACCTTTTTTCCATCTTTCATTGCTGCCATTAAAGAAAACTTCCAACCATACATTTTCATGAAAGTTTGGACAGCTTGTGTGTTCTTGAAGTTTGCTTGAAGATTAGGTTTCATTGCAAGGTAGATTTGTAAAAATTCATGTCTGATGGGTTTAGCAATACATCATGATAGGTTTGATATATATTTGGATGTTATAAATTATATATTTGATTTTCTGTTTGACAAATCTTTTAGAAATTTTATGATTATTACACAATGATTTAATTTTAAATTAAAATGTTTTTAATCTAAGTCTTTCATTTTAATTCGACAGCTGAACTTGACTATTTTCATTCTCATATATATATAGCTAGGACATATCTTATGAGAGTGAGATGATTAAATCTGACTGTATAACCATACATGGAGGGTTAAAATTTAATGTAAAAGGTCACATGACTTTTTAAGTAGTCATATGACATTAAATCTTAATTGTTTATGTTTTATTATATGGTTCTGTTGTGCAACCGAAGGAGGTAAACACCAGAGATACTTACACCAATGAGTCATGAGCAACCGCATAAGTGAACTTGACATCATATCTTAACCCAAAATCTTAAGGCTCGAGTTTATGGGTCTTGTCATCACTTATATGGTGTTCAACCTTTTCATTCCTAAACGACGTAGGACTTCACCTCACACTTGTACTTTAATGATATTCTCCTCAAGTACGAGTCTCTTCCATATGGTAGTCTTCCCCTTGAGCGAAAGCTATTATCATGCATGAGTATTCCATTGTGGTCATTAAAGCCCACATGCTCTAGATACTTACATTATCACTCTACCCACGGGACACGTTGTCTAGATCCATTGCTAGGAAAACTTTCGATACAAGGGATCTCTAGACCTAGGATCCATTGTCATCATCTTACTCATCTAAGTCAGTCACCAAGTTAAACTAGACTCTAATACCAATTGTTGAGCAACTAAGGAGGGTAAACACCAGAAAGATTCACACCAATAAGCCATGAGCAACCACATAAGTGAATTTGTCATCACACTTTAACCCAAAATCTTAAGACTCAAGTTTATGGATCTTGTCTTTGCTTATATGGTGTTCAACCTTCTCATTCCTACACGATGTATGACTTTACCTCACACTTATACTTCAACAATGGTGAAAAGGGGGTCACCACCCTAGATGAGAGAGGGGGATCATGTTAAGAGAATGTTTACAAGTTTGTCCAGTTTGTCCTAAAACTTATGGTGAAGATATTGTGGATGTAGGGGTGAGGACTTGAACCACGTTAAACAAATTTGTGATCTTTTTCTATTTAATTTATGGTGTTGTCTCTTGTTTTTGGTTGTGTGATTTTTGAGTAATAAAGATATGAATGTGTTTTTCCCCCAACAATTAGTATTAGAGCTGAATGATCTTGCGACATGGTAAACAAAGAGAGAAGAGTATTGAAGAAGCTTGAATAAGATAATAGTGGATTTGTGTAGGGTCCTTGTGTCGAAAGTCTACTTGGCAATGTAATAATCAAGTGGCGTGTTCCAATGAAAGTAGTTGGTGATACAAGTTCAAAAGTGTCACCATTCAGTCTCGTGGAGTAGATAAGGAAACATACCAGATTTTGTTCAAAGCAGAAGCGTGACAAGTATCCAAAACGATTGAAGATGAAATTAAATTTTAATTGAGGGAAGGATTGTTGGGAAACAATTCAAATATATAATTTTAAATCTCTAGGATATTATTTAGATTTTAAAAAGATTTTGTCATATTTCTAGAATGCTCTTTATAATTAAAGATATATTCTATAAATTGGATATTTGTTTCCTCTTTTAAGATTATGATGCTAGGTCTATATATAAAGATTTTTAAGATGAGAAAAATTACCCAGCTTGAAGAGGTGTTACCACCCTAGATGAGAGAGAAAGATCATGTTGAGAGAATATTTACAAGTTTATCCTAAAAACTTGTTGTGAGGAGATTGTGGATATAAGGGTGAAGACTCGAATCATGTAAAACAAATTTGTGATGTATTTTCTATTTGGTGTATGTTGTTGTCTTTTTTTCTTGATTGTGTGATTTTTGGTGATAAAGATATCAGTGTATTATTTTCCCCCAACAGGTCCAAATTTAATCTTTTTACTCTCATATAATATGTCCTATAAATTTATGATGAAAGCATATACGTTATCCTAGTAATTAATATTTTCTATTAGAAATAGAGTAGTGTACTTTTCTCATAAATTTTTGAAGTTTAGTTTTAGTCCCTAATTATTTTTTTGCAATGTTTCGTTTCTCTATTTTTTAAATATATATTGTACAACTTCTGGTCTTTAAAGTAATCTAGCTAACACAAAAGGGATGAAAAAGAGTTTAAAATAGTATATGAGGAATTAAAAGTGGTGTGTTTTAGAATTGAAGTGTTAAAAGAGTTTACAACATCGATTTTGACCAAAATCGATGTTGTTATGTATCTTAACATTGATTGTCAAAACCAATGTTCTAAGCAGCATTACAACATCCGTTCTTTTAGAATCGATGTTATTTTTTCATTATTTTAATATTATGTCTATTTTATTAATTAACTCAAACCTACAAATAAAAAACATAACCAATCTAGGCATTGCAAAATTTTATATTAAAGAAATCATTTTTTTTTAATTTAACATAATTTATTTAATAAATTTTAGAATTCAAGAATTTATTAAATGGTTTTTTATTATTGAAATAATAAAGATTTTTACAATGTAAAGATAAAAAATTTTAAAATAATTAAGCATCCAAAAAATATAAAAATAATCATTTGAATCTATACATTAATTTCAAAATTTAATTAACAATAATAATACTATTGTTTTTTTGGTAACATTTATTACATTTAATTTAGATCCACATCAAATCTACTCAATTTCCCCACAATCTCAAATAGAAATCCCAATTGACTCTCTGACATTGTAATAAGATTTTCATTCCAATTTAACACTAACGAAGTTGACAGTTAAAAACACAGTTTCTATTAATAATAGATTAACAGTAATAACAATAAAACTTACTAGAACTAACTCTTCCTCTTTAGTAGATGGGCATCTGACATCGATTCATAACTCTTCGCTTTGCCACTATAGGCTTGCAAACGAATTTGAACAAATTAACATTCCTGTAACCACTTCTCCAATAAGTTACCTCCATTTTCAAAGCCCAAAACCCCCATTATTTTCATGACTACAGAAAAGGAGACCTAGATAAGGGGTTTGGGATCAGACAACTTATAATTAAGAGCAAAATAATATGCATTCAGTATCTTGGAAAGACTGTAGATGAAAGTATTCTCAAGATTAGGGTCATCTGTAAAGGTAAGTTGGTGAATGCATTGTGTTCCCTTGAGCCTCTTCAATATCCACTGATGTTGTTAGTTAATAGTCATCATTAGTTTTACAAAAATCGATGTTGTAGAATGAGTGAACAACATCGCTTTTATTTAAAAACTGATGTTGTTGGGTCTTTTATAGTGAACTCCGACGCTCAAACCCTCGACATTGCAACCTTACTCCCTTAGTTACTCTCAAGGTGCTTCCATTCCTCGCTCTCGCTTTCACTCTCCCCGTTTTGGTGTTAGTCTTACTCTTGCTCTAGCTCTCACTCACAACTCTTCATAGTGGGCAAGGGCGGGTACAAAGTGCACGACCTGAGAGAGGAAGAGGTGCATGTACGTATCATCGTGCCATGGCGGAGATCGTGAGCTCCATGGTGGACCTCTCTCACAAAGGCCAGAACGTGGACCACAACATGCTCAAGTCCGTGACGTGCCGCAAGTACAAGCTCTAATGCATGCCCAAGCTCGTGGAGATGATTGTGGCGCTCCTCAACGCTGAGCGTGAGACGCTCCTCCGCAAGCTCCGCGCCAAGCCTGTCCACACCGCCTCTGGAATCGCCGTCATTGCCTTTAGGATTTCCCTTCGAACACTGCCACCTCTGATGGCGTCGATGGCTTCAAAGGTGTGGTTGCAGGGATGGTTTGAACAAAGGACAGGGATGATTTTAATATGTGTTGATATTTTGTTTTGATTTTGATTGGATTTGGTTTCTCCAATAGTTGCTGATAAGGTGTGGTGCTTCTGTCAGCTGGGTATCGCTTGGTTCACTTGGGTATTGCTTTTTCTGCTTAGAACTCGAACAGTTAAATTGGGAGTTGATTGATTTTCTGTTTGAATTTTGAATGAGAAAATCCTTGTTGTGTCTTGGTGACCTGTTGGTCATGGGTTCGAATCCGGAAACAGCCTCTTTGCATATACAAGGGTAAGGTTGCGTACAATATCCCTCCCCCTTACCTGCGCATAGCGTGGAGCCTCCGGGCAATGGGGTTACGTGGTGGTTTTTTTGAGGGCGAGCCCTGGCACAGCGGTAAAGTTGTGTCTTGGTAACCTGTTGGTCATGGGTTCGAATCCGGAAACAGCCTCTTTGCATATGCAAGGGTAAGGTTGCGTACAATATCCCTCCCCCTTACCTGCGCATAGCGTGGAGCCTTCGGGCAATGGGGTTACGTGGTTATGTTTGAGTGTATCCCTTCACCCTCATCTTGGTTTTATACTGAACTAGTGTACCATTAGATCAATATTTCAAGGCATATAACTGAATTAACCCTACCAGACTTTTGTATTTTGGCCCTTTAACAATCTCCCACAATTTTTAAATTTTAAATTTTGATTATCTTCTTATTATTACTCAATTTTTACAAAATTTGACACGGATCTTCTAGGTAATATATAATTATAATTCAACAATTGGATCCTTGAAAATCACATTTTACACAAGTTATTGTTAAGAGTGGGTATAACTCACCAGTGTTATATGGAATCTGCCTTGTTTATATGGAGGAGGATATTTGGCTTACTGTCATAGTCACCAACTCTTATTAATAAGTGCTTTATATTCATGCAAGTGTGGTATAATATTTGTCTGTTGTATTATTTTAGTATTTCCTCCTTTAATGTTTTCTAATCATAATGTTCTGTTGATTGACTTTGTAGACTCAGAAAGGCAACATGAGATTGGCACAAATCTGTCTAATTAAAAGAGAAGCAACATTCAGTGTTCTACTTTTGGTAGGTCTGGTTTGATTTGGAAAATCCTTTTATGGTCAGATCTTATTCATTACATTTATGCATAATCTATCTGGTTATGTACATTAAGAAGAGTTATCCGAGCAATACAATATATCTCATCAACCTGCTGAACTCATCTCTGACATAATGCAAAATTTCTAATATTGCATAGGTAGAATACTTAATTGCACGCTTAGCACGATGGGAATTTCCTTTGAAAATTGTTGGATTTAAACTTTAATTAGAAACATGAAAAATCATTTGTCTCGATAAAGAAAATAGTTGTTAAGGGTGCTAAACATTAATCAGCTGTTGTTTCATTTATAGCTTTGTCATTCCCTATGTTTAAGTTCATTTCCTATGTTTAGCTTTTACTAAATCTGTTTGGCTATTTAAATAGCTCATTGTAAACCTCAAAGAGAGATGTAGAGAGGCTTGGCAGAATATAATCAAAAGAAGAGGTATATTCATTCCTCCTGTGTGCCTTGTGTGTTGTGTGAGAAAAACACCATTAGAGGGCCTGTGATACCAAATTGGTATCAGAGCTTGAAAAAGATATGGAGGGTGTAACCAGCAAAATGCCAGTGCCCAAGTTAACAAAGGCAAATTATGAAAATTGGAGCATCAAAATGAAAGCTCTTCTAGGAGCTCATGACTGTTGGGAAGTTATCGAGGATGGGTTTGAAGAACCAGCATCCACAACAGGATACACAGGAGGACAAATGAAGACGTTGAAGGAGACACGTGCCAAAGACAAGGCGGCATTGTATATGCTGTACGAAGCGGTTGATGATTCCGGGTTCGAAAAGATTGCAGCAGCAAAAACATCTAAGGAAGCGTGGGACACTCTGGCAAATGTTTACAAAGGAGCCGAGCGAGTTAAGCAGGTCCGACTTCAAACTCTCCGTGGAGAGTTGGAAGGAATGAGGATGAAGGAGACCGAAGGCGTTTCCGACTTCATCACCCGAGTTCAGGTGGTGGCGAATCAACTAAGACGGAATGGAGAAGAGATGGCTGACTCTAGAATCGTGGAAAAGATATTGAGGTCATTGACGGACGATTTCGAAAACATCGTTTGTGCAATTGAGGAGTCGAAGGACCTGGCTACGCTCTCGGTTGACGAGTTAGCAGGATCCTTAGAGGCGCATGAGCAGCGAAGAAAGAAGAAAAAGGAGGAGACACTAGAACAAGCACTTCAAACAAAAGCAACCATTAAGGACGAGAAGGCTCTGTATACCCAGAATGTCCGAGGCCGAGGTCAAGGCCGAGGTGGACGAGGAAATGACCGAAGTGGTCGTGGTCGAAGTCAAGAAGCAAGAAACGAGGAACGAGCCGAGTTCAATCAACAAAACTGGAGAGGCAGAGGAAACCGAGGTCGAGGCGGAAGAGGTCGTTGGTCTAATCAATCCAACGTGGAATGTTTTAAGTGCAGGAAGTATGGGCATTACTCAAAGGACTGCAATTCGGACAAGTGTTATAACTGTGGCCGAGTTGGTCACCTTGCAAAGGACTGCCGAGATAATAGAAGACGTGATGAGACATCAAATTTTGTTGCTGAAGGAGAATCAAGAATTGGAGGAGTTCTGATGTTAACAAAAAGTGAATCAAGTTCGAAAAATGAGACGGAATGGTACCTGGATTCTGGTGCCAGTAATCATATGAGTGGTCACAAACATCTATTTAAAGAATTAAAAACATTGGAAGCAAAGCATGTATCTTTTGGAGACGCTTCGAGGATTAATGTGGAAGGCCGAGGTACGATCTGTTTCCTGCAAAAGGATGGACGGGTTGGTACAATCCGGGACGTGTATTATGTGCCCGAACTCAAAAGTAACATTTTGAGCATCGGTCAATTAATGGAGAAGGGTTACTCGGTTCTAATGTCAGACCGAGTTCTGCTGCTGAAAGATAAGCAAGGGCGTTTGATAGCCCGAGTTCAAATGGAGAAGAACAGAATGTACAAGTTAAGCCTAAGGAGTTTGGAGGTCGGCTGTTTGCAAGCCGAGGTAGAGGACAAAATGGAATTATGGCATAGACGGTTTGGACACCTTCATTATGGTGGTCTAGCCGAGATGATGAAGAAGAACATGGTAGCAGGGCTGCCAAATATAAACTCTGAAGGAAGATTTTGTGAAGACTGTGTATTAGGAAAGCATGCTAGGAGCCCGTTTCAAAGAACGGCAAAATACCGAGCTAAGGAGCCCCTTGACTTAATCCATACCGATCTATGTGGTCCGATAACTCCGGGTTCGTTCAGTGGAAAGAAATACTTTGTAACTTTTATTGACGATTTTAGCAGGAAGACATGGGTTTATTTTCTAAAGGAGAAATCCGAGGTGCTGGAAGTATTCAAAAGATTCAAAATGATGATAGAAAATGGATCTGGAAGGTACATCAAAGCGGTTCGTTCTGACCGAGGTGGAGAATACATGTCAACGGCTTTCAGGAAGTACTGTGAAGAATGCGGGATAAGGCGGTTCCTGACCGCACCATACTCACCCCAACAAAACGGAGTTGCTGAGAGGAAGAACCGGACTATCCTAGATATGGTCCGAGCTATGTTGAAGACACAGAATATGCCAAAGGAATTTTGGGGAGAAGCCGTACAGTGTGCTGTATATGTGCAGAACAGATGTCTGCACTCTAGCTTGAATGACAAAACCCCACAGGAAGCATGGAGTGGTCTTAAGCCGTCTGTGGGTCATTTCAAGGTGTTCGGTAGCGTTGCGTATGCACATGTACCAGATCAGCTCAGAACGAAGCTTGAAGATAAGAGTAGGAAATTTGTATTCATCGGTTATGATGAGAAGACAAAGGGATACAAACTGTATGATCCCGTCAGCCAAAGAATATTGGTTAGCCGAGATGTTAAGATGAATGAAAATGATTCATGGGACTGGAATAGTCAATCCGAGCTTATCAGTGACCCCGGATCAAGAATCTTTGAGGTCGGACAATCATCAAGTCATACCTCAGAAGAAAATCAAAATGACGACAGTGAAGAAGAAGAAAGACAACCGAGGATGAGAAGTCTACAAGATCTGTATGACTCCACCAGTGAAGCTCATCTGGTTTGTCTGTTAACAGATTCGGAGGAGGTAAGTTTTGAAGATGCAATCCGTGATAAGAAATGGCAATCTGCCATGGAGGAGGAAATCAAGTCAATCGAGAAGAACAAAACATGGGAGTTAGCCGAGCTCCCCAAAGGAAGTCGGCCCATAGGTGTAAAATGGGTATATAAAAGAAAGATGAACGCTGAAGGGAAAATAGAAAAATACAAAGCTCGGCTGGTGGCAAAAGGATATAAACAGAAGGCCGGTATAGATTACGACGAGGTCTTTGCACCAGTAGCTCGGATGGAGACGATAAGGCTCTTGATTTCACAAGCAGCCCAGTTTGGATGGCCGATCTACCAGATGGATGTGAAGTCGGCATTTTTGAATGGAGTACTCGAACAGGAGGTGTATCTTGAACAGCCTCCGGGATTCATGAAGGCAGGACAAGAAAGAAAAGTGCTTAAGTTAAAAAAGGCGTTGTATGGGTTGAAGCAGGCACCACGAGCATGGAATACAAGAATTGATAGTTATTTCAAAAGGGATGGTTTTGAGCAGTGTCCCTATGAACATGCTCTTTACGTTAAGAAGAAAGGAGGTAAGATTCTACTTGTTGCTTTATATGTGGATGACTTAATATTTTTGGGCAATGATGAAGGGTTGATGAAGGAATTCAAAGAGAAGATGACGAAAGAATTCGATATGACGGATCTCGGCTTGATGAGATACTTTCTTGGCTTAGAGGTGAAGCAAGGAAAATCCGGGATTTTTGTCTCACAAGAAAACTATGCGAAAGGAATACTTGAGAAATTCAAAATGAATGATAGCAATCCGATCTCAACACCCATGGAGCCCGGCTTAAAGCTTTCAAAGTTTGACGGAGGGGAGAAGATTGATCCGAGCATTTACCGAAGTCTAGTTGGAAGCCTAAGATATCTGACGTGTACGAGGCCAGATTTGTGCCTAAGTGTTGGAATAATAAGCCGATTTATGGAGGAGCCGAGGTATACTCACTGGAAGGCGGCCAAAAGAATTCTGAGATATGTAAAAGGAACAATTTCTGAAGGACTTCTTTATTCGAAATCGGACAAGTTCAAATTGCTCGGCTATTCGGACAGCGACTGGTGTGGAGACATTGATGATAGGAAAAGCACGGCTGGCTATGTGTTTTTCATGGGCAACACGGCGTTCACTTGGATGTCGAAGAAAGAACCAATTGTAACCTTGTCAACATGCGAGGCCGAGTACGTTGCAGCATCATGGTGCGTATGCCATGCAATATGGCTGAGAAATTTGTTGAGCAAACTGGAGGTAGAGCAGGTCGGCCCAACTGAAATCCGAGTTGATAATAAGTCAGCAATCGAGTTAGCTAAGAATCCGGTCAACCATGAAAGAAGTAAGCACATTGATGTCAGATTCCATTTCATCCGAGATCAGGTGAAAGACGGGAAGGTCGAGCTGAAGCATGTTGAAAGCCGAGCTCAAGTAGCCGACATATTTACCAAGCCATTGCCGAGTTCATTATTGGAAAATTGCAAGAAGAAGATGGGACTGAAAGACGGAAGAAGCATTAAAGTTTAAGGAGGAGATTTGTTGGATTTAAACTTTAATTAGAAACATGAAAAATCATTTGTCTCGATAAAGAAAATAGTTGTTAAGGGTGCTAAACATTAATCAGCTGTTGTTTCATTTATAGCTTTGTCATTCCCTATGTTTAAGTTCATTTCCTATGTTTAGCTTTTACTAAATCTGTTTGGCTATTTAAATAGCTCATTGTAAACCTCAAAGAGAGATGTAGAGAGGCTTGGCAGAATATAATCAAAAGAAGAGGTATATTCATTCCTCCTGTGTGCCTTGTGTGTTGTGTGAGAAAAACACCATTAGAGGGCCTGTGATACCAAA
>CM023946.1:34220852-34232871 GCA_013407115.1 Glycine latifolia | reverse complement strand
AATAACCTGAAACTATATCATTTAAATAGGTTTGACATTTCACATGCTTATTAACTCATTAAACCTTTTTAATATTGAAAATCTTGGCCTCTTCTCTCATTTTATATTCTAATTCGGTGGTCAATACCATTTCTCAAGTATACAGAATATACCATGTTTTCCTTGCATCTTAATCTGCATCCTTACATTTTTCGTAATTAATTCTGACAGATGGATTCTTCCGAGAATTGGGAACAAGTGACTCTATTCTTAAGACGATCAGGATATCAAATTAAGATTAATGGTACTGAAGCTACAGTAGTTGATGAGAAAGCTGGAGACAACATGCAACCCTAAAACAAAACGTGACAGCCTCCTTGTAGTGCCCAGTGCTGCTTTGATGCTATTTGCCGCTATTGACAACCTACTTCTTAATTGGTTATTCAGTTCAAAACTCATTTGTATCCTTATATTCAGGCTGCTTAATTTGTATGAGAATGGTTGGTGATATATGAATTATTTTTACATTGTTGATTAATGGTGAGAGGTGACATCCGATAAACCTCAGCTTTGATATATGAAATATAACTAATAAGCAGGAGGGGGTGAGAAAAGAAAGAAAAACTGTTTAATGTTAGTAAACTTTTAGTGGTGAAAGGTCTTTTGATTACTTTATTTTTATTTTTATTTTGTGTCAATGCAGAATTGAGCTTCTCATTATGTGTGAATTTGAGTTATACTTTATAGATTGCAAGGGAGGTGTTGGATGCAGCTGCTTGGATTATTCAGCCTGGTGTGATGACTGATGAGATTGACAGAGTTGTTCACGGGGCAACTATTGCTGCAGGTGCTAATTTTAATGTGTTTCTTTTTAAAAACACTTTAATAAGTCTGAGAATCTTTTTATTTATTGAGTTTAAGTGTTTATTAATCAATGAAGCTCAGATACTTCAAATTAGTGGCCATCTCTGTGCGGTGTCCATTTTTTGACATATATCCACGTCAAACACTTCACAGACAAATCAAATACTTCTCCAATCTATTTACAATTTCTTTTACTTTTTATTTTTAAAACGTATACAAATAAGAATATCATAATACCTAAAATAGATACAAGTTTGGGATGGAGTTTTTTGGGGGATGTAATATTTTTTCAAAAGATCTCTTAAGAAACTTGAAATTTGGAATTCAAACAAAACTAAACCAATCACACATTAATTATAAGATTTAATTATGTCTACATTCTACACACTTATATAACATTGTTTCTATCTTTTGTTTTATAATGTGTTTTGTTTTAATTTTATACTAATTTTATGTTATATTATAGCTGTGCCAGGTCTTGTAATATTTAAAATTTGTCACATCCTCATGTCAGTCTGAGTTGTATTGTATACATGCCCCATGTTGTATCCTGGGCCTTTTAGTTACTTGTATACAAAATTTTGGCATTACTGTAGCTGGTTTGTGTTGAGTGTGCATCTTCTGTTTTTAATGATATAGTCATTTACTGTAGAATACAGAGAAATACCTCTGTAATGCTTGCTGTCTCTGACGGAAAGCTTTGAAAGAATCACTTTCTTTTGGTTTCCCCCTTTCTTTGTACTATTTACAATAAGCATATTTTCTTTAGGAAAAAGAAATTTAATTTCATGCAAAACAGGTATAGTACAAACTGGTTGGCGAAAATATATGGTTCAAAAGGGGGCGAGGGGGAACAAAAAATACCAAAATATATAGCAAGGCTGCTTAATCTGCTTACCAGAAATGAAAAATCCTAAAAAGAGGTCATGAGCATTACACTAAGAGATGGCTTCCCAATATATGTTATAATTCCGCCTCGAAGGTTCCATAAGTTTCATGATGCCATTGTCATTTGGCTATTACAATTGAATTAATTGATAATGAATTTTTTTTCGGATTTTTTACCTTTTCAGGAGGGATATCCATCGCCGCTCAATTACCATTTCTTCCCTAAATCTTGCTGCAGGTAGGTACTTTCCTTATGTAATGTCATATTTTTCTCATATTGTTGTGGTATATGTTAAGAATGAAATTTGCATTATCTAACAGGTTAGTTAATGAAGTAATTTGTCATGGAATTCCTGATGCAAGTAAACTGTTCTTTTCCTTTTCTAATTCATTCTTAGTATGTTTTTTGTTGTTGTCAGTACTCAGTATTACTTGCGGCTATAATTATTGTAAACTAAATTTCCTTTCTAATGCTTCTTTGGTACTTTACACTTGATTAGTGTAAGTGCCACTGACACACTGAGGCATGATAAGATTATGGCAGCTTGAGTACCTCTCTTAATAATTTAGTCATTGTGCAGGAAGCTTGAGGATGGTGACATTGTAAATGTTGATGTCACTGTGTACTATAAAAGTGTTCATGCTAAGTTGATTTAGCACATGTTTCACAGTTTCACTTGGAAGTTCATAATTAGACCGTTGGTTAATTATGTGAATTGTTATGCAGGTGATCTCAATATAATGAAACATACTTTGTGGGAAATGTTGATGAAGAGTCTTGCCAACTAGTAAAATGCACATATGAGTGCCTGGAGAAGACAATATCCATTGGTATGTATCCATTTGATTTTAATTCTGAAGTTTGTCTCTTGCTTAAGTTTCAAAATAATTGAATTTTTGAAACATTATATCAGTCTTGGATCTTTTATTTGATGTGTATCTTAAAGGTTCGTTATCAATTCATAAATCAAACTACAAATTTGGTCCTAACTTCTAAACCCCAAATTATAAGGTAACAAATCATTTAACTGAAAATATAAACTGATATTGAATCATATGATATTAGCTACTTAATATGTTGTAAATATGCATTGAATCATTTGGCATTTGGATTATATTGTAGTTGCTGTGCTTAAAATACTTCATATATATATATATATATATGTGCGCGCGCGCGCACGCATTTTAAGAAATGAACTATGGGATCCTGATTATTCTTTTAAATCAAATTCATTTAAACCTCGGGTACGATCCCGTGAAATTGGTGAAGTCATTAATCGTCTTGCTGCAATGTCTGGCTTGTCAGTGGTAATGATTTAATTTTTGGCTCTTTAATTTTTTTTAATCTATTTAATGTAACTAATGTAATGTCTGGATTTCATGAATTCATGGTTGTGTGTGCCATTAGATTAGCTTTGCTATTATGCTTTTACCAAGAAAGTACCTTTCTTACAATATAAATGTATAGTCTACTTATTCCTAAAATTTATCCTTCACTGGCAGTTTAGTTTTTATATTTATTTATCTAGAGTAGTTACTTGTTCTTTTAAATTAGTTTCTATATTTATTTATTTAGAGTAGTTACTTGTTCTTTTAAATTTATAAATTTCACGTATATATATTTTTGGTTTTTAATTGAACTCTATGGCATTATAATTTATTTACACCTTTGTGGAATAAGATTTCAAAATCAGTTGCTTGTTTTTTCAATATGTTTTTAGATTAATATTATGAGATTGCAATTAATGTGATATTGTAATGAAAATAAATTATTAAATATTTTAATTTAAAATTAATATTTTATTTATAAATTGGTTCTGGTTGTTTAATTGTAAAACTAGACAAAATATTAAAAATTTGTAAAATCAACATTGATTTTGGTCAAAATCAATGTTGAAAGGTGAATATCAACATTGATTCTCACACAATCAATAGAAAAAAATTTCTTTATAAGAGCAAAATCGATATTGATTTTACATATTTTATATTTTTTTCATTAATTTCTTATTAGGTGACATCAATTTTCTTAAAAGCCAATATTATGTAATTATCTTAACATCAATTATCAAAAATCGATGTTAACATTAATATTTTCAACGTCAATTAAAATCTTACGTCAAAAGTCCAAAAAATTGATGTCTAGTAGTGTATATATGTTGAAGAAATACACTACTACTATATGTGTTGAAGAAATGTCCACGCATATAGAATCATTTTTAATTTGTAGAATCTATTTAAATTATATCCTTTTCAAAAAAACAAATCATTAGTTTTCTCTCTCTCCTTTTTTTAACAAGTTTTCTCTCTTTTATCTTGTACTATAACATGTAACCCGCCTACATACTTTCACTTATTTGAACTATTTTTCTATTTATTCTGTATTTTTCTTTAGGAAACTGGATGGAATATCTCAAAATTCTGAAACACACAATTATGTTTGTAAAATTGTTTGGAAGAAAGATTTTCATTTTCCAAGTTTATTTATTTGCAACTAGTTAATTAGAATTACTTTGAAAAATGGTAAATTAATTTTTCTTGTAGAAAAGCATACACAGTGCCATTCAATTAATTCACAGTATTAGCAAAACTATGGCAACTCCATTAATTTTTCCTTTTGGGCCATTATTTTATAATCTTTTGACAATTTTTACAACAATAATTAATACGAAAGTATGGACCAATCGTGCAACAAGTCAAAAGGGGCGCTTGCCGTGGCTGCTATGGTAGGTTGACATGTAACCAAAATGAATTATTGACCAGTACTTCTTCCTAACATATATTTAAGCCAAAAAAAATTGGACTCAAATATATACAAATTTTAACTATTTTTATGTTATTTAATGATATTATCTCAAAAATACCCTTCAATTAATTGAGATTCTATTTTCAATGATTCTTTTTTATTTTTATATCAATTCAGAAGAAAAAAGTTTATTTCTTAGATGCAAATAGTTGGATTAACTTTTTAATTAGCGTAAAAGTTGATTAATTTTTCTTATATTTAAGTTCAGAGGGAGTATAGTTGTAGTGAATATTAAATGTACGTGAGTTACAAAATAAAGTCTATTAAGAAATATATCTTTGACCAAGTCATGTATTAAAGTCTTGATCATAAAAAAAGGAAATATAATCGATCAAGCCTACTAGAGATATTTATGATTTTGCATAAAATTTTGAGTAAACATTCAGTTCATACCCTCAATAAATTTATAACCCAATTTAATTAATAAAAGACGTCATCAAATAAAATCAATACAATAATGAGAAATTTTATTTCTTTGATCTTTCAAATCTAAAGACTAAAATATTCCATATTTATAATCTTAAGAGGGAACAAGTAATATTTATTTAGGAATTTACCGAATACACGTTAGTATGGTTACGTTAGTATATTTTATGATAATCTTTAGTTATAGTTGACTAACATACTCATATTAAAATAATAAGTATATGTGTATGTTAATAAATTACATCATTAGTGTGATACTTATTTGAATACTAATAAACTCATCAATTATGGTAATTATATATATATATATATAAATTATTGAAAGGAAATTTTTAAATTTAAAACATTGTTATTTTAGATAGGAATACAAGCTCTTTAAATTTAAACTGATTATTAGCGTACTGTTTATATAGGATAAAATTGTTATTTTATTTCACATTATTATGAGATATTTATTATATTCACTCGTGTAAATAAACCTCTTTAGGAGGAAGAAGAGGAATGAAATCACTAATTTATCATGGTATTGAATTTTAACATAAATACATATGTGTGTTTTGTGCATTTCATTGTCTTAACTCTTATCGTGCTTGGTCCTTTATTATTTTAATTTTGGACTACCCCTAATATAACAATATCAGCCAAGATCAGAAAAAAAATTGCTATTAATGATTTGGAACTAATGATTATGTACACATTACTATATTGTTAATTGCTTACGAAATGGCTTTAAAATATATAAAATAGATATAATAAAAGTAAACATCACTAGAAAGGTAATATAAATATGTATGTTAGCAAAGAGGCCTAAGCACTTTTACTTGAAGTGCCACATTATTAGTTAGTAGATTTTCTTTTCAAATAGTTTTGAAATAGCAGACTTAATACTCAATTAATTTGGTCCTGTAATGTAATAGTGGTTTGGAAGACCTAATCTCTTGTTTGTGCAATGCTAGTTATCAATTCGTGTATGGAATGCAGTGTATCAATGGTGGGGAGTTAGTTTAGTGCAACACAATCTGATACAACATTTCACTCAGCATGGCTTTTTACTGGGAAGAAGATGCGCAGATGGAAATATTTGATATGACATGTTACTTGCTGGGTTATTTGGCTGCAGAAGAATGGTTCAATATTCAAAAACAGTGTTGTTGCTGATTTTAATAGTGCTTTTTTTCATGTTCAAAGATTATGGTGGATTTAATTTAGACTAAAATATGTTTTTGATTTTTAATAAATACCTGAATTTTATGTTTGTTTTTTGATAAAAAATTTTGTATTGAGTCTCTAATAAAATAATAATTTTATTTTTGATTCTTAACACTTTTTTTAGTTCCTAATAAATTAGCTATTCTTGTATTTGCTTCTTGGTAAAAAAAATAATTTGTTATCAATCTTTTTCAAAAAGGAACTAATAACAAATGAAAAAATTATCACAAAGTATAAATTCATTAATTTATCTGAGGCTAAAAAAAGTGTCAAGAATCAAAGATAAAAAAAATATTTTATCAGATAGAAAAACCCAAAGAAAAAATATATTACAAAATAAACATAAAAATTTGAGTATTTAATAGAAATTACAAACAAATTTTACCGTTTTCTTTAAGTACAAGGGACCCTCCTCATCTAGTTTATCATTCAATAACTGGCTCTCATATCCTATAGAATGTATCATGGATTCTGTTTGAAGCTTTATTTTTTGTACTTTGTTCAGGAGCTTTATGTTTTGATTATGTTTTCAGAACTGGGAAGGAGGCTTTGCCCTTGCTTCTTCTTTTGTATTACTCTTACGAATTAAGGGTCACACTTCGTGGCTGCTAGTAATATTTGCTTTTGTCTTTCAAAATAAAGTTGGTCCTCTAATTATAGTAAAGTGTTCAATTAAGTCTTGATACTTTAAAAAACTCAAATCAGGTCCTTTAATGTTAAAAACTGCCTCAATCAGGTCCCTTTCGTCCATTAAAGGTGATGCCTCAACCTGGAAAGCCATCAACAAAACCCACCGCCTCTCCAGTGCCCTACACCACCAAAACATTATAACACTAAAAACAAAATTAGTGGTGATGGGAGAAAGAGAAGCAACACCAAACCCATAGCCAAACACAATGGTGCACCAAACCCAGATCTACGGTGGAGAGAGAAGGAGAACCAAACCCATAGCCAAACACCACGACGCACCAAACCCAAATCCGTGGCACACCAAACCCCATCGAACCATATGTTTGTGTTTTTATTGGTTGAGGTGATGGTTTTCTCGGTTGCTGCTGTTTGGGAGCCATTGGGTGGTTGTTTACAATGATGGGAGAAAAAGGAGGAGTAAAACAAAAAGTCGGTTTTAAAATTTAATTTTTAAATTATATATTTAATTTTAATTTTAATTAAAGTGACTATTAAAATTATCACTATTCATAAATTTAAATCGTCAAAACTTGCAAGTTAATGGTGTTAGGTCTAAATTGGATGGAAAAAACTAGATTGATATATTTTTAAAAATAATAGGACTTTATTGGAATTTTTAAAAATATTAAAATCTAATTGAACACTTTAATATAATTAGAAGAACAAATTGAATATTAAACCTTTAAATTATTATTCAATATGTATTATAATAGGAATAGCTACATTGTCATTACATTGGTATTTATTATAATATCATATTTTTACAATATTTGAAGAATATAAAAAATTTAAAACAACACAAAATTAGAATTATAATAAATGGAACCAACGATGAGAATTAATTGGGAACATAAATGACAAATTAACACCCAAAGAAAACGAGGTACGTGCTTGAGTTGTAAGTTAAATTAGAATGAAGAATATAATCAAAGGTACATCAAGCATTCTCAGCTTATACATAGTGAAAAATTAAATATATTTATAGTTTATATAAAATGAATGATTTGGGATTTTATTTTATTTTTTGAGAAAAGATCCATTATTTTCATCTCTTGAAAGATTTAAATAATTTGTATTTTTTTTTTTTTTGCGAACCAATGGTATCTTTCATATGAGAGTCAAAAACTAATTCCTAAAACTATCGAGACTCATTTAATATGCTGAATTTTCTCAACAGATGTATTTTCATATGCATCACTGACTACATGCTTAAGGAATATTATAAATCAAACCATGTCATACCATGTTGATTAAACAAATAAATAATTATATTTAATAATTTGTTTTTAGTTTCTGTTATTATATGAAACTATTAATTCTGTGTGTTTAATAGAAAGTCAACTTACCTTTGCAAGTGACATTTACCCGTGTTTGTGAAATCACGTTGTGCATAATTCTTTTCCAAAGGCTTAGAATAAATGCTATTTATTTACCTTAAAATGAATGTTAGACGACTTAGATTTTATAGGATAAAAGTTAAATTAACATATTTTACAAAGACAAATCAAACTTTGCTAGCTCATTTTTTATGTGGATAAAAACAATGCTTCCAAATTTTTAGAAAGATGGAAACCAAAAAATTCTTCTACAGGAACCAAAACCAAATTTTATACTTGAATTTATAAAAACATTGAGTCTATGGTGGATTTCCCATCTTTAGCTTAATCCTTATCATCGTTATCCGATAACCGAGTACCAAAATAGCTGAGACTCAATGGACATTTTCTCTGTCATGACTATAGTTGCTTGCATGCTTCCCTCTCTCAGAATTACCGTAGCAAATAATTCTATTAACGTGTCCAAGTCCATGAGTGATGGGGAGAGCTTGGTGTCAAAAGGTGGAAAGTTTGAACTAGGGTTTTTCAGCCCTGGTAATTCCCAGAAACGGTACTTGGGAATTTGGTACAAGAATGTTCCAATCCAGACAGTTGTTTGGGTTGCTAATAGGGCCAACCCCATCAATGATTCCTCAGGCATCTTAACACTCAACAACACAGGCAATCTTGTTCTCACACAAAATGAGTCTCTTGTTTGGTACACCAACAACTCTCACAAACAAGCACAGAATCCGGTGGCAGTGCTCTTGGACAGTGGCAATCTTGTCATAAGAAACGAGAAAGAAACAGACTCAGAGGCACACTTGTGGCAGAGCTTCAACTATCCGTGTGACACATTCCTGCCAGGGATGAAGTTGGGAAGAGACTGCCGAACAGGTCATGAATGGAAACTAACAGCTTGGAAGAGTCCAGATGATCCATCTCCAGGAGACGTTTATAGGGTTTTCAAACTCTATAACTATCCTGAGCTTTATGTAATGAAGAAAACAAAAAAGTTATACCGGTTTGGACCTTGGAATGGTCGATATTTTAGCGGAATGTCTGATTTACAGAACAACACCGTGCATAGCTTCTATTATGTTAGCAATGAAGATGAGATATACTACACATATAGCCTTGCAAATGATTCTGTCATCGTGAGATCTGTAACAAACCAAACGACAAGTACAGTTTATCGTTATAAATGGGTGGTGGGAGAACAAAATTGGAGGCTATCCAGATCCTTTCCGACAGAATTTTGTGACACTTATAGCGTCTGCGGAGCCTATGGGAATTGCGTAAGTAGTACTCAACCTGAAGCCTGCAATTGTTTAAAAGGTTTCAGTCCAAAGTCACCACAAGCATGGAAGTCGTCGTATTGGAGTGGTGGATGTGTACGCAATAAACCATTAATCTGCGAAGACAAACTAACAGATGGGTTTGTCAAATTTGAAGGACTGAAAGTTCCAGATACTACACATACTTGGTTGAATGTGAGTATTGGTCTAGATGAATGTAGAGTGAAGTGCTTGAATAATTGTTCTTGTATGGCCTTTACTAATTCAGACATAAGAGGTGAAGGTTGTTATGAAACTTAAAATTAGCAGTTTTTCTTTCCAGAATAAATGGTAATTAGGAATAAATAGCGTAACAGAAGACAAGCCATTCAATGGCCATTATGTTTTGATTTATGGAGAGGCAACCGATTCTGCCTATAAATTATTGTAATTTTTCATTTGTAACATACAACAAGAGAAGCTATGAACAGAGAGTAATAGAAAAAGTGCTTTTCCACATACATTTCTTGTTGTCAAAGGTAGTGGTTGTGTCATGTGGTTTGGAGATCTCATTGACATGAAACAGCTTCAAAATGATGGCCAATATCTATATATCAGGATGCATGCATCTGAGTTAGGTATGCACCGTCAACTTTGATCTTCACGTTTCAATTGTAACTATAAAAAACTGTCTAAGATAACTCTAATTTTAGATAGGAAGAGGAAGCACATGCCAGTAGTAGCTGCTTTCACCAGTGCTGCAATTTGTGGGGTTCTATTACTAAGTTCTTACTTTTTCTGCAGAAGCCGGAGGAACAATGCTGGTAAGTGTTAATCCACACTTTTAGTATTTGGATTGAAATTTTCTTTTACATAGATCCTATTCACAAAATCTATATTAATTTAAAATTATTTGCTATATATATCATTAATATAGATTGAAATCCACATAATATAAAATTTTTAAAATATATTAAAATATAGATTATTTGATTATCTTTTTATTATTGTTTAATTTTGAGAAAATTTGACACAATCAATCTTTATAATATATTAATATAATTTAATGGTTGAATCAATAAAATCATATTTTATATAAAATTATTAAATGATATAATAATTTTTTAATTATATCGATGTAATTTAATTATCATATATATATATATATATATATATATTTAAAGTTGTAAATTAAATAATATTTACCTAAATATAATAATTATGATAGTCAATCTATTGTCTCTTAAGTAAGAAGATTTATTTATCCTTTGTTTGGTAGGAGAGAAATAGGAAGGGGACAGATAACTAAATTATCATAGGTTGTTAATTTGTTGTAAGATAAAGACTGCTGGAATTATTTTAAAAAATGGTGGGAACAACTTTAGCATCTATTTTTATTATCTCTTTTATTATCTTTTTTTTTAATTTCTCTTCAACCAAACACCTGTTTTTTTATTTTATTTCTTGCCTCTTTTCTTACATTTTTTTTCATCTATCCTATTTGTCTCCACTCTACCAAATGGACTGTTAGACAATTTCTTTTTTCTTTATTAGGACTGATTTTGTAATTTTCATTTTTATTTGCACGTATCATATTATTAAATTTTTTTATGCAGTAGCATCTAGAATTTGATGTATTACCACCAAGAATATGTTAGAAAATGCGATTTTTAATCTTTTATATTGAAATATTATGTCTGCAATTTCGAATGAGTTGAAAGTTTGATTAAAGATTGTTTGAGTTTAATAGTAGCAAGTGTTGGCGAATGATACTTATTAATGCATTTTAGTTATGATAACATTTAGCTTTACCAAATCAAGGTCCTTCATAGCTTTTTGTAACTAAACAAGTATGAATATAAAAAAACTAAGCAACTTGCTTTAAAACCTATTTGTATGCATAACTAAAATACTTTGAATTAGATTTTATTCTTTTCTCTTTTCGTCTGAGTGGTTTATTTGTATGCTATTTGTGTTCAATCCCATTCCATATTCCATGTTTTGTTTTCTAACATGGTATCAAGAGCCTCATTGATCTTTTAGGGTTTGTGAGATCACCAGAGTTTGAGAGAAAACCCACACAATTAACCTTCAAATACAAAAATGACTGCTAGGAATCGTTTTTTTTAATCTCGAACTCTAATATTTATAGGAGAAAACTATAATATATGGGATGCAAAAATGAGGTCTTATCTCAAAGCTCAAACCATGTGAGATGTGGTCGGAAAAGGTAGCAATCCACCTCCTTTATCGAACAACGCAACTTTAGTTTATCAGATAAGGAATATTAATGATGAAGTGGCAAAGGAAGGTAGAGCATTTGCAATATGCATGCAACAATATATGATATCATGAGACGAATCTTGAGGCTACAAAAGAGGCTCGAGATAAATTGGAGGAGGAATTCCAAGGTTGGAAAGAACAAAAATAATCCAGGTTCTAACATAAATGATATTGCTTAACGAGTAGCTTAACAAATATCAGAAGGTTGTGGAGAAAGTTATAGTGCGTTTTCCAAAGAGGTTGAATCTAAAATCTCCATGATCTCTAGAAGAAAATTGTTTCCT
>CM023946.1:34198873-34220752 GCA_013407115.1 Glycine latifolia | reverse complement strand
CCCCCCCCCCCCCAAAATAACACATGCACAGTTCATTAATGCTTTGCAAGCTATTGAACATAGAAAATTGATCTTTGAGGATGGAAGAAAGCATTGAAAATACTCTTTGGACGCACAACTCATTAATGTTTTGCAAGCTATTGAACATAGAAGGATGGAAGAAAGCATTGAAAATACTCTTTGGATGGACAACCCCAAAGCATTAAATTCGTCGCTGTCAATGAAAATTGTGTTGGTGTCAAAGGGAAATTACTAGTTTTTGTCAAAACTGCCTATGGTATCCAATATATTTAAGATGAGTTACTTGTGTCTAAGATAAATAATAATCTTTTGAGTATGGGACAAATGTGTTAAGGATTTTTCGTATGGTCAGATGGAACTACAAGCTTTGAATTAGTATTACAACTTGTATCCAAGTCATTTTCCAAAGAAATAGTGTTTATCCAAACAATTGTAATTAAAAGGCTAAGGTTTTATTAAAAGTATTTTCTCAAAGGGTTGTTTGGAATAATTAAAGAACGGAGAATAATAAAATAAAGAACAACTGTGAGAATAGTAGGATGTAAAATGGAATAGCAAGAATGATTGCAGTATTGTTGTGAGAATTGAGAGGTTTGAACATCAGGATTGGACTTGGTTTCTCCTTATTTCAATATAACAAATACAATTAATCTAGTTATTCATGCAATATGTATCCCCAATTTACAAATATGTTATAACCTTAATGTCTTAGGTGGAAGAGCCTAAATTATTTAGATCAATGTCTTGGTAAATTATCTAAATAACGTAGTCTAATTGGTAGAACCTATGTCTAGTGACAATCCCAATTAGGTAGTCTTCTTAGTTCAAGAACCAAAAAAAAGTGTCTATCAATTAAACTAATGGTTCCTATGGTCAAGCAATAGGTGATAAATCTAGAACAGGCATTAAGAATATATAGAAGAAAAATATTAAAATAATGAACAATTGTATTAAAAGGAAAATTACATTAAATTTGGTTCAGCCGTTTCCAACCCCGACAGACGAGGAGATTAGCTACTCATAATGTGAGTACAATGGCTAGTAAAAGTCATACAATTAAATCAACCTAAAAGCCTAGGAATAATACTGCTTCAATTCTTGTCAAGATACTTCTTCATTTGCACACAAAATTTTTATAAACTACAGTGAACTTGGGTCTGATGCAACTCCCTCGCTTAAGTGAGGCCCCTTGATCCAAAATGGTATGGCTGTTGTCTCTCCTCGCTTAAGCACTCAGAATGTCTTGCTTAAGCAAAGTCTTTGCGTCCTTCTTTGCTTTATCTCCCTCGCTTAAGCGCCTTGGGGCTTAGGCCTAAGAAAGGACCTTTAGTGGCTCTAATTGTCCTCATTGCCTTAGCTTGCTTAAGCGCATACCATGCCATGCTTAAGTGAGTTTTGGCTTCATCAGTTGCTTCTAAATCCTGTTGCTCAAGAACCTAAGAAGGCTTGCTTGAGCAAGCCAGGTCAAGGGCTCCTTCATTTCAATTTGTCTTGGCTCGCTTAAGATCACAACCAACCGTGCTTAAGTGAGTAGATCCTCCCTTGTGATTTCCTGACTAAATTCCTGCAAAACTTCACAAAACATCAAGAAATCCTAATAATTTACCAACCTAAGGTATCTAAGTGTAATTTCTTATTTTATCCTATCTTTGAGTCGAAACAAGGCTCAATGTATAAAAAATGTTAGATAATCATCTCAAATCTTGTGTAAAATTTAAACATATTTGGTAATTATCAAAATGCTAGAAATGATTGTTTTTTCTGTTTCGAAGATATAAGATGCACTATATTTGAGACTTCCACGTGTGAACTAATGTTTTATAGTAAATTTGCCTACACTAAATAAAAATGGACTTTTATCTTTCATTCTAATGAGAGATAAAAGTCCATTTTCAAGTAAATGACTTCACATGTTTTAATTGAAAATTTTCCTACCATAGAAGAAAATGTGGACGAGTGTGATGTATGTCAATATAAAAATTAAGCAGAGTAGAATGTTATCTCCTATTGTAGCAAGATGGAGAACCACTAAAAAATTGAAGTTTATACACATTGATGTGTATGTGTGGACCCATGAGCATAACACCTTTTAATGATAGCAAGTATTTTGTACTATTCATAAATGATTTTACAAGGATGAATAGTGTACTTTTTATGGAAAATATCATAGGTGTATACTATTTTTTTTGGATTCATGTTTATGGATGAAAGAAGTTGATTGTCAGATTATAAGGCTCAAGTCTGATAATGGGAATTGAGTACATAGTAGGAGAATATAAAATGCATTTTGTGAAGAGGCTGTAATTCAATATCGATTGGTTGTTCTTGACACTCCTCAACAAAATGGATTGAGTAAGAAAGGAAGAACAAAATAGTTATGCAGATGGCCAAGTTTTTGTTGTTCGAGAAAGATCTTCCTATAATTACAAAACCAGTCAATCAGAAATATCTTTTATTTGTTCTTTTATTTGCGTCTGATTCAGTTACTATTATTTGAATATGGTTCTATATATAATGATAGGAATCAATTGAATATACAATACAATTCAACCAAATCATTATTCTTCTTTACGTTTATTTACAATAAATCTAGGATACTAAAAAAAATTCATGCAAAGGAAGATAAGGCAATTTGTGAGAGCAATATTTTGAAATTGAAGGAAAAATAATGAAAATAGTATTGAATTTCCTTGTAAGTTATGCCATGTGTAATGTGGCTGCATTGGAGCTTAAAGGTTATGCTAAAGCTAGTGGAATAGAAGGATGAAGTGTTGCCATGTAGGAAGCTATCAAAATGATAAAGAAAAATAACACTCAGCAGTTTTTGGATATATTAGAAAAGCAAAAGGAAATTCGTGTTAAATGGGTATATACACAAACAAACTTAATTCCAATGCTTCTTTGGACAAACTCAAACCTTGATTAGTGGTAATTAAAAGTTTAATTTTAGTAACATGATATTTTGATTTTTTTGATACATTTCTTTTAATCGCAAGCATGATACCATCGGACTGCTCGCAGCCTTGGCAGCAAAGTTGAGTTGGAAAATATATTATTTTGAAGTAAAATCAACATTCTTAAATTGTTTGGTTGAGGAAGACTTCAATGTTGAACATCCTAAAGGTTTTCAGGTTCAAAAGATTTGAGAAAAATTCACGTAGAGGGATGCAAGCCTATAGCCATTCATTGGTTCTGAGTGAAATTTATCAAAGAATGATGATGACTAAAAAGCATATGCCATAGCATATAGAAGCTTGATTGAAAGTTTATTGAGTCTTTTAGTTACCAAACCAAATTTAATGTTTGTTGCATGTTTATTTATTGTTCAATTTCATGATATCACAAATTCACTCGTTGTGATATTTCAGGCCCACTCTCACTCACTCACTGGTGCACTCACACAAACACAAACACACACAAATTTACTGGGGGCGGAAACTCTCTAATATTATTGATAATAGTCTGCCAAAGCCACATTGAGCTCTTTACATAATGTGCTATTTATAAGCACCAAAACCCTAAAACAATTCAAATTCAAATCTAAACAATATCTTCTCTAATATCTTTCTATCATATCTTTCTATCCATATCTTATCTATCTTCATATCTTATCTACCCATATCTTTTCACATATCTCTTTCAAATTTAAACTACGTAACTAACAATATTTATTTAAACGTTTATCCTAACAAAATCCCCCCATAAACTTTAAATATTTCTTCCATCTCTCATTCCCATCATCTTCTTGTAATTCTCCATCAGCAACGTCGGCAGTGGCTTTGTGAATATATCTCCGACTTGTTCTCGGCTCGTCACATAACTCAACTCCACCTTCTTCTCTTTCACCTGTTCTCGGATGAAATGAAACCTCACGTCAATATGCTTACTTCTCTCGTGATTGACCGGGTTCTTCGCTAACTCAATTGCCGACTTGTTATCTACCCGGATCTCGGTCGTACCGACTTGAACTTGCTCCAGCTTCTCCAACAAGTTCCTCAACCACACTGCATGACACACACACCAGGACGCTGCAACGTACTCGGCTTCACATGTTGACAAAGTCACAATTGGTTCCTTCTTTGACATCCAGGCAAACGCTGTGTTTCCCATGAAAAATACATAGCCAGCCGTGCTCTTCCTATCATCCACATCTCCACACCAATCACTATCCGAGTACCCCTTCAATTTGTAATTTTCCGACCTCGAATAGAAAAGTCCTTGTGTGATCGTCCCTTGAATGTACCTCATGATTCTCTTTGCCGCCTTCCAATGAGTATAGCTCGGCTCTTCCATAAACCGACTTACAATTCCAACACTCAAACACAAGTCCGGCCTCGTACACGTCAAGTATCTCAAGCATCCGACCAAACTTCTATAGGTTCTCGGATCAACTCGCTCTCCTCCATCATACTTCGAAAGTTTCGTACCGGGTTCCATAGGTGTTGAAACCGGGTTACAATCTGCCATCTTAAATCTCCTCAGGATTCCCTTCGCATAACTCTCCTGAGACACAAATATTCCATCTTTGTCCTGTCTGACTTCTAAACCGAGAAAATATCTCATCAAACCGAGATCAGTCATCTCAAACTCTCTCGACATCTTCTTCTTGAACTCTCGTGCCATCTCTTCATTATTCCCCATAAAAATCAAGTCATCAACATACAAAGCTACAAGCAATAAACCATCACCTTTCTTCTTAACATATATGGCATGCTCATAGGGACACTGCTCAAAACCGTCCTCCCTGAAATATGCATCAATGCGAGTATTCCAGGCTCTCGGTGCCTGCTTCAGGCCGTACAACGCTTTCTTCAATCTCAACACTTTCTTCTCTTCTCCGCCCTTCAAGTATCCCGATGGTTGTTCGAGATACACCTCTTCTTCAAGTACACCATTCAGAAATGCCGACTTCACATCCATCTGATATATCGGCCATCCATACTGAGCTGCTTGCGAGATCAACAATCTGATCGTCTCCATTCTCGCAACAGGTGCGAACACCTCATCATAGTCTACTCCTGCCTTTTGCGAATACCCCTTAGCTACAAGTCGGGCTTTATATCGCTCTATCTCTCCATCAGCATTCATCTTCTTCTTATAAACCCATTTAACTCCAATGGGCCGACTTCCTTTTGGCAGCTCGGTCAACTCCCACGTATCATTCCGCTCAATAGCCTTGATCTCTTCATCCATGGCACTTTGCCATTTCTCATCTCGGACTGCTTCTTCGAATCTTATTTCTTCAGAATCTGTCAACAAACAAACAAGATGGGCTTCGCTTGTTGATTCGTACAAATCCTGCAAACTCCTCATCCAGGGTCGTCTCATCTCGTCTTCATCTGTCTCACTTCTTGCCGGGATCCAACTCGGTGATCCGTCTTCCTTCTCGTCTTGTATCACCATCTTTCCGGGATCTGATTTGATCTCGGATGGACTACTCCAATTCCACTCATCGTCTTCGTTCACTTTCACATCTCGGCTTATCATCACTCTCTTGGTGCCGGGATCTAACAGCTTGTATCCCTTCGTCTTCTCGTCATATCCAATGAAGATATACTTCACGCTCTTGTCTTCTAACTTGTTTCTTTGCTGATCCGGGACGTGTGCATAGGCCACACTCCCGAACACTCTCAAATGATCCACTGCTGGCCTTTGGCCCGTCCACAACTCCTGTGGGGTCTTTCCATTCAATATGGAATGCGAACATCGGTTCTGTACATATACTGCACACAGAACAGCTTCCCCCCAAAACTCCTTCGGCATACTCTTCGTCTTCAACATTGATCTCACCATGTCAAGGATGGTTCGATTCTTCCTTTCTGCTACTCCATTTTGCTATGGCGAGTATGGTGCAGTCAGAAATCTTCTGATGCCATACTCCTCGCAATATCTTCTAAACGCATTCGATGTGTACTCTCCACCTCGGTCTGAACGTACCGACTTGATCCTCCTACCAGTTGCATTTTCAATCATCATTTTGAAACTCCTGAATACTTCAAACACCTTGGATTTCTCTTCTATCAAATACACCCACGTTTACGACTGTAATCATCAATGAATGTAACAAAATACCTCTTTCCACTGAATGACCCGGGAGTAATGGGTCCACACACATCGGTATGAATTAGTTCCAGTGGTCGCCTTGCTCGGTATCTGGCCGACCTCTGAAATGGACTCCTTGTGTGTTTGCTCAGCACACAATCTTCACAAAATCTCCTCTCACACTTCATTCTCGGCAATCCGGTCACCAAGCTCTTATTCACCATCTCGGCCAGGCTTCCAAAATGTAAGTGCCCAAACCGACGATGCCACAAGGATGCTTCATCATTCATCTCGGCTTGCAAACAGCCGACCTCCACACTTCTCAAAATCAACTTGAACATTCTGTTCTTCTCCATCGGCACTCGGGCTATCAGTCGCCCTTGCTTTTCCTTCAATAAAAGAACTCGGTCTGTCATAATAACCGAGTAGCCTTTCTCCATCAATTGTCCCACGCTCAGAATATTACTCTTGAGTTCTGGCACGTAATACACATCTTGTATGCGTCCAACTCGTCCATCTTTCTGCAAGAAACTAATCGTACCTCGGCCTTTCACGCCGACCTTTGAAGCGTCTCCAAACGATACATGTCCGACTTCTGTTTCTCTCAAGCTACTGAACAAATGCTTGTACCCACACATGTGATTGCTTGCACCAGTGTCTATAAACCACTCCATCTCGGTTGTCTGGTTGACTACTCCTCCAGCCATCATCAAAAATCCTTCATCTTTTACTTCTGCAGCATAATTTGCAGTCTCATTCGTTCTTCTCTCGGCTCGGCAGTCCTTCGTAAAATGACCAACTCGGCCACAATTGTAACATCTATCCGAGTTGTTGCAATCTCTCGAATAATGTCCGTACTTTCCACATTTAAAACATTCTACATTTGAATGTCGACCTCTTCCACGTCCTCCTTGGCCTCCTCGCCAATTTTGCTGACTTGATTCAGCCTGCTCTCTATTCCATCCTTCTTGACCTCGGCCTCTACCACCTCGGTCATATCCACGTCCACCTCGGCCACCTCCTCTACCTCGGAAATTTTGAGAGTAGAGCGCTTTCTCGTCCTTGACTGAAGCTTTCGTCTGAAGTGCTTGCTCCAGTGACTCCTCTTTCTTCTTTTTCTTCCTTTGTTCATGCGCCTCCAATGAACCCGCAAGTTCGTCAACGGTGAACGTTGCTAAGTCCTTTGACTCCTCAATCGCACATACTACATTCTCGAAGTCATCAGTGAGAGACCTCAGAATTTTCTCCACCACTCTGGCATCGGGCAACATCTCTCCGCTTCTCTTTAATTGATTCACCACGGTCTGAATCCGAGTAACAAAATCGGATACGCTTTCTCCTTCCTTCATCTTCATTGTCTCCAACTCTCCTCGGAGAGTTTGAAGTCTGACTTGCCTGACTCGATCGGCTCCCTTGTAGACATTCGCAAGAATGTCCCACGCCTCCTTTGACGTTGTTGCGCCAGCAATCTTCTCAAATCCGGAATCATCAACAGCCCGGAGCATCATGTACAACGCGCCTTTGTCTTTCAATCGCATCTCCTTCAACGTTTTGTTCTGCGCCGCCGTGTATCCTGTCGTGGATTGCGGTTCTTCGAAACCATTATGGACAATCTCCCAACTATCACTGGCTCCCAACAGAGCCTTCATCTGGATACTCCAGTTCTCATAATTAGCCTTCGTAAGGCGAGGTAATGGCAGACTACCACTCGGACCACTCTCCATTCTTTCTCAGCTCTGATACCAATTTGATATCACAAATTCACTCGTTGTGATATTTCAGGCCCACTCTCACTCACTCACTGGTGCACTCACACAAACACAAACACACACAAATTTACTGGGGGCGGAAACTCTCTAATATTATTGATAATAGTCTGCCAAAGCCACACTGAGCTCTTTACATAATGTGCTATTTATAAGCACCAAAACCCTAAAATAATTCAAATTCAAATCTAAACAATATCTTCTCTAATATCTTTCTATCATATCTTTCTATCCATATCTTATCTATCTTCATATCTTATCTACCCATATCTTTTCACATATCTCTTTCAAATTTAAACTACGTAACTAACAATATTTATTTAAACGTTTATCCTAACAGTTCATGCATTCTCCATGTGAAGTTTATCTCGGTGTGACAAAGACGGTATTAAGGTATATAAGAGGAAAAACTGATAATGATATATGGTTTCTGAAAAGTGAAAGTGGATAGCTTCAAGGTTATGCAGATAGTAATTAAATGCGTAGGGAGTTTAAACAGTGGATCTCAGGCAATGTTTTCTCATGGAATTCAAAAAAACAGTATGTGGTGGCCCAATCCTTAGGTGAAGCTAGCTGAGTGTATTCGAATTGTAGCAGCAAGTCAAGCCAATTAGCTAAGGAAGATTTTATTAGATATTTGCCAAATTCAAGATGCATCAGCTGTTATTTAAATGGGCAACAAGTCATCTTTTGTTATAACAAAGAATCCTATTCAAAATGGAAGGACTAAACACGTCAAATTAAAGTATAATGTCACTGGAGAAGCAAAGAAATCAATGGAAATCATCTTAGAGCTTTGCAATTAAAAAAAAAATCATATTGCAGACATAATGAAAAAATACCCTTTATCAAAGCAAAGTTTGAATAGTAGAAATCAAAGCTTGGAGTATTGAACAAAAGTGTCGAGGAGGAGTCTTAGAAAGTGATACTTCTAACAACTTTTATACTAATTAAATTATTATGTCTATGCAATTTCTATTTTTTTTATTATTATTTGTAAGTTTGGTTAAAGGTTGTTTATGTGTTTATATACATTTAGTGTACACTAATGATGATTCCTTTTGTGAACTTATTATAACTTTTTGCTCTCTTAACCAGGGGCTATCAAAGCTTTTGAATTTAAGCAACTTGATGTAAAACTTATTTGTGTGAATAACTACTATGCATCAGATAATTTTTTTCACCCCTTATCCTTTCATTACAGAGGTTTCTTTGTTTCCTCTTACTTCTATTTGTGTTTATATTTTGTTTTATGTTTCAGTTTTTAATAAAATAAACAGATAAAAAAATTGGTATTTATAATTTATAATTTTCTAAATTATTTTCCTTGTAATAAATGTACAAAAAGAATCTCTTATATATATTTTTGATTGCATAAGATCGCTAATAATTTTGTGAATTATAGCAAGAAATTTTTGGAAGAACAAGAGTGAGAAGGATGACGACATTGATTTACAAGCATTTGATTTCCCATCCATCTCTAATGCCACAAATCAATTTTCGGAAAGTAACAAATTAGGACAAGGTGGTTTTGGACCAGTGTACAAGGTAAAAAAATTAAATAACCTAAGCACTCATCTTGATCAAATTAATTTCAATGTTTCCAAAATCATTGTTAGGGCATGTTACCAAATGGGCAAGAGATTGCGGTTAAGAGGCTTTCAAATATTTGTGGACAAGGTTTGGACGAGTTCAAAAATGAAGTCATGTTAATTGCAAAACTTCAACACCGTAATCTTGTAACACTCGTTGGTTGTTCTATTCAGCAAGATGAGAAGTTGTTGATTTATGAATTCATGGCTAATAGAAGCTTGGACTACTTTATTTTTGGTTGAAGCTTCACATCCATTTTATCCTTCTATTTTTATTTCGCTAAAATAGCCTTCATGCTAACATAGAAGTAAACTGTGTCAGATTCAACAAGGCGTGCATTATTAGGATGGGCTAAAAGACTTGAAATTATTGGTGGAATTGCTCGAGGACTTCTTTATCTTCATCAAGACTCTAAACTAAAGATCATTCACAGGGATCTCAAAACCAGTAATGTTCTACTTGATCGTAATATGAACCCAAAAATATCAGATTTTGGTATGGCTAGGACATTTGAGCTAGATCAAGATGAAGAAAATACGACTAGAATCATGGGAACATAGTAAGTTTTCCTATATTCTTCTTTCCTTTCCCATTCTACATTTGCTTTTAGCTTCTCACTCTGGACTCCTGTTTTGATATGCAGTGGTTATATGTCTCCTGAATATGCTGTACATGGATCTTTTTCAGTCAAATCGGATGTTTATAGCTTTGGTGTGATTATGTTGGAGATAATCAGTGGGAGAAAGATCAAGGAATTTTGTGACCCACATCATGACCTTAATCTTCTTGGGCATGTAGGTCTATGAAATAAATCAATGCGTATGAGAATAATAACACTTTGCGTCATGAAATGATGAACATTGTTTCATAGCTTTTCGTATGGAAAATGAACTAGTTGCTTTGTGACTTTAATGTTATTTTCAGGCATGGAGACTGTGGATTCAGCAAAGGCCAATGGAACTTATGGATGACTTAGCGGACAATTCATCTGCTCCATCTGAAATATTAAGGCATATTCATATTGGTTTGTTATGCGTACAACAAAGACCAGGGGATAGGCCAAATATGTCATCAGTAGTTTTAATGTTGAATGGTGAAAAGTTGTTGCCCCAGCCAAGTCAACCCGGGTTCTACACAGGTAGTAATCATCCACCCATGAGAGAATCTTCTCCAAGAAATCTTGAAGCATTTTCCCTTACTGAAATGTCTAACTCGGTGTTGGAGGCAAGATAAAAAATAAATTAAAATAATAGAAATGATATGGAAAATAGACAAGTCTCCAACAACCAATCTCACTACTACAGTACTACTATATGCATGTGTGGAGGAAATAGGAATGACACTAGAATTTTTTTTTTTTTTTTTATCGAATCAATGATTTAAGTCCAATGTCTCTTTCTTTGAACTTAATTGTCAATTTCTGAGAAATTTATCAAACTAAATCTAAACATGCAATGTTGTGTTGTTGCCTTACCCATGATTATAGTAAAATGAGTTTCTTTTTGAGAAAATGTATAATTCTTAATTCCTTTTGTTGTCACAAAGATTGCACGGGTGCATCGTTGTGTTCCTTACTTACCGAAGCTAGATGGAGCTAGGCATAAATGTTTGCCATTGTTGATTGAAGACTTATCCTCAAAAGTTTAGTTTTGATTTTGATCAATTCCCCCTCCCTTTTTTTATTGTTTACTCTACAATTTTTTCATGATGTTCTCAAATCTAACGAGTGATATTAAAAAGAAAAACAAATATTCCATCTACCTTTTTATGTGACCATTACTTAAATCACTTCAATATTTCATTCATGGCTTAAATATTTTTTTATTCTTAATATATATCTAAATTTTACGTTTACTCCATAATAAGTTTTTCCTTTGTGATAGCTCTTTGAGATTTGAAAACTTTTGTAATATGTCCTTGTCGTCAAAGATGTTGATATGTTCGCTAACTTGACACATCAACAAGTCACTTGTGGGGCCACATTGTGTTAAATGTAACATGTAAGATGATGGTGCACTACTACACATATATAAAATGACGACGCACATAAGAAGACAGTTACGTGAAAACCGTCTTCGTATATCAGGCGGTGGCATTATCGTAAATATGAGCTTAAAAACAAAGACGGGTGTAACGTAAACCGTCTACGAAAAGGCTAAATTCAATTAACCGGTGGCATTTCTGTAATAAATTTGAAATCAGTTTAAAGTCGGTTGCTACGAAACCGTCTTTGAATGTGGTGCGGTGGTATTTTGGTAATAAATTGGATCTTTTTAATTTTTCTCGCGTACACTGGTCTTGGCCGTTCCTCTCCTCTCATCCTCACACTTCTCAACCCAAACCCTAAATCCCTTCCTTCCTCCCTCCTCCCTCCTCCCTCCTCTCCTCCCTCGACCTCAACAGTGCTGCCACATGTTGCCGGCGAGATCCTCGGCCTTCTTGGTGGCCTCGGCGGCTTTCTTCCCCTATTTCCCGATAACGTCTTTCACCGAATCTAAAGTAGTTGTGCAAAAAGAGCATAAGTTAGAGGCCATGTCCATGGATGATAGCAAATAAAATCAGGAAAAAGAGTTACTCTTAGTAGAAGAAGCAGTAACGGGAGCAGGAGTGACATAGGGATTGGAGTCTCTGGGCATAGTAGTGGCAACATCTTCGGAAATGGGAGCGCGAGATTCAGTGTTCAGGGGTTGTTGTGGTGGCGCAAAATCGGTGGGATCCAGTTTAGGATATGGAGCATAATCGCCGGAGTGAGGCTGAGACTGAGATTGAGATTCTTCCGGTTTGGTGTTGGTAATGGTGGTTTGGGTTTGGGTGTGGGTTTCTTCTGGTTTGGTGTCGGTGGCTTGGGTTTGGGGTGGGGCGTCACCACTTATGTTGTTCTTCACTTAGGTTTTCTCTGGTTCAGGATCAGAGTATTGGCGAGGCAAGGACTCATTCCAACAACTTGTGCACTTTCTCTTGTTACCACTAGCAACCTCGTCACCCAAGACATGTTTTATGAGTATGCTATTGCTTCCTCAACTTTCACTTTTTTTTTTATTATCTGTCCATTTTGCAAATTGGAGGACATCGAAACCTTGGGTTTATTTACCGATTTCATATATATCTTGTTAATATCACACTTGCAGTGGCAATCCAAAGGAAGAACATGGTGCAATTGTTTGCAGAGTTGCCCAATCTTTTATGCGGTTTGGGTCATATCAGATACATGCCTCCAGAAGTGATGAGGACCTAGGCCTTGTTCGTGTTTTGGCAGACTATGCTATCAGGCACCACTTTCCTCATATTCAAAATATGAGCAAGAGTGATAGCTTATCTTTCTGCACTGGTGATGAAGATCATTCTGTTGTAGATCTCACTTCAAATAAGTATGCAGGTAAAAATAAAATAAAATAACTATTTGTAGAATTAATGGCAGTAACTTTATTCAGTTTGAAGTTAGAACTGAAAAAAACACTTTTGAGTGGTAACAGCTAATAGGTGAATATTACATAGATCTAACAAAGTTATAAGTAATAACTATGTTTTTTTTACACATGTATCTTATCACTAAACAAATGGGGAAGAAAGGTTGTTCCAATAAGAATATCATAGGCTTGGACAAGGCACGCAGTTTATAAATATTTATCTGCTAGCATTAGAATATTACATGCATAGAGTTTACAGAGTTCAAATTTAAAAAAAAATTAGCTAGATAAAAATATCTAAGAAAAGTAAAGCCGTAAAGGACTCGTTTTAATATTGAAGACCGAAGTACTGTTTATTAGGACAAATAAAACTTTTTTATACCATTTTATTGACTCAATTCCTTACATCTCTTGTCAGTTGACCGCTGAGAGTGTCTTGGTAATGAGTAATAATTTATTTAAATTTAAAAACTTGCCACTGTTGTTTTTCTCTATTCTATTTGCTAACAAAAGCATTCATGACTTGTTATTTCTATTTTGTTTGTCTAATGATTTTCCATGTACTTTGAACTATTTTTTATATCAAAGTTAAAATAATAAATTTCAAAGTTAAAAACTTAGCCTTGTACTTTAATTAAACAATTTTGTATACTTAGCATTCATAATTTAAAAACTTAGCCTTGTACTTTAATTAAACAATTTTTTATATCAAAGTTAATATAATAAATTTCAATGTACTTTGAACTATTTTTTGTTCCTTGCAAGAAATCATAAGAATTGTATTCAAATAATAACTCTTGCTTGTCTACTATGAAAGAACCAGTTTTCTCTGTCATGTTTTCTTCAATCCTTGGAGATAAGTACCCCATTTAGGTTTGGCTCTCAATTCTTCCCATTGTGCTTGGTTGTTCTTTAGCTGCTGTTACTGAGGTGTCTTTCAATGTACAAGGATTGTGGTGTGCCCTTATTAGCAATGTTGGTTTTGTGTTAAGGAACATCTACTCTAAAAGAAGTTTACAGAATTTCAAGGAAGCTGATGGCTTGAACTTGTATGGATGGATTACATATTTTCCTTGCTTTATATGTTTCTGGTAGCTATTTTTGTAGAAGGGTCTCAATGGATCCCAGGGTATTACAAGGAAATTGAAGCTATTGGCAAAATATCCACATTCTATTGTTGGGTGTTGGTGTCAGGGGTGTTCTACTAATTAAAAAGAATAGTTAGAGAAAAAGAAGGAAAAAAGAAGCATTACATAGAGAAAAAACTGTTTGATTATTTGAGTGTTACTCTTAGCCTTGTTAGAATTAGACATTAAATAAGGTCTTCCATTTTGGTTTCTTTTGAACTATTGCTATGGTTTTTCTATTGATATTTTAAAGCGCCTTTTCTTTATTTGGGTTTTTTTTAGTATAATTCCTTGTTGCTTGATTTATGTTAAATATATCAGGAGGATATAAGAAATTGACTGCAATATGATGGTAAATTTCAATGTTTCTTTACTGCTGCAGGCATCCTATAGGATTCACCTGTTGGCTGAAAGTGTAGTGACTGAATATTTGGTGAAGAGTTCAATCCTTAACAATTCCCTCTAGAAACTTCAGCAGAGTAGTAACTAGTGGCAATGGACTTCATTATATATGTCATGTCGCATAAGGTTCATATTAGAGTTATGAAAGGACTCATTTCACTTGCAAATGGAAAATTCTCTGAAAATTTTGGACCATCATACCTTGATATAAACTTGATTTATTGTGGGATGAATCGTACTGATTAGAAAATATAATGCACAATTCCTATTCATTGATTTTAGTATAGCACTCCTACTTCTGAATTTCCAATAGAAAGGTACTAGACAGGTGTAGTTTTATGGCCCAAATTTCAGCAAATAAATAATTGTTGACCACATTGAGGATTGCACCCATTACTATTAAATCATAAGAAATCAAAGAGAATAATAAGAAGCACGGACTATGGTTTTTCATTAACAAATAAGGTTATGAAGTATTCATACATCTGTACATTATCTGATCAACATTTATGTAAAGCATACAAAATATAAAAGAAAAACAAGAAAATAATGATAGATAGGTATTGGTTAATTGTTATACATTTGGACATGGATATTGAACATGCTGTTCATTTCTTTTATACTGCAGGTATCAGGGAGTGTGGCTCATAACTCGTTGTGGTTCACTTTTGAAAAGTGGCTACAATCTTCAATGTCTTAATTCATGGACATGGCATGCTGCAGAGCAGTACAAATTATGAAGCGAAGAAGCTGATTGTTACTAGTGCTTTTAGGTCTTAGAAACAATTTGATAACATCTTATTTCAGTATGAACAATAAACTCTCATTAAGTAATTGTGTTGCTTGCCTTTTTCTGTTATTACTCACATTGTACTGAGGTCAATAAGAGATTTGTTTTAATGACTTAAGTTAAATCATGGTTGGTTAATTTGTTAATGGCTATCTTATTTAATTTACAATAAACAGGTTCGTATTTATGCATAAAGAAAAAATATTGTCTTTGATTACCCTTTTTTAAAAAAAAAAAAATTGAACAATACATTCAAAGACGGTTATTTTGGAAAAATCGTCTTTGTATGTGCACATACAAAGACAGTTTTTAATAAATAACCGTCTTTGTATCCCCTTAATTTAAAAAAAAAAAATTTATTCGAATAATACATTTAAAGACGGTTATTTGGTAAAAACTGTCTTTGTATGTTACATACAAAGATGGTTTTAACTAAATAACCGTCTTTGTATCCTTTTCATTTAAAAAAAAAAAATTATTCGAATAATACATTTAAAGACGGGTCCTAAGGAAAAATCGTCTTTGTAACTGTACATACAAAGACAGTTTTTAATAAATAACCGTCTTTGTATCCCCTAACGCATAAAAAAAAAAATTCAATACAAACAAAGACAGTTCTTCGTTAAAAACTGTCTTTGTATGTGGACTATCAAAGACGGTTTTTAACAAAGAACTGTCTTTGTATCCTATTTTTTTTAAAAAATAAAAAATAAAAAAATCAATAATACTTTCAAAGACGGTTGTGGGCGAATAACTGTCTTTGTATGTGCACATACAAAGACGGTTTATTCCAACAACCGTCTTCGTATCTCATTTTAAAAAAAAAAAAAATTTAAATAGAAACAAAGACAGGTATTGACAACCGTCGTCGAATGTTTGGGGTTTCAACGACACGCGCAACAAAGACGCGTCCATAACCGTCGTTGTTTGGCCTTTAAACCCGTCGTCGATTGGGCCTTCTGTAGTAGTGGTGTGACATGGCACCATATTTTTTATAAAAAAAAGTAAAAATTGATGGATCATTTAAAACAAAAACGTTGTCATTTGAGAATCAAGGTTGATCTTATTCCTCAGCACCCACCAGGGCCACCAACAACAACACAAACCACACTATTGTTACTGACTCTCTGTCACTCTGCCCCCACTCTGAAGGTCGGTGAAGCTGTTGTTAATCAATTTGCGATATTAGAGTCTTTGGCAGTTGATACCTATGGCACTGGAGGTGTACAATCCAAAATAGTAGAATGACACGTGACATCACTATGAGGTCGCTATACACGTGGACACCTTCCACATTAGCACTGCCGCATAAAATAGTGTTTATTCACTCTCTAAGTGTTAACTTGGACACACGTGTCCGTCCTCCATGTCAACCCTGCTACAGGAGCGTGGACGTCTACAGTACTTATCTCCTTATGAACAGCATATCAACTATGTTTGGATATTCAAATAGGTGCAACCACCTTATCATATCATATTTCAACAAGTTATCTACAAGCTGTTACTTATCTACAAGTAACAGTATATCAACAAGGTACACATTATCTTATATCTTAATTAGCTAACTGCCTATTATTATCTGTTACTATCTATCAACAGATTATCAATAAACAAAGGCCCAAAGCCCACACTCCGCACTAGAAATACAACCTTACAGGTTCTCTTTAGACACATCTCATTCGGTACTCAATACTCAGTACTCGATATACTCATACTTTCTCAGATAACCCTCGGTTATCCTCTTATAAATTGATGTACTTACTTGAGCGTCGGAGTGTCTTTCCTTTGTTTTGCAAGTCCTTCCTCTGAACAAGGCTGAATCATTGTCCGATGTGCAGAATTTGGAGTCCACCTTGGCCATGCCTACCTCACACATGGAATCTCCGAATTTTGGTAAGAATAGGAGGAAACGAAAATAATTTCAAATCCAATGGAGTTGAGCTTTTAATCTGTTTGCAAATAATCCCTAATCTTCCAACCGCTATCCTACCGCAGTGCCAACCTCATGACTCCGACATTGTTGCACCACTATTCTCTCCAGATCTGTGTGCACACCACCTCGACCACACTAGCAACATCATCCACGCATGAACTACCCCTAAAACACTCCTGTATTGAAACTGACTAAGAGCTCTCACCCCTAAAACACTCTTTGTATTGAAACTGAAAAATCTAGATCCAAAAATTGAACATGGTTTTCAAAAAACTCAAATCAAAGAAACTAAAACACAAATCCAATTAAAAGGGAAAAAAGGGTATCCGAAAATAGAGCCACTAAAGTTTGTAAAGGCATTTGGGTCCGTTAGTGAACATGGTGGTTGCGACAAGAACAAGCATGAGTAGTAGCAGCAACCAAACCTTTCGTGGTGGTTGCCACAGTGTTGTGTCGTGCATCAAGTTCTCCTATGACGAAATCCGTCAAGCCAACCTCATCCTCCTCCACCACGTCAACCACTTTGAAGGCATCTTCAATTCCCATTAGGTATACTTCACATCCAATGGTCACCGCCTACCATTTGGGATGCCATCGGTGCTGACAACTGCAAGATCTAGAACCACGACGATGGCATTTTCTGCGTCATAGTCAAGATCATAATTTTATTTGCTTTTTCTTTTTATAAATAAAAAGTGAATTTCTTACCTGGAACTCCAACTTAGACTTGGAGAACACATGGCACCACAAGTGGCTGGTTCACTTGTCAAGTTAATGACCACACTAGCATCTAACGGAACCCTTCTAATAGCAGGGACCTATTACAAAAGTTTACAAATGTCAGGGACCTACAACAAAACAAAAATATATTAGGGAGAAAAAGCAAAATTTGCATATATATTAGGAATCAAAATCATATTTAAGCTTTCATTCATTAATATATTTCATGGATATAGAGGTATGTTTGTCAACTAGCTCCTCTCTCTCTCTTTTTTGTTTTTGTTTTTTTACTTTGTCCTCCACAATTTTTCAGGTTACTCTCCATTCTATATCAAGTGATATTACGAAAGTACAATAGTGGTTCGAAATATTACTAGAAAAGGATTGAATAGTGACACTGTTAGAGTTTAAACGCAAAATCTTAAAGCTAAAATTAGCGGAAATATAAACAAAAGAAAAAGAACACAAGTATTTACTTCGTTCAGTAACTAGGAGAAAACTCCTTGTTACCTACATCCAAGTGCAAAGAACCTGCAGTCCTTTTACTAACACTAAAATAACAAGAACAGTTACAATAGAGTTCAACTCAAAGATACATAGCCAAACACTTAACCAGAACATAAGCTTCACGATTACAAACAACGAAGAAAGAAAGAAGGCTTATAGAGAACAAGAGTTAATCACTCTATACTAATGTCAGAAACAGACATTACCATTACCCAACCTTCATCGTTCCCCTCCTTCAGTTCCTTTCAAAGGATATACTTCAAGAACTTGAAGACGGACCAAACTTGAGAGAGAGAACCTCCACCTACAATACATACCAAAACAGGAACAAGAACAAAGGACAGAGACCTATGCGCTCATAATCTTCTTCGTTCTACACACAAATCTCAAGGTATCAACAAAAAACAGTAAACCCTAGCAGAGCTAGGTCACAGAACCAAAACAAAGAAGAAGATGAACAGAGAGAGCGAAGAAGCTTCGAGAGAATGCAAGAATAAGAACCAAAAAGACAAAAAAAATTGAAAAGCCACACCCTTTGCTTTCAGTACAAAAAACCTTATATATTAGTAACTCAGAAAGCAAAACGCACCATTTTTAGCCTTGGGCCTTTCGTTTTCTTTTCTTTTGGGCTCCACATCACAAAAGACACTAAACTAATTGTGTCTCTTTTATGCACAAATAAAAAACTCCTTTATACTTTTTCCTTAACCTCTACCAACAGTGAAGTTTCTTTAGAGCCAAGTTAGAAGGGCGATGCCCGACATCCCCAAAAAAAAATTATGGTTTTGACAGTTTATATGTATAACATGATCACTTCTACCATGCGAAACTTTGATAGGTCTCCCAATTTGGGAACCTTTTCTTTTACCATTACATCTATTAATATATAAATTAAGGGGACATTTTTTTTTTGTTTTTTCTTTTCTCCTTTGTGTTTCCTATTGTGACCCTGATCCAATTTCCTCACTCCAAATAGTGTAGCTTCTGGCGCCATGCCGCCGGGACACCTCCTCCACCGTCGTGGCTTCTGTGGCAGCAACTTTTGTTTATATTTGTTGTAGAATAAATATAGAACAATTCTTTAATTAATTTTATGTTAATATTTCACATTTATAATTTTACTTTTGATAACATAGTAAGTATTTATGGCTAATATTAAACATTAATGATATTTTTCTTACATTAAGTATTTTATTAATTAATTGTCTTTTTAAGATGTTTGTTTCATCCTTTAAACTCAAGTTTTGTATGTATTTAATATCATCATTCTATAGGAAAGTTTATAAAGTATAACTTAAACATGCAATTTTTTTATGAATATGTTCATTTTCTTCCAAAAAATTCTGAAAATTTACTATGATTTTATTAAAAATATAACTATTCCTTATACTCCAAATATTTTTTATGCATTGTCGTACAAATGTTCTTATATAAAAACTTAATATATCTTACATATTGTGGTCCCTCCAAAGAAAATTTATCAAACTTACATATTGAGCTCTATCTTGGATATATATTAAAAGTTTATTAGGAACAAGAAAATCCTCTCAGTTGTTGAAGTGACTTAGATTCTGCCTTTGTAGATTAAGGGAATTTTTTGCATTCTTTTAACATCTTTACTCACACCCTTCGTCTTTCTTCAAACAATTGTTGGGGGCATCTCTCCCTTAAAATGACCAAATCTGAGATGAAGAAAAAATACATATTTGAAAACCACAGTCCTTAAAATCGCTTGCCTTCTACCAAAATAAAAATCTCTAAGATTTGAGGAAAAAATTCGCATTAGTGAACGAACACAGCCTCTGCAAACCTTCAATTCCTAGGGACTAGGGTCACCACCTAACATCTATAAAGAAACAGAACCACCAAGAATAAAGGCAACCAAGACCAAAATAAATCAAGACAAACTGATAAAACATAATTTTATATACACAACCCAACCATATACACTAAAACCTCATGCACTCCCTCAAACCACCCAAACATAAATCCAACCACCAAATAGAATACCTCAAAACACTAACCCCTTGCGCCACCAATGAACCTCCGCAAACCCTAAACCATTGTGTTAGCCAGCTAGACCATCAAACTCGACATTCACATCACATGTTGCTTCCATCACTAAAAAAAAAAAAATCTAATATAGAGACAGTCAATTTTTGTCTCTAAAAGCCATCTCTCCAGTAGTCTCTGTTTGACATAGAGATGGACCCAGAGATGCAAGTATATCCGCCTTGAATTTGAGTGTCTCTGATTGGAGAATAATAATTTCCATCTCGGTTAATAAATAAGTCTGTCAACGCAACCGCCTCTGACATCAAATAAAAAAAGGAAACAGTTTGCCTTTGACAGAGACCGACATATCTGTCTCAAAAACGTTATTTTGCCATCTTTGTGCAGAGACGGATCACTTTCCGTCTCATTAGTATGACAATTATCACTCACTCCTATCTCATAATATTTTGTCTCTATTCTGCGACAGAAGTCACTTCGTCTCTAATTTAGAATATTTATACAAGACAAATCCAAGTTCGTCTCCGTTTGTCTTTTTTTAAAAGTTTTTTAGTCAATTTTCTTAAACTTGTTAAGCATTAAATAATTTAATTGACAGTTCTTAAATAACCTTAAAAAATCTAAATGCACATGCAGAGATGTATTTAGAGTTGATATGATTGTCATGGACCAATTTTGTCTCCAAAACCTGTCTCTGAAAACAACTAAACAATATAGAGACGGACCTAGAGACAAATAAAGAAGAGACGGATTACTTCGTGTCTGAAAATTGTCTCTGAAATGCCAAATTTGTTATTCATCTATGGACAATAAGGTCTGTCTATGTCAATGATGAACTATTTGCTGTCTCTATATTCCGTTGCTATTTTAGATTTTTTGGTAATGCATGAATATGACCCTGGCCTCGCCTCTATGTAGGACTACCGCGATGCGTCAATATATCTCACTTGATCATGGTCGTGCCAGTGATAACACCATTTGGCAAGTCCTATTCCTTCAAAAGATCGAAAGTGATAACATTACAAAAGCTTCTCAAAGCAGAACAATGCGGATAGCAATGATGGGTCACAAGTAATGTAAAAACATTAGTGCTGTTGAATTGAAGGAAAGCGAGGATATAAAAGAAAAGGTTGGGAGATAGGACTTAAAAGGTTTTACATTCGTTCAATTTAGAACCCTATAAATATTTTTTCCAATAACTTTTGAAATTGTGATGTTCCTTTGCGTGTTTTGGCTTTTTCTTGGAGGTTGCCATTGACGGGTCTGAGTGTTTTTTTTGTGGCCCCGTGATTGAGAATGCACATCACTAGTTTCTGTTCTGTTCTTTTTCGTTACAAATTCGGTGTGGAGTGTATGGCTGGTGAGTAGATAGTGATATCAGTGATTTGATAAACTGATATCTCACAGGCCCACTCTCACACACACACTGGTGCACTCACACAAACACAAACACGCACAAATTTACTGGGGGCGGAAACTCTCTAATATTATTGATAATAGTCTGCCAAAGCCACACAGAGCTCTTTACATAATGTGCTATTTATAAGCACCAAAACCC
>CM023946.1:34135992-34188539 GCA_013407115.1 Glycine latifolia | reverse complement strand
TTTAAACTACGTAACTAACAATATTTATTTAAACGTTTATCCTAACAGATAGAATGGTTCAACATAATCAGTTGCATCAACATTATTTGCAGCATGGCTTCTTTCTTTGCTACCACGTGATCATATTGAGGCGTTAAACTCCTTAGCACCTTAGTCACAACAGTTTGATCATTGCACTGCTCACCATAAATACGCATTTGATTCACTAGCGGTGAAACTCTTGAAAGGAATTCTTGAACGGATTCATTACTCCTCATCATTGCAGTCTCAAATTCACGTATGAGCATCTGCAATTTGATTGCCATGACTTTGCTGTCACCATGAAACTCCTTCTGTAGGATCTGTCATGCTTCCTTAGAAGTAGTCGCCCCCATGATCCTAGGAAATATATCCTCATGAACACCTTGTTGAAGGAAGAAAAGTGCTTTTGCATCCTTCTTCTTATTCTCTCTCAATCTAACTGATTCATCTGGTTCAGGTACACCTTCCTCAACAAGCTCCCAAAGATCTTGTGATTTGAATAGTGTCTTCATTTTGACACTCCAGAACTGGTATTTGTCCCTATTGAACACAGGGATAAGCGGCTGCGAAGCTGAGAACCTGTTTGTTGCCATTCAATGGAGCTTTAGATGTTTCACTTGCCTTTCCTCACGTGTTTCACTCACTCAATCAGATGTCCGATTAAAAAATGGACCTTGCTCTGAATACCAATTGTTGGAACTTAAGAAAAATAAAATAGACGATGGCAATAAAAATACACAATTTGAATAAAATCACATCTTATTGAATCATAAATGAAGCCTTTAAATAGGCATTTTACATAACTGAAATAAAAACTAACTTCAGTTAATCTGAAAGTGGGAACTAACATCCAGATACTGCAGGAGAGAAATATTTCCCTAAATTATAGCTGAAACAGTTACCAATTTTTGGATCACTTCTCAACAGTTGCCATTGACGGATCTAAGTGTTTTTTTGGGGCCCTGTGATTGAGAATGCACATCACTTATTTCTGTTCTGTTCTTTTTCGTTACAAATTTGGTGTGGATTATATGGCTGGTGGGGATAAAGAATGGTTCAACATAATCAGTTGCATCAACATTATTTGTAGCATGGCTTCTTTCTTTGCAAGAAAAGATTGCGTTGTTTCAGTTCCTGATTTGGCATGCAGTATGCTCGTGCCTTTGGCTTCACCTTAACAAGGTGATCTTTCAAGGGCTGTTCCAGACGTTCAACCTGTGCTCCTCCAGATCCAAGGAGTGCCGTTGGTCTGGTTTAGATTCAGAGGGCCTTGCTTGAGTGGACTTTCTATTCCGAATTGGTGCTTAAGTCCATTGGAATGCATTCAAAGTGTATAGTTTATTATTTTATGTCCAGTTTGATTGCTTACTGGGGGTGGATATCCATTACCTGGTTGTAACTATCTCTGTTACAGGATCACATTTTGTGTCCTCTTAATAGTTTTTCCTTTCAAAAAATAGTAAGATGAAAAACAAAGTTTCACACCGGTTCAAATTAGAATTGCAAAAATGCATTTTTACATCTGTAAATTTGGAATCAATTTTAAATTTGCTATAAAATTGCAAAAAATGTTACTATGGAGGCCAGTTTCTACATCGGTCGTTAAAAACCTGATGCGGAATCCATTTTTAATTGTTATTTTTACAGTAGTTCCAATAATTCCATTGGTGACAAAATCACATATTGGAGAGTCAAAAAATAATTCCATTGGTGACAAAATCTCACATTGGAGAGTAAAAAATCACATACTTTAAAAAGTTGGAGGACTGATTTCACCAATTTCAAAATATAGGGAGTAAAACAGTGTTTAACCAAAAGTGCCGCGAACAAAAACACATTTCCCAGGTGATTCGTAATTAACTTCTATAGATTCTATTTTTCATATAAAGTTGTTAGAATTTTTTTATCTAGTTAAAATCATTCTTATTACTAATTTAAAACACCTTGTAACTACATAAAAGTTCCAAGTAATAAACGTGTTCAAAAAAATGTTTGATTATTTAAAATATAAATGAACTTTTAAAAATAATTTTAAAGATTTATTTTAATAAATTTATTAACTATCTACAATTTTCCTATTAAGAAAAGAGAAAAGTAAAACAAAATGGCTAAAATATTTTAATATTAATTAAAATTTGAAATTTATTCAGATTTTTATTTAGTAATTCTTATTTTTTATTGTCCACTATGTAAATGAAAGGCCAAACTAACTATTTGTATTAGTGGTCTTTAAACAAAACTCCTATCGAAATTCTAACTACACATACTTAGTTAAAGGCGTGCTTTGACCTTGTCCACATTTTCTCTTACTGTTACCATCCTGATTTAATCAAATTTTCTTTTTTTATTCATTATCTTTGAAATAAAGTCCCACAAACACATATTCAATGGCGTGCTTTGACCATGTCCACCTTTTCTCTTATTGTTAACATCATGATCTAATCAAATTTCCTTTTTTTATTCTTTTTGTTTGAAATAAAGTCCCAAAATTAAGAAAAGGGGCACGTGCTTGAGTTTGATGTTAAGTTAGAATGAAGATTCAAAACTTATGCCGAAGACTTTATCCTGAATTTTCCACTCTCGCTTTTATCCAAATAACTGAGCATTACAAAAGTTGACTCAATGTACATTCTTTCTTTCATGATTATAGTTGCTTGAATACTTGTGCCGTCTATCAAAATTTCTCTAGCACACGATTAATCTATCAGTATGTTCCCGTCTAAGAAATATGGGATACTTTGGTGTCAAAAGTAGGAAAAGTTTAGAGGGTAAAATATATTTTTGATTTCTATAAAATTTGAAAAGTTCATTTTAGGTTTCTCCAAAAAAAATTCGTCTAGTCCTTTAGTTTTGAAATATCTCATATTAATTATAAGTGCAACAAAAAATACTGTGGACCAAAAGTAATGCATTTTGAATTTAGAGAAACAAAAAATGGACATTTCAAAATTAGAAAGACTAAAAACAATGACAAATTTCAGAATAACTAAAATTGAAGTTTTGAAATTTTAGTGCGACCAAAATCATATTTTACCCATATTTAAATTTGGTTTTTTCAGCCAGGTAATTTCCAGAGACGTCCTAGGCATTTGGTATAAGAATATAATTTATGGATACACCTAACATCTAGATGATATTTTTAAAGAAAAATATAAATATGATATAATAAGATAAAAGTCATAAAAGAAACAAGAGATGATTTTAATAAAATGTAGTACAATTGGTTTGTTTATCATCATTCCAAACAAAAAGGGGTATGTGGTTGACTTGGAAAACAAGTTAAAATTAAGAAGCAAAGCATACGTCAGGCTCTCTCAGCTTATACTGAATTTCCCATTAGTGTTTATGATACCAAATACAGAGTACCACAAAAGCTGTGATCCAATGCACATTCTCTCTTTCATGATTTTATTTGCATGCATACTTGTTCCCTCTCTCAAAATTTCCACGGCAAATGATTCTATCAACATGCTCCAGTCAACGAGTGATGGGGAGACCTTGGTGTCAAAAGGTGGAAAGTTTGAATTTGGTTTTTTCAGCCCGGGTAATTCCCATAAACGTTACCTTGGCATTTGGTACAAGAATATCCCAATTCAGACAGTGGTTTGGGTTGCTAATAGGGCCAACCCCATCAATGATTCCTCAGGCATCTTAACACTCAACACCACAGGGAATCTTGTTCTCACACAGAATGGTTCTGTTGTTTGGTTCACCAACAACTCTCGCAAACAAGCACATAATCCTGTGGCAGAGCTCTTGGACAGTGGAAATCTTGTCCTAAGAAATGAGGGAGAAACAAACCCAGAAGCGTATTTGTGGCAAAGTTTTGACTATCCATCTGATACATTCCTGCCAGGAATGAAGTTGGGACGGAACCTCCGAACCGGTCATGAATGGAAACTAACATCTTGGAAGAGTCCAGATGATCCATCGCCAGGAGACATTTATCGCGTTTTAGAACTCTATAACTATCCTGAGTTTTATGTAATGAAAGGAACAAAAAAGGCATTCCGGTTTGGACCTTGGAATGGCCTATATTTTAGTGGAGACTTTCAGAATAGCACAATGTATAGCTTTTCTTATGTCAGCAATAAAGATGAGATTTCCTTCACATATAGCATTGCAAATGATTCTTTAATCGCCAGATCTGTCGCAAACCAAACAACAACTACAATTTATCGCTATGTGTGGGTGGTAGGAGAACAAGATTGGAAGATGTCTATATCCTCCCCGCAAGAGTTTTGTGACACTTATAGCCTCTGTGGAGCATACGGGAATTGCGTAAGTAGTACTCAACCCCTAGCCTGCCAATGTTTTAAAGGGTTTAGTCCAAAGTCACCGCAAGCTTGGGACTTGTTCGATTGGACTGGAGGATGTGTCCGCAATAAACCATTAAGCTGCAAAGACAAACTCGCTGATGGGTTTGTCAAATATGAAGGCCTCAAAGTTCCGGATACTACACATACTTGGTTAGATGAGAGTATTAGTCTAGAGGAATGCAGAGTGAAGTGTTTGAATAATTGTTCTTGTATGGCATATGCTAATTCAGACATAAGAGGCGAAGGTAGTGGTTGTGTCATGTGGTTTCGAGATCTCATTGACATCAAACAGCTTCATACTCGTGGCCAAGATCTATATATCAGGATGCCTGCTTCAGAGTTAGGTAGGCACCATAAACTTTCATCTTCTCATTTCAATTTGCAACTTCGAAAAGTATAAAATCACTCTAACTTCAGCCTTTTTTTCATTTTTTTTTTTTATTGATTCCAACACCTTCCAGAATATGTATTTAGGCACAAGAAGAACACGGCAATGATAGCTGCTTCTACCACTGCTGCAATTTGTGGGGTTCTTTTGCTAAGTAGTTATGTTATTTGCAGGATCCGGAGGAACAATGCTGGTAAATAATTGTTCTCTCACTGTTTTACTACACTTTGATGTATATTTTCTTTATCAAGATTGGCTTTTTTTATTTTTTTATCTCCTTATATAATACTACCTTTTTTTTTCTCTAAGAAACAAGTGGCCGGCCGGTTGAATTTTTTTATCCTAATAATCATAAGAAATATAGACTTACTTTTCTGATATGTTTATTTTTAAATTTCTTTAGACCTTTCATTTGTTGTGAAGTTTATTGATGAGATACTCCTTATGCATATAAGTTAATTCATTCACCAACCAATTAATCACATATAAGTTTGTTGGCACTAAAAATGGCTCACAACTAAATTAATTGTTTTATTAGAATTATGACTAAAATAGTCATTTTTCTAACGACTGATGTTGGGGTAAACATAATTGGCATATGAGCGGCCCAAAATGAGGCCTACTTTGAAGTAGTGCAAGCTGTAAACAAAAGGTGAACATTGAAGGAAGTTGAAGGGAATTTTCCAAGATTGAAGGTTTATGTACCCATAATTTTCTAAAAAAGATAGAAGTGAGTAATGAAATATAATTGGTATTTTATTTTTAATTTTTTTGCATGTAACATATGTAATCAAAAGCAGGTAGAGGCCAAAACGTGGAAACATATCTATGGACAGTTTTTGGGATCACTATTCATGATGGAAGCATGAACCCATAATTGCCATACGTGGGTAGTTACTACAAAACCGGTTGATGCTTATACTGCTTAGAAAATATTATAAATAACAAAAATCATGATGTACAACAGCCCCCAACCAAATCAATCATTTTTTCTTTTATAGTCATTTATCTTTATATATTTGCTTTATTTACAACTTTCTTTTATCTCAATTTCATAAGAGTAAGGTAGCATAGAAATTTCAATTCAATAACTAATAGCTAGAAAGCTTTTTAGGGTGGGTTAGGAACCCAATTGAGAAAAAAAAAATACCTTCCTCAAGTGAGTCATTTAAGAGAATAACTCATAGGTAATCAACTATTTCCCATGGCTGTTTATTCATAATTTCCTCACCAGCACAATTTTGGCTTGCCCGGTGGAAGTCTAGTCATCTCAAATTGAAATTCCCTTCTCCATCCTTCGATCAAGATTGGCGAACACAAATGACACAATTGAGATCAGGATTAAGCATTTCAAAGATGGATTTAGCGCTCCAACAACAAGAAGGACTTCTAGCAGTAGAGTCGGGACACAGCTGAGCAAAGTTACAACTGCTATGGTTGTACCTCACATAACTATAATGAGTTAAGCCGTTGTTAGTCCACTACTACCACTTTTTGACCTTCTCATCAGCCACAGAACTTTGTCATCATTCGAGGGAGAGAAGGATAGACCGTGGGTTTGAATCCTCCATTATAAAAAACTAATATATTAACAATTAACATTTGTCAATAAAAAAAGAAAAAGAACCTGCCAATTAACGATAGTTGCTTCCACCATATATGCTATGATTTCTAGGATTATGTAACTAAGATTTTATTTTATCCATAAAAGTTGGAGGAACAACGCTGGTAAAAGTTTATCAGCAATTTTAGCAAAACACGATTAGGATGTTCTATGTATATTTTCTTTTTGTGACCATGTTAACTTTCAGTAAAATCTTTCATTTCGACCACGTTTTTCTATGAACAAGACTTCAGCTTTAAGACCTTTTTAAAGGATGAGTCTAGTTTCACTCAGTCCAATGACATTGATTTTCTGTATATATATTTGATAAGTTGTAAATAAGTAACCATGTACAGTAAAAATAATAATGATGTTAGTCAACTATAATCCAGTTCCTTTATTAGTATTGATTTTGTTTCCCCTTTTATCTCCCTGTATCATATTTTAAAGTTTTTATACAGTAGCATCAAGAATTTAATGTATTAAACATCAAGAATCAACAAAGAAAACATTATCAGTATTTTTTCATATTCTAGTAAAGTTCTAAGTTTTTTTTTTTTATGGCATCTATGGTTCCTACTCCTATGTTGCACAACCCCCACCATTTTCATAATTGGGATTGATATTTTGCATTAAAAGGAAGAAACACAAGCCGTCAAATATGATAATTAAATATTTACACATCTTTTTTTTAAATATGATATTTGTCACAAATGACCAAAAAATATCTACTAGTTATATTTTCTGTTTGCACGAGATCTTATAATAGTTTTGTGCATTGCAGCAAAAACTTACTGGAAGGACAAGAGTGATGAGAAGGATGATGTTGATTTTCTAACATTTGATTTTTCATCCATTTCCAATGCCACAAATCACTTTTCAGAAAGTAACAAATTGGGACAAGGCGGCTTTGGACCAGTGTACAAGGTATGTAAATTAAATTTAATCTAAGCATTCATCTTAATCAAAATAATTTCACTGATTCAGAAATCGTTGTCAGGGCATATTACCAGATGGACAAGAGATTGCAGTTAAGAGGCTTTCTCAAACTTCTGGACAAGGATTTAACGAGTTTAAAAATGAAGTTACGTTGATTGCCAAACTGCAACACCGTAATCTTGTAACACTTCTTGGTTGTTCTATTCAGCAAGATGAGAAGTTGTTGATCTATGAATTCATGCCCCATAGAAGCTTGGACTACTTTATTTTTGGTTGGAGCTTTGTCACAACTCAATTCTCTCAATTTTTTTTATTTCTATAAAAAATTGTCATGCTAACTTAGAAGTAAACTTTTGTCAGATTCAACAAGACGTACATTATTAGGTTGGGCTAAGCGATTTGAAATTATTGGTGGAATTGCTCGAGGGCTACTCTATCTTCATCAAGACTCTAGACTAAAGATCATACATAGGGATCTCAAAACCGGTAATGTTCTTCTTGATAAGAATTTAAATCCAAAAATATCAGATTTTGGTATGGCTAGGACATTTGGGCTAGACCAAGATGAAGCAAGGACAAATAGAATAATGGGAACATAGTAAGTCTTTTTATACTTGTTTGTTTTTTTTCTTTCCACAATTGCTTTTAGCTGCTCATTGGGCACTCTTGTTTTGTTAAGCAGTGGTTACATGGCTCCTGAATATGCTGTACATGGATCTATTTCAGTCAAATCTGATGTATATAGCTTTGGTGTGATTGTGATAGAGATAATTAGTGGGAGAAAGATCAAGGAATTTTCTGACCCACATCATCACCTAAATCTTCTTGGGCATGTAGGTCTAAAATATATCAATTTGTATGTGAATAATAAAAATTTGACCCATAGAAATGATGAACATTGTTTAATAGTTTTTAATATTGAAAATGAAGTTGTTAATTTGTGACCTTTATGTCACTTTCAGGCATGGACAGTATGGATTCAAAAAAAGCCAATGGAACTTATGGATGACTTAGTTGACAATTCAGCCGATCCATCTGAAATATTAAGGCATATTAATGTTGGTTTGTTATGCGTGCAACAAAGACCAGAGGATAGGCCAAACATGTCATCGATTGTTTTAATGTTGAATGGTGAAAAGTTATTGCCTGAGCCAAGTCAACCTGGGTTCTACACAGGAAAAGATCATCCATCCATGATAACTTCTCCAAAAAAAATTGAAGCAGTTTCCCTAAATGATATGTCTAACTCAGTGTTGGAGGGAAGATAGAAAAGTCTCCTACCCCTATCCATTATATGTGTGCTAGAAATAGCAATGACACTAGAGTTTTATTTTATTTTCTCGAATCAATGACTATACCAAACGCCCCTTAATTTCTTCAAAAAATAACTTTTGCCTTTTCCAGAAATTATTTTATCAAACTAGATTTAAACTTGCATGTTGTGTGTATGACTTAACCATGATAATAGCAAATATAATTTTGTTTTATTTTAATTGAAGAATAAGATAATGAGTTTTCTTTTCAATAAAATTTACAATTCATATTTAGTGTGAGATAGTAATATTAATGCATGTCATACATTTTTTTAATGCTTTTCAATTTTTTTTATTTAAATTGTGGAATAAATAGCAATGTATCTTTTTTTTTTATATATAGAATCTGTGACTTAAATTGAATTCCTAAAATCAAAAAAATTGATATGTCTCTTTTATGTTGCACTATAATACATGTATGAAATATATCGTTTTTAATTTTCTTTCTTTTTTATTCATTTTTTTTATCATATGACTTATATATTTATATTATCCAGCATATGTAACAAAAAAAAAAAAATCTTCCAATGTACCTTTGTACTATATATCATGGTACAAATTATATGTATCTTTCACTAAAGATAATTACGTTTGAATCGACTAAGATCATTTTAGACAACAAAACTCTATCTCTCTTTGAGTATTTAAATATTTTATTCTTAATTAATTTTTACATATTTATTAATAATTTTTTGTTAGGCATTATGTAAATGAAATGCCAAATTTAATATGTTCATTAGTGGGGGGGAAAAATTGAGCCCGCAACGCACCATAAAATGACATGTAGCGAGAGTTACACAAGTTTTAATAATAATAAAAATGACACAACTCATCACTGTATATTTAGAACTGTTAACAATTTTTTTATTTGATTATTTTTATTTTTTATTATATCTGCTTAGTTTATTGGTGTCCATATTTTTTTAGTTATTATGTCAAATAATATTTACTCTAATGGCGGGGTTGACTATGTCCACATATTCTCTTATTGTTACCATCATGATTTAATCAAATTTCCTTCTTTTATTCATAATGTTTTGAAAAAGTCCCCAAAAATTGGGGCACGAGCTTGACTTTGATGTTAAGTTAGAATGAAGATTCAAAACTTATAGCAAAAACTATCCTGAATTTTCCATTCTAGCGATTATCCCAATAATGGAGTGCAAAAGTTACAGTACTAGAAAATACACATCGATTTTAAAGGACATTTATTAACTAATTAATAATATTATAAGTCATTGATAAAGTATGAATTTGATAATTTCATTTGTTAAGGATTGTATTGAGGATAGAATAAAAAAATTAAAAATAAATAAAAAGATTATTATCAATAAATCTAACACTCTTCCTTCACGACTATTCTAATAATCTTTTTGCTTCTTTAATTTATATTATAAGTATTAAATATATTTTCTATTTTCAAGATATTAAATATCTTCTTATTTAAATTTTGTTTATAAAATAATAGAAAATTTATAGAATAAACAGGTTACCCAATAATAATATCAAAGGGCTATGTTGAGGATGCTATTCGTTCAGAGTGTGTCAAGTCAGCCAACCATGACTTCCAATTGGTATATACTTACCGATATATTGATTCCAGAGAGCTACATGAATTGTTGACTTGTATAGTTGTAGTTGATATTACGTGTATGAAAGAGATGTTAGAGTACGCAACATTTTCCGAATAGTTTAGCCTGACAAGGAAGAAAACATCATTGGCCAAATTGCATATTAAAGTCTCCCGAAAACATCATCATCGGTTAACGTCTACTATATTAGTCATTTTTTATAAGTGTTAGACACAAAATCGGATAACAAAAACATTTAAATGTCTTAAAGATGAAATATATACAGGGCATATTTTATTAGTGAGAGAGATATTTTTATTAGAGTAGGAGGAGGACATCTAAGCCATATATCTAGACATGAATAAACAAGATTTAATGTCATATAATTATTTAAAAGGTTATATTATATTTAAAAAATTTACATGACTTAATATGTTTTAACATTGAACATTCAAAATAAGATCTAAGAATATGATGTTAATGAAATGTATAATATAAATGCATGATTGTTTTTATATATCATCGGTCCACAGAAAATGGGGCACGCCCTTGACTTGGAAAACATGTAAGAATTAATAAACAAAACATAAGTCAGCCCTCTCAGCCTATAATGAATTTCCATTTTAGTGTTTATGATACACATAGCTTAATATCCATGCATATCATCATTATCCAAATATAGGAGTACCACAAAAGCTCTGACCCGATGCACATCCTTTCTTTCATGATTTTATTTACATGCATACTTGTCCCCTCTCTCAAAATTTCCGTAGCAAATGATTCTATCAACTTGCGTCAGTCTATGAGAGATGGGGATACCTTGGTATCAAAAACTAGAAAGTTTGAACTTGGGTTTTTCAGCCCGGGTAGTTCGCAAAAACGTTATCTGGGAATTTGGTACAAGAATATCCCAATTCGGACAGTGGTTTGGGTTGCTAATAGGGAAAACCCCATCAATGATTCCTCAGGCATCTTAACACTCAACACTTGGAATCTTGTTCTCACTCAAAACGAATCTCTTGTTTGGTACACCAACAACTATCACAAACAAGCACAGAATCCGGTGGTAGAGCTCTTGGACAGTGGCAATCTTGTGATAAGAAATGACGGAGAAACAAACCCAGAAGCTTATTTGTGGCAAAGCTTTGATTATCCATCTGATACACTCTTGCCAGGGATGAAATTGGGATGGGACCTTCGAACCGGTCTGGACTGGAGACTAACAGCTTGGAAAAGTCCAGATGATCCATCCCCGGGAGACGTTTACCGGGATCTCGAACGCTATAGCTACCCTGAGTTCTATATAATGAAGGGAACGAAAAAGGTATACCGGTTTGGACCTTGGAATGGCCTGTATTTTAGTGGAGTTCCAGATCTTCGGAATAACAGCATATTTGGCTTCAATTTTGTCAGCAATAAGGAGGAGAGTTACTACATCTTTAGCCCCACAAATGATCTTGTCATGTCCAGAATTGTAATGAACGAATCGACTACAATTTATCGCTATGTATGGGTGGAGGATGATCAAAATTGGAGGATATACACGTCACTTCCAAAAGACTTCTGTGACACTTATGGTCTCTGTGGAGTCTATGGGAATTGCATGACCACACAGACACAAGTGTGCCAATGTTTGAAAGGGTTTAGTCCAAAGTCACCTGAAGCATGGGTTTCATCTGGCTGGAGTCAAGGATGTGTCCGCAATAAACCATTAAGCTGCAAAGAGAAACTCACAGATGGGTTTGTCAAATATGAAGGCCTCAAGGTTCCAGATACTAGACATACTTGGTTGGATGAGACTATTGGTCTGGATCAATGCAAAGTTAAGTGTTTGAATAATTGTTCTTGTATGGCCTATACTAATTTAGACATAAGAGGTTCAGGTAGTGGCTGTGTCATGTGGTTTGGAGATCTAATTGACATCAAACAGCTTCAAACTACTGGTCAATATCTATATATCAGGATGCCTGCTTCAGAGTTAGGTAAGCACCATAAACTTTGATCTTATCATTTCAATTTGCAACTTTGAAAAGTGTAAAATCAGTCTAACTTCAGCATTTTTATTTATTTTATTGGTTCTCCTACTTCCCAGAATCTATATATAGGCACAAGAAGAAGACGACAGTGATAGCTGCTTCTACCACTGCTGCAATCTGTGGGGTTCTTTTATTGAGTAGTTATTTTATTTGCAGAATCCGGAGGAACAATGCTGGTAAACAGTTGTTTACTCATCGTTTTACTGCACTTTTCTTCTATATAAAAATATAAAAATATTGGTGTTAGTGAGACTTCATTTCATTAAATTAGGAGATTTATTTATTAGTTATGCAATTATGTCCTTTATCATGATTGATTTTGTTTGCTTTTTTATCTCCTTATATAATACTACGTACTATTCTTTTTATAAGTAATTACAAGTGGTTGTATTTCTCATTTATCCTAATAATTATAGAAAAAATATGGACATATATATTATTTGTTAAATTGTTTGTATTCTTTATTTGTTGTGAAATTTATCGATGAGATACAAATTCCCCCATATAACTGAATTCATGCACCAACGCATTAATAATATAAGTTTGCTGGCACTAGAAATTGTTGACAATTAAATTAGTCTTTTTTTACGACTGAAGTAGTCGTTTTTTAATGACTGATGGGGGGCCAAAATAATTGGACTATACGCAGCCCAATATCAGGTCTACTTCGAGAAAGGCCAAGTCCGAAAGAAAAGATGAATCTGGAATGAATTGGAATGCAAAGTTCCAAGGCTTTGTTTATGGAGCCATGATTTCCGAATAGATAGGAGAAATGAGTAATTAAAGATAAATGGTATTTTTTTTTTTCTTTTATGCATGTGAGATATATAATTACAAGCAGACAAAAGCCATAACGTGGGAAAATATTCTAGGACAGATTTCAGGACAACTACACAAACATGAAGCCATAATTGTTATACGTGGTAGGAGAAGTTGAATAGGGAAGAACACTATTGGGAGAGGACTCCACACCGCAAGAACGAACCTTATGCATAATCACAGAAAGAACAACATCAAAAGGGGTGCCACGCGTCCCAGTTCTCTAAGAGGCCGGGGGAGTAGAAGAGGGACGCGTGGGAATAAACTACACAATTAATGGTTGATTAATGCTGGTATAGTGGTGATGAGTTGGTGCATTGCTTCATTCGCGGGAATTTTGAGTTGATTGTGGAAATTAGTTTTTTCATTGTTGTTTTCCTTTTCATAATTGGTATCTTTTTCTTCGTTATGGGGTTATATCAATGTCTGATTTTTGTTTTAATTCTAGTAACCTGGATATTCATTTTTGCTTATATCAACTGTTGAGTCGATATTTGGTTGCTAACTGGTTTTATGAACTGCTGGTTTTTGGTAGCCTGCAGTGAACCATATTGAGATTTATCAATGGTTGCTTCTAATTGACAATACTGTGATTTCTCTCTCACCATCCATCTATATTGCTTAGCAATGAGCTAAAAATTTTAAACGAACCAGTGCTGTGCCTCAGAGAGAACCACTGGGGTGTGTACTCTTTGGCGAAAATGTCGATTTTCTTTCCGAGTGAAGTTGGCCAATGTTAAACGAAGAATGTGTGGGTATTTTGGTTAAAATTTGTCATTAAAAATCATGTGCCAGTCACATGACAGGTCCCAACTAACATTTCTCCCATCATTTACGTCAAAAGGGGTACCCGTGTTACACTAAAGCAACAATTAAAGGATTTTTTATAAAAATAAAAAAAGGAATATTGGATGTAATATGTGCAAATCAAGAAATGTTCGTACAATTTATTCTATAACTTTTTGATGTCCTAGCTTATTTAATCAAGAGGAAATAAAATTAGTTTTATGATTCCATTTTCTTCACAAACCTTAGCTTTTTTTTTATTAAAGAATCAGAATTTGAAACTCTCATGGTTTAATTAATCCTCTAATATCAAAGTTAAGGCAAGTAGCATTTGAAAATGTCATTGTATCTTATTTTATTACATGATCTTGAGTTTAATACCTTGCAAGATATTTAACAAAATGAAATTATGACATAATTTATTTTATTTTTCCATCGTTGATTTTCATGTTTTTATTATTTTTAATTTATAATTACAACTCCTTCACACATTTTATAAAATTATTGGAGGCCATCCTTCGTTTTGTAGGAAAATCATTAACAGAATATGACAGTGAAAAAGAAATGGATGATCTGGACATCCAACTGTTTGATCTACCGACAATTACAACTGCCACTAATGACTTCTCCATGGAGAATAAGATTGGAGAAGGTGGTTTTGGACCTGTATACAAGGTAATCATTCTTTGAGCACTGCCACCAAAGAAAAGAAAGAAATATAATATTAATTCAAAGTTTCTACTCACGGCCAAGAGTATGCAGGGAATATTAGTTGACGGGCAAGAAATTGCTGTAAAGACTCTATCAAGGAGCTCTTGGCAAGGAGTGACAGAGTTCATAAATGAAGTAAATTTGATTGCAAAACTTCAGCATCGGAATCTTGTAAAACTCCTTGGTTGTTGCATTCAAGGACAAGAAAAAATGCTAATTTATGAGTACATGGCAAACGGCAGCCTGGACTCCTTCATTTTTGGTATGGGAAATATACAAAGCATACATTTGGTTGCTAATGACTTTAGTGAAATAAGCATATTGCCAAAATTGATCCATGTTCAGCATTGAATAACATTTATATATGCTTGAATAAAACAGATGATAAAAAAAGAAAATTTCTAAAGTGGCCTCAACGATTCCACATAATCTGTGGAATTGCAAGGGGGCTTATGTATCTTCATCAAGATTCCCGACTGAGGATTATTCATAGAGATCTCAAAGCAAGTAACGTTCTACTCGATGAAAATTCTAGTCCAAAAATATCAGATTTTGGAATGGCCAGAACTTTTGGTGGAGACCAATTTGAAGGAAACACAAGTAGAGTAGTTGGGACTTGGTAAGTGACTCATTATTCGGTCATTTTTCTTTTTTACAAATATGTGAATTATTCTTGATTTAAATGTATGCATGTCTTGCAGTGGGTATATGGCACCGGAGTATGCTGTTGATGGCTCATTTTCTGTGAAATCTGATGTCTTTAGCTTTGGCATTTTAGTGTTGGAGATTGTATATGGCAAGAGAAATAAAGGACTTTATCACACAGATAAGAGTCTTAACCTCGTTGGTCATGTAAGAACTTGAATCCATCTTTGATTTATGTATTGCAAATTGAAATATATTAAATAATTATCTTTTATTTTTATTATTACTATTATGGGACAGGCATGGACATTATGGAAAGAGGGAAGGGCACTAGATTTGATTGACTCAAACATGAAGGAGTCATGCGTTATATCAGAAGTATTACGTTGCATCCATGTTGGCCTTTTGTGTGTGCAGCAGTACCCAGAAGATAGGCCTACAATGGCGTCTGTGATCCTGATGTTGGAGAGTCACATGGAATTGGTTGAGCCTAAAGAACATGGCTTCATTTCGAGAAATTTTTTAGGTGAAGGAGATTTACGCTCAAATCGGAAAGACACAAGTTCAAGCAACGATGTCACAATAACCTTGTTAGAAGCGCGATAAAACTCACGAAATGTTAGTTGGACATAAACCAAAATGTAGATATGCAAGGATACTTTTAAGAATTTAAATACAATTAAAAGTTGATTAATTTATTACATTCATAGCTGCATGTTATTTTTAATTTATTTCCATATATGCTTGTTAGTTAAGCTTATAAATTTTCATATGATAAACTTATTGAATTTACATATCTGTTTATTAAGTTGTTTATCTAAATATTCTCAAAATATTCCCGTGCCAGATACGAAAGTGAAGTCCCGTGCCAGATTTCAAAATTAGTCCTCAAACAACTACCAAATTAATCCTCGCACATGCATGTCTAACATTTTTAATTCTAAATTACCAAAATCAATTTCTAAAACACGACTTCTATTATTTAGAAAGAAAAAAGAAACAAAAGTTGTGTTTTAAAACACAACTTGTTTATTGGAAGTTGTTTTTAAAACATGGCTTATCCATATTCTGTCAAAAAAAATTCTATTTTTGTAAAAATTTTCAAATAATTATCCCAATCACGCAAAAACGCCCTAACCATGAGTTTTACTCCCAATGCTTACCTATCCAATGCATGAGAAAATTCCACCTCTATTTTTTCCTTCTCTTTTCCAATTTACCCTTTCTGCTGCAACTCAAATCCAATCAAACTCTCACCCAACAAAAACAAATCCACGAGGTGGAACTTTTGACAGTAGTTCTACTTACCCAATTTAATTTTATGAGCTAAATTTGAGAACATAATGTAGTCAGGACGGATCCAGAAGCCTATTAAAGGTGGTTAAATCCTTTTTTTTTCTTATAATTGTTTAAATGTCTAACTTTTTATAAATAATATATTTTTAAAAAAAATATTTACTGTTTTTATACATAAAATTGAAACTAACTTTTATTTTAAATGATAATAACCTTAATTATTATCATAAAATAATAAATACACAATCTGATTCTAATTATCAACTTAACCATTATAACAATAATAACAAACAACTAATATTAAATAATTTTATACTAATAAAATTAATTATTATTGTAATTATTATAATATTAGCATAATTAACTAATTTTACCCAATTTTACTTTATTTAACCTAAAAATATATCTACGTCTATGAGAACTGCCAAGGGAGGTCGGCTCGGGCGGCTCGGGCCTCTTCCCACCCCCCTCTCCATCTGTCCCTTATCTAGTCCTGGAAAATTTTGAATAGGCTCTAAAACAAGTGGGGAAGATGTCTATGAAAAAATCAGCTCCAAAATTCCTAGTTTTCAAATAGATATATATTATTTTCAATTGCATTAAATATATATTTTGTCCCAAACACTACTACAAACAACGCTTTCTACGTCGATTATTTAATTCATCGACGTCGGTTTGAGAATCGTTTTTGTAACGAGTGTTGTTGAAAAGTAAGACTTTCGACGTCGGTTATTGAACCACGTTAGAATGTCCTATCGCAACGTGTCTGGCTACAACGGGACGGCAATAAAAAAGAAAAAAAATGAAGAAAGAGTCTTCCTAAAAAGGAAAACTTGAGGGAAATCACCACCAACGTTTATTTAAGGAAAACGTTGGAAAAAAAATAAAAGATAAGGCATGGTCTACGATTTTAGAAAAAAAGAGTTTGGGAGTCATTTATGCAAGAGAAGGTGTTAGCACCCCACGTACCCGTCACGAAGACGGCGGCCTTTAATCGAGTGTGTTAAAAATAAAGTGACTTTTTAATTATTTGTCTTTCCTTAAGAACATAACTTATGCTTGTTTTATTTTTGTTTATTTAGAAAAGAAAATCAAATTTTTATTTTTAGAAAATAGAGGATTTTATATTTTTTTAGGTTGACAAGGGGTTTGCCCTCGCTCCTATGTATCCCCAAGTGCAATAAGGAAATCAGATTTACATAGTTCTTTGAAGAAAATAGCTTGACGTTGGATTGATTTTATCTATTTTGAAAGATTTGTTTCAATTGTATGAAAAAGAGTCATTAAGGTGTTGGACCTTGAAACGACATTGAATTTGAAGAAAAAGCGAGGAGAATTGCTTAAGGCATTAGACCTTGAAGCAATCTCGAGTAATGTGTAGATTTTTTGAGAAAAAAGAGAATTGAGTGATCCTTTATTTGAGTATTTTTAACTTTTTTAGAAAAGATTTTGGTTTTACGATAAACTCTATGAAATCAAGCAAGTCGGGGACCCAGCATGATGTTCACAAAATCTATCCACGTGTTATTTAAACACTACCAAGCAAATCGAAGATCCAGCATGGAGGGCATGAAACATAAGCGCGTACTAAAGATACTAATTCAAAAATAAATGAATAATTGACATAACATTATGTAATCAAATAAATCAAATGGAAATAGAAAATGATAGAATATAAGTTGGAAGTACACTTAGTAATTAGGGGTGTATACAGGAAGACAGGAGTGCAATCAACAGTGCTTATTTAATTACAAAATGGGCCAGACCCAATTTGACTGCAAACAGTAATATATATTTTGTTTCAAAATGTGTCAGGCCTAATAGTTAAGGGGTTGTTTTTATTAAAAAGGTAGTGTAATTAGCATACTGTAGTTTGTTCCAGAATGTGCCAGGCCCAACAGTTCAGGGGGCTGGATGTATGAAAATTGGAGCTATAAATAGTATTATTTAGTTGGTTTAGAATGGGCCAGGCCCAAACATTAGGGAGTTATATTTAGTAAAACGGTGGTGCAAAATGTAAAATGAAGTTTCCATTTTTTTAAAGGTTGGAACTGGGTCAAAATGACCCGGCCCAACCATCGCCATTCTGGCCCAACCCCATTCTAGGTTCATATCCGTCTCTTAGCATAACTTGAGCCACCATCATGGAGGCACTAGAAAAACTGGGTTGTATAATAGGAGACTCCACATAAGCATTGTTTACAATTTCTAATGCCTGAAATGATGTTTCTAGCGATTCCTCCAGTGCCTCAACATAAGGAGTAGAAGATGGATGACTAACTAATATGTCCTCCTCGCCTAAAACTATTACGAGCTGACCTCCCACCACAAATTTCAGTTTTTGATGCAAAGACGATGGGACCACCCCAGTAGAACGGATCCAAGGTCTACCCAACAAACAACTGTAAGCAGGTGTAATATCCATGACATGAAAAGTGATTTGAAATGTGCACGGGCCAATCTGAATTGGGAGATTAATTTCCCTCTCACCTCACGTCGGCTGCCATCAAAAGCTCTTACCACCATAGAGCTTGACCTTATGTATGACAAGTCGAATGGCAACTTGTCCAATGTCATTTTAGGCATGACATTAAGAGAAAATCCATTATTAACCAGCACCTTTGCCACCATATGATCTACACATTTGACCGACACATGTAAAGCCTTGTTATGTCCCTTCCCTTCTACTGGTATTTCTTCATCAGTGAAAGTCAAATAATTACTTGCAGTGATATTATTGATTATCCCTCCAAACTTCTCCACTGAGATGTCATGTGCCACATGTGACTCATTTAAAATTTGCATTAACAACTTTCTATGAGGTTCAGAGTGCATGAGCAATCCCAGCAAGGAGATCCTAGCTGGCATTCTGTTTAGTTGTTCAATCACCTTGAACTCACTCTGTCGTATGATCTTCAAAAATTATGCTGCTTCCTCAGTAGATATTTCTTTTTTGCCAAAATTCCCCCATTTCATTTCAAACCTCTCACTAAGCACCTTATCATTCATCATAGTACCCCTCTTCTCAACCTTTGTTACATTCTCCTTTGCCTTCTCTTTACCTTTCAATTCAGCTTGTGGCTCAAGAGGAGTATAAACACACCCACTACACTTCATGCCACTGATACCGAAAATATTTGTGACTTTAGGAGTTGACGCCTCATACTTCTCATGCACGAGGGATACACCTTACCCTTCCTCTGATACTTGCACACCATACCTCCATGGTACTGCCTTGTTACTCTCATACAGGAATGATGATGGTGTTTTCAAAACAACATGTTGGAAGCCTTAGGGCATATACGTCATAGCATTTCTAGTGAAATGAATCACTAGAGGTTTAGGCACATTAGTATTGGTGTCACTTGACTGCATGAACACCTCACCTTCCTTCCTCCTTCCTCTCATGACCTATTTCAATTCGACCCTCATTCATCAAATCCTCCAGAAGATTCTTAAACACTGGACAAATTTCCACATCATGAGATCTCCCCAGATGAAACGGGCAACAATCCTCCTCATCACCCCTACAATCAACCATACCAGCTTTGTGTAATGCTTTCCAAATAAATCTCTTGAAAGTTAAGACATCCCTAACTCTTCTCTTCAATTAATCCCACATCTTCTCATCCCCTATAGCACTAACAGAAGAACTCCCATGATTTGCTAGTGGGTTAGCTTGCACATTGGGATTATCCTCCTGAAACTTCAACTAACCTGCATCAATTAAACTTTGCACCTTATGTTTAAATGCCATGCAGTGCTCAATGGCATGCCCTGGAGCTCCACCATGATAAGAACATGTTACATTTGGGTTGTATCCTTGGGGGAATAGAGGTTGAGGAATCTTTGCTGGGATTATCGCCACCATTGCATTGTTGAGTAGATATGGGAATAATTCAGCATATGATATCGGGATTGGGGTGAATTCTACAGGTTTCCTTTCTGGGAAATTCCTTCCTTTGTTAGTGTTTTGGTTGGTATTAGGGGTGGTATTTGGTCTTGGAGGTGCGAAGAGTTGATTTTGTGGTCGGTTTAGGGGTGGCCTTTGTGGTTGATTGGGCATTCTTGGTTGATAGGGTGGTTGATAGTGGGCAGGGTTGATATTGGCTGAGTAGTGATATTGTTGGGGAGGATATTAGTACAGGGGATTATAAAGGACTAGTGGAAAATTTGGCCATGTGGGAACAGCAGTCACAACATGAACTTGCCCCTTCTTCTTCTTCCTTCCATTCATCCCAGGTCTCCTATTACTAGAATTCGTAGAAGCAGCATAATCAAATTTCCCTTTCCTCTGACCTACCTCAATTCTTTCACCAGCAAACACTAGATCTGCAAAACTTGAAGGCATGTAACCTACCATCTTCACGTAATAGAACACCGACAATGTGTCCATTATCATGGTTATCATCTCCTTCTCCATCATAGGGGGTACTACTTGAGCCGCTAGATCTCTCTACCTTTAAGCATATTCTTTGAATGATTCATTATTTCTCTTGCACATGTTTTGTAGTTGCATTCTATCTGGAGCCATGTCAGAATTGTATTGATACTGTCTAATGAAGGCATCCATTAGATCTTTCCAGGAGCGTACCCAAGAGGATTCCAGGTTAGTATACCAAATAATAGCTGCCCCAGTCAAGCTTTCTTGAAAGAAATGCATCAGTACTTTTCATCCTTCGCATATGCTCCCATCTTCCTACAATACATCTTCAGGTGGTTCCTTGAGCAAGTGGTCCCCTTGTATTTATCAAAGTCTGTCACCTTGAACTTTGGAGGAATGACCACATCGGATACCAAGCACAATTTTGACATATCAACAAAACCATAATTTCCTCCTCCTTCAATGGCCCTCAGCCTCTCCTCTATATGATCAAATTTTTCCATCTCAACTAAAGTTGGAGGCCTTCCTCCCATCATAAATGCGAGGGTTGTGATGGTGGTCGATACTAAGGGACCCCCGGAGCATTTGGCACGGGGACACCAGAAAATGTAAACCTTTCACTAGTATATCCTAGATAAATCCCAAAATCAGTTTGAGTGTGGTCTTAGGGAGCTGCATGTGTTTCCTCCATGACTAGAGGAACATGGGCATAAGTATGATTAGGTTGGGGTTGGGGTTGTTGATTCTCAATGAGTACAGGTGCAGAATTACTAATATTCTCATCAGGAGCGTATACAGCAAAAGGTGGTGTATAATTAGGAGGCAAACCATATGATGGAAAAGAAGACTTGCTTTGGACCGGGACATAATGAGACCAATTTGCATTTGTCACTACCTCACCTCCTTGACCTACTACACCTGAGACTGGACAACTTTCTTGATTGGAACTAGGCGAATGAATTAGGTCCCTTTCAGTAGTAGTACCAACAGCAGTAGCAGTGGCAGCATTAAATTCCATCATCTTCTTCATGCTCCTCATCGCTTCCATCATCGTTGTCATTTGCTCCTTCGTAGCCTCCATATCGGCCTTCATTTGCTCCTATACTTCTTCTATGTCACTCATATCTTAGTCTTGGCATGCGTCTGGTATGGGTACTGTAAAATGCAATCTTTCTTTCTTAGCACAATGATTACTTTTTTCTGATTTCAATGAAAAAATATAATGAGCAATGAATAACAATGCGGCAAAACAAATAAGCATGAATGCATGTAAATGATAAGCTGTTGAAGTATTATGAATTATATACAGAACACTCAATAGAACATAAGGTTGAATTAACTCAAATCTTCATTAAAACAACATCATTCATTACATCTTATTAGAGTCAAAGTACAACTGAAAACAAAACACGGGCACATCAGCGATTCCTAATTATGTAAGTCATTAACTCAATCATGTGTTGGCAATAGTCAAAGAGACTATGAACTTCATTTGGAGTGGAGTATATGCCCGCCATTGCCTTGGCTTTAGCTAGCAGCTTTGGGAGCTCTTTACTTTCATTTAGTGTGAGAGCAAACCTGTCCATCCGCTTCATGTCTTCTTTGTGCAGTAACTCTATCACCTTTTCTCTTGCCTCCCTTTCAGCCTATAAGGCTGACACCTTCGCCTTTTCATCTCTCAGTGTCTGCCCATGAATAGTAGCCAGACTCATCTTTTTCTCATACTAGTCAATGATTATCAACATATTCTTCTTCGTTATACTCAATTGCTCTTTCAAGCTTTCCTTTGACTCTCGACAATTCCTTAACTCATCCTTTAGCATTACATTCTCAGTTATTGCTATGTCTCTCTCGGGCCTTCTCAACTTGAGCTCATTGCTATTGCCTAGCAAAGCCTTTCAGAACATTTTTCTGCTCAACTCTTGCACTTGGGCTTTCCTCATTTCTTGCTCTAACGCTTCATTTGTGGACACATTGATATCCTTTAGTGTATCACATTCTTTCCTAACTCTGGTGACTACTTCCTTCAGCTTCTCTTTTGCCACTTTTGTCCTTTCTAACTCAGTCTTCAAGATTCGCACCTCTTTGCTTTCCTCGAACACCTCCATCTCCACCTCACTTGGACCCTCTGGCTTTTCAAGCCAAACAATCCCTTGCACTCTAGCTTTCAACCATTTGTGATAACTGCCTATGACACTGTTGTTTCTTCCCCTAAGCTCCTTATCTTTCCTTTCAACTCGATTCCATGCCCTACGAATCCTCTGAATCATCTTCATACTAGCTTCACAGAATCCTTGTGCGATGAAAGGCATGACGACCTCCTCAGATGGTGCACCTCTCATAGGATACCCCAGTTGTCTTATGGCCAACACAAGGTTATAATTAATGCAACCCCTCGTCCCCACAAAGTGACATTCAAAAATCCTTCAACTGAACACAATACTCCTGTTACCCCTCATTTCCATCGCGGGAACCAACTAATGGATGATCCTGTCGCGCCTGACAACAGCTCTTCTCAATTTACTTTGTCTTTTCCCAAGCACATGCGATGACGTTGTAGAGGACAGACAACAAAAATCTTCGTGCTACTATTCTCACATCTCAAGTTGAACGTATCATACATATTTGCCAACACAACAACAATCGAGCTTTCTTTGCTATAGTGATAAGCAAGAAAGGCGTCAATCATAGCTAGATCCACAAGTCCATCTACATTCAGAAATAGTACCACCCCAAACACAAGTAGTGTTAATACATCCATGAAAGGTGTCCACTCTCCTTGGTTTGCCAAAGCTTATGCTTTCTTCTCTAAACACTTCCTAGGTATACCCACTACTCCATTTCTACTCTGCTTCACTCGATCTAACTCTTGCTCTGAGATCCTAACTGCTCCTGCCACTCTTGCCATGGAAGGGTAATATCCAGAAAAAAGGTATGGCTTCCTTCCTCTTATTGGGCATCCTAAGATTCCCTCGAACTCCTCTATGGTCAATGCCAACTGAAAGTCCAAAAAAGTGAAACATCTGAGCAGTTGGTCAAAGTATTGGGTGAGAGTTACAAATGCCTTGATTGACACTCTTATCATTGCTAGATCCCAGATCCTTCCATACACCTTGCTAAAAGACTGATGTTGAACTCGATTCATCCGTTTCCCCAACTCTCGCAAGCTAGCTACTTCCATACTTTTGACCTTGACTTGATAAAACCTTTTCTTAAAAGATTACGCTTGATTTGACCCCATGTTCCCAGGAATGGAAATTTTGATCGTCAATACTTCAACAACCTATCGTAGAGAAAATATGATGAATGAGCAGGACATACTTATGCTATGCATGGGAGATGTATTTATGAGATTAACGCAAAACACCCAAAAAATCACCCCTTCTTGCTATCAAACATGTTGGGTACCATGCTCATGTGGTCTTCAATCACTTTTAAGAAAAAGAAGTGTATAACCCCGACATGGTTTGTTTATGGACATGACCTTGGTACTCAACGCATGTAACCAAGAATACGGTGTAAGCTTTCGCACTTCATTGCGACTTTTGGCAACACAGAGGAGAATCCAGGGCATGAGCAAATATATGTTTGAATTATGCATGGGTGAACATGACATGCAAATGATGATGGAATGTTGTATATTATTGCCGAAACAAGAAACATGCTAAACAAATATGTATGAAAATCCAGTGACTCATGCGAATGCGGTGCATGAATATGATAAATGATGAATGCGAAAATGATATACCCATCGCGATGCTATGAAGAGACACATGATGTGATCAAGGAAACAAGGGGGGGTAAGTCTGCTCCGTGTCCCTAATTCAGGAACCTAGTGGAAAGGGTCTAAAAGTCCATTATTCAGTGACAACTTCCAAGGGTAGTTCCATGTTATCTCACTGGCTTCTAGAGATATCATCCTCTTATGTAATGACAATGCGGTGATAAGGACTACCGATGGCAATGCATCACAAAAAGAGGAAAACTCTAGATGAGGCTTCACTGTCATCAAGCGAGTCGGAGACCCAACATGATCATAGATCGACCTCCACTCCCTATGGCTCATACAGATCCGGGTATAGGGCCCAATATCTCAAAGTGGGTGCAAAAAATGTAGGTGTCGTGTGTGAAAGGAGCAACCAAAGAATTACCCAACCCCACCTACAAAACAACCAGAAAATTCCCAGGCAGATACAACAAGTATAACACATGTCGTCTACCTTATAATTCAATGACGCAATTTTATTTCTAACCACAAAGGAGTAACAACATAGCAATGGATATATACAAGCATGAGCGAGACAAAGAGTAAAAAAAGAGATCGAAGCAAAATCACGATAGTAGAGTGAAATGATAACAAACGGGAGCACAACGAAAAGGAAAAAAGGAAAAATAAATAACGAAAAAGTCACGATAAAATTGCATACTAGATCAAATTAATTAACTCTCTAACGAGTCGCCATGTGTCGCAACGTGTCTGGCCACAACGGGACGACGATGAAAAAGAAAAAAAAAAAAAAGAAAGAGTCTTCCTAAAAAGGAAAACTTGAGGGGAGTCGCCACCAATGTTTATTTAAGGAAAACGTTGGAAAAACCAAAAGATAAGGCATGGTCTACAATTTTAGAGAATAAGAGTTTGGAAGTCATTTACGTAGGGGAAGGTGTTAGCACCCCACGCGTCCGTCACGAATACAGTGGCCTTTAATTGAGTGTGTTAAAAATAAAGTGACTTTTTAATTATTTGTCTTTTCTTAAGAACATAACTTATGCTTGTTTTATTTTTGTTTATTTAGAAAAGAAAATCAAATTTTTATGTTTAGAAAATAGAGGATTTTATATTTTTTTAGTTTTTTAGGTCGATAAAGGGTTTGCCCTCGCTCTTATGTATTCCCTAGTGCAATGAGAAAATCAGACTTATGCAGTTCTTTGAAGAAAACAGCTTGCGCGTTGGATTGATTTTATCTTTTTGGAAAGATCTGTTTCAATTGCGTGAGAAAGAGTTGTTAAGGCGTTGGACCTTGAAACGACGTTGAATTTGAAGAAAAAGCTGGGAGAATCGCTTAAGGCATTGGAACTTGAAGCAATCTTGAGTATTATGTAGATTTTTTTGAGAAAAAGGAGAATTGAGCGATCCTTTATTTGAGTATTTTTAGCTTTTTTAGAAAATATTTTGGTTTTACGGTAAACTCTATGAAATCAAGCATGTCGGGGACCCAACATGATATTCACAAAATCTATCCTCGTGTTATTGAAACACCACCAAGCAAATCAGAGACCCAACATAGAGTGCATGAAAAATAAATGCGTACTAAAGATACTAATGCAAAAATAAATGAATAATTGACATAACATTACGTAATCAAATAAATCAAATGGAAATAGAAAATGATAGAAAAAAAGTGGGGAGTACAGTTAGTAATTATAGGTGCATACAGGAAGACAGGGAGTGCAATCAACAATGCTTATTTAATTACAAAATGCGCCAGACCTACCAAATAAGGGGTGCATTGAAGAATATGGGGCTGTAAATAACAACAATTAAGGGGTGTGCAGTTATTAAAATGTGAATTGTGAATAGTATTTTTTACTTAGTGTTAGGATGGGCCAGGCCTAACAGGAAAAGGGTTTATGGTTACTAAAAAGATGACTGTAAGCAGAATTATTTATTTTGTTTCAGAATGGGCCAGCCCAACAGATAAGATGGTGCAGTTATGAAAATGTGACGGTAAACAGTAATATATATTTTGTTTCAAAATGGGCCAGGCCCAATAGTTTAGAGGGTGGATGTATGAAAATTGAAGCTATAAATAACATTATTTAATTGGTTTTAGAATGGGCCAGGCCCAAACGTTAAGGGGTTGTATTTATCAAAACGACATGGCCTAGCATCCGTAGCTAGCTGTGCGAAAAAATGGGGAGAACCACCACGAAGGGTGGTAAGGGCCCCTTGACACCACCAAGCACGAGGCCTGGGGGCATGAGGGTGGCCTAAGACAACGGCGGCACGGTGGTGCTTTGTGGTGGTCGCTGTGGTGGCCGGAAAGACAAGCTTAAAAAAATGAAAACTATGAGGAAGAAGATGAAGAAAAAAAAAATGCAAAAACGGGGAAAAAATTAAGACTACAATATATCAATAGCAAAAATAAAACTAAGGAAAGCAGAAGAAACTACACAAACCATAGATCAAAAGAAACAAAAAAACGAAAATGGAGAGGGGAGGGGGAGAAGAGCAGAGGAGGAGAAGAGAGATGAAGAAAAAGGGATAATTAGACTCCCAATGCTTCCTCTATCGTGATGCCAAATGGCACTGTCGAATTGGTTCTTCCTTGCACTCTAGGATCCGTGCTGCTTCTGTGTAATAATTCTTCAGACTCCTTCCTTTGTGCCATTTATCTGTTGCTTTTTTGTTTTTAACCTAATAGGCCTTTTGGGCCTTTTATTTCTTCAAAAACTATTCTCTTCTTTTTTTTTCTTTCTTTTTTTATTTGTTATCTTTTTTCTTCTTTTCCATCATCATTTTTTTACCCTGACAAAATTAGGGTATGACATGTCCGATTCTAAGACGGTTCTTAGCTTAGAACTGTCTTCGAATTTGTCTTTAAATTTTTTTATATCATTCTAAGATGGTTATAGCTAACAACCGTCTTAGAATCTCCCATTCTAAGACAGTTCTTAGCCTACAACCGTCTTAGAATTCGTCTTAGAATTTTTTTTTTTTGCATCATTCTCAGACGGTTATAGCTAACAATCCTCTTAGAATGTTCCATTCTAAGACGGTTCTTAGCCTACAACCATCTTAGAATTCCTCTTTGAATTTTTTCTACATCATTAAGACGGTTACAGCTAACAACCGTCTTAGAATGTCCGATTCTAAGACGGTTATTAGCCTAGAACAGTTTTAGAATTCGTCTTTGAATTTTTGTTTTACATCATTCTAAGACAGTTATGGGAAAGAACCGTCTTAGAATGTCTCATTCTAAATCTCATTCTAAGACGGTTCTTAGTCCATAACCGTCTTAGAATTCGTCTTCGATTTTTTTTACAGAATTCTAAGACGGTTCTTTCCCATAACCGTCGTAGAATTTGTCTTTGATTTTTTTTTACAGCATTCTAAGACGGTTCTTTGCCCATAACCGTCTTAGAATTCGTCTTTGATTCTTTTTATAGTCTTGTTAGATGGTTTTTGACGTAAAAAAAGTATTGCATTTGTAACCATTTTAAGATGGTTTTACATTTGAAAACTGTCTTAGAAACCCCTTTTCCTAAATTTTTGAATTTTTTAAAAATATATAGAATTACCAGAAATCGAAACATCCATCAACCTTATAATATACCACATGAATAGTCATTATTCCACTGCTAAGTATTAGGCATTCAAACATATTTGTACCAGTGGAAAGTTACAAAAATGAAATTGTATATTTCATTTTGTCCATGATGGAAATCCCTCTATACTTTTTACAACAGTGCATGAAATATGTAAACTTAACTTTCTTCTATGTTTTATCTGGTATGCTTTTCACAACATGCAATTTCCAGCACTCACAATTAAGCACATAAAGATAAACATATGAACCAACTGTCCTTCTTCTTAACCAAATTCTCCAACCCTGCATACAAAATTAATAAAATATTTAATTTGAAAACCTGTATCATATAGCAAATTGAAAACCTGTATTCATATCCACTCTCACCCCGGAATAACATCACTAGAGCAATACAAAACATATATTCAACAAAAAAAAAAAACAATGACTATAGAACATCTACACTGTGGTAACTAAAGAAATGCACAAGTTCAAGCCTAACTATAAGTTCAAAGCAAAGCAAATGAAAGAATCAGCATTGGTTAATTTGGAGTAGATTAAGCAACAAATAAGAAGATTTCCATTTCCTAAGGCCATAAGAACTACCAACATATCAAAATGATCAAATTTAAGATTTAGAGTATGCAATTATCGTATAACTATCCATGGCTCAATTTCATCTACAAACACCAAAAGAAAATATGTTGCACAAAGCATTTACTTGAACTATATAAAATCAACTGCTTCAAAAAAAAAAGTGATTTGTATGATTGTAAATAGACATAAATTATATTTTCGTTTTTTAAAAATCTCTAAAAAATCAGCTTTTCTTTTAATTTATAACAAACTGACCCAATATCTTATGAAAAAACAAGCTCTATAAATAAGTTTTATCATAGAATCACCATGTTCTTAACCTTAACCACTATTTTATATTTACTATGGAAATAAAAATGACCCATCTTTTGTCAGTTGAATATGTTAAATATTATGCAAATCTCAATGAAAACATTTAAGGGTTGTACATAGATGACAAAATCAAAGTTCTTATCTGTTTCCATACCTTAAATTGAAGTTTGTTGTACTTGATATATGGAGTATAACTCTTTGGAGAATCTTGTAAGGGGGGTAACTTTTTAGATAACTTTTGTACTGTCATAGTGCCACATGCATGTCAACATCCTTATTTGCTTTGTGTTATAAATTAAAAATCAAGATAAACATAGAAAACATCTCGGCTAAAAAAAAATAATGCAAACTTAATTAAAATTTGAAATTTGGTGCATCCTTGATAAAAATTGGAAACATGGGTCCCTCAAACACGCCTAGATTGGGCGTGTTTAAACACGCCTAAATCAAGCGTGTTTCAGTGCCCCAGTTCTATTTAAAGTGCCCAAAAAATTAGGTTTTTACCATTGTTAGTATTTGACATTCTCTATAAAAATTGCTTAGCCTTCTCTCTAGAGTTTGTGAGTGGATTATTTCTGCAGCAAAGCTCTGCCAACAAGTGATTTAATTATTTTTTGTCAATTATTTAATGTGTTATATTATTTAATTAGAAAATTGTTAGGGACATATGAATTTGTTAGCGACATAGATGTTAGGTTGATAGAAAATTGTTAGTGTGTATGTTGGTTTAATGTGTAGAGTTTATGATTTAGTGTTGGGTTAAAGATTTAGGTTTTAGGCTTTAGGGTATAGTGTTTAGGGTTTGTGTTTATGGTTTATGGTGTATGTGTAGGGTTTAGGGTTTACGTTGTTTATTTAGGGTTTAGGGTTTAGATTTTAGGGCTTAGGTTTTAGGGTATGTTTTGTAAGGCACATGTTTCAGTGTTTAGGGTTTTGGGTGGTTGGTTTATGGTTTAGGGTTGATTGTTTTAGGGTTTATGTTTCCATTTTTATGGGTTCATGTCGGTTGTTGTATGGTTTATGGGTTAGGGTTTAGGGTTTGGGGTGATCTGTTTAGGGTTTATGGTTGCTAGTTTAGGGCTTGGGGTGTTATGTTTAGGGTTTAGGGTTTATGTTTGCTAGTTTAGGGTTTAGGGTGATTGTTTTAGGGTTTATTGTATTGTTTCTTAATATTTGAAGTAGTTGTTTTTGATGACTGTAGGAAATGAGTTCAGGTGGTGAGAAGTGTGCTTGTGTTGTGTTATTTTCAATGGAAGGAAAGTTGAAGGGCGAGGGGGTGTTGTCTTTGAAGGGGAGAAAAGGCGGACACGTATCAAGTGAAACTCAACATTGGGTGATTTGCATGAGAAGATACGACAGAAATTACATCTAAATCACCACTAATGTATCACTTTGTTGACGACAAGATTATGGAAACATGAACAATACGTGGGGTTTCAAATACTGAATGATGAAGACTTGGAAATGGTAATTGAAAAATTTTTTAGGCAAGCAAGGAATGATTTTTTAGATTTGTACATGGATTTTACTGCAGCAGAGGATGTTGTTTTACCCACGAGGTCAGTCGCTTTTAATTATGCACATATTGCATCATCATATGGTGCTGCAGGTGTAAACGTGTCTGTGGAAGATTCACATGACCCAACTTGGGTTATGGATGATGATGATGAAAATATCGCAATGGAAGATCGTCTTCTTCAGGAGGATGCCAGTGCGTCGGATAATGATGAAGATGTTGGTGTGCATGCGACTGCATTCCAACAAGACACTAACATGGGCTTGTCTAGAATGCGTCATCATCCAGACGTTGGATCAACACAATCAGAACAACCTGTTGAAGGTATGTTACATAACTTAAATGAATGATGAAGTGGTCTGATATTTGTATATGTGTTATAGTCTTTTAGTTTGCATGATATGTTTATTCAACTGTTTTATATTTAAAGGTGGTGCAGTCATTCCTTTTTGGGATGGAATTCCACATTACATATATATTGATTGGAATCATCCAAGCGAAGAAGAATCTTTTATCGGTTTTGCTTTGGGTTCAATGCAAGGTCCATGGCAATTAGGGGATGATTTGTTTGTTGAACAGGAATTTCCATCCAAAAAGGATGCACAAATTGCAATTAAGCGGAACCTGATGAGGGAGCATCAAGATGCATTTGTGGTTGAGAGCAAGCATAGCAAGTTGATCATGAAGTGTGTTGCTCACAACGATGGTTGCCCTTGGAGGGTTAGGGTATTTAAACCAATGTACGGTGAGAAGTGGGTTGTTTCAAGATGGGATGGAAAACACAATTGCCTGAATGACCATATTAGACAGGGTCACAGACAACTTGATGTTAATGTTATTGCTTCACTTGTAGTAGGTATGTACTTAATATTTTTGCTTTATATGTGAAATATTATTTTTTTCAGGTTTGTTGTTAATGTGAATGTTACAATTTGATTTTTAGGAATGGTTAAGGAGGAACCAGGCATGTCAATTGCATTGGTTCAGGAGAGGATCACCAATACGTATGGATTTAATGTTTCATATGGAAAGGCTTGATATGCGAAGCAGAGAGCAATGGCAATGATTTATGGGGATTGGGAAGAATCTTATTCATTTTTTCCCAGGTGGTGCAACTTCATGCTTCATTTTTCACCAGGTTCTTTTTTTGATATTCAAACAAATGCTTACTTTGTGGCACATCGACTGGTACAGGGAAAGCGTGTGTTTCAGCGCATGTTTTGGACTTTTAGACAGTGTTGCGAGGCTTTTAAATTTTGCAAACCCATCATTCAAATTGATGGGACTCACTTATATGGCAAGTATAAAGGAAAATTGTTGATTGCCACGACTCAAGATGGAAATAATGAATGTCTGCCACTTGCATTTGCCATTGTTGAGGGGGAGACGTTGGAAGCTTGGGAATACTTTCTTGCTAACATTCGCTTCCACGTTACCCAAATGCAAAACATATGTCTCATTTCAAATCGGCACCAGAGCATAATATCTTATGTGGAGAATCATGTCGGTTGGCAACCACCTTTTGCGCATCACGTGTTTTGCCTTCGTCATATTGCCAGCAATTTTAATCAAAGGTTCAAGAATGCAAGATTGAAGAAGACCCTCATGACTTTAGGTATGTTAACAATTATTTGTAATTTATTAAAAAGACTTAAATATGTACCCCAACTACTGTTAATGGTATTATAATTGTGCAGGTTATGCTCCTTCTATGGTTGACTTTGACATAGCATTTGCACGATTCCGTGATAACAGTCCTGAGGTTGCAGAATGGATTAACAACATTCCTAAGGAAAAGTGGACACGTGCATATGATGTGGAGGGGAGAAGATATGGTCATATGACAACAAATTTGTCTGAATCAGTCAACAAGGTGTTCAAGGGAGCAAGGAACATGCCTATCACTGCTCTGGTGAAGCACACGTACAGCCGATTGGTTCAATATTTTGTGAGCAAGGGTCAGGCGGCTACTTCACAGCTTGAGCATTCACAACAACATTGCAAAAATGTTGTTGATGTTTTGAGGCATAATCAGACCCTTGCTACAGGCCATAATGTACGCACATATAACCTTGAGCAAACATCATTTGAGGTGGACGACGGCTGGGACAGGTCATATTCAGTAAACTTGACACAACGTTTTTGTCAATGTGGCAAGTTTAAGGCCTTCAAATACCCTTGTAGCCACGTCGCAGCTGCTGCTTTACATGTCCGTGAAAATCCTTTTCAGTATGTGGATGATGTCTTCTTAATAAACAACTTGGTTCAGGCTTATTCATTGCCTTGGCAGCCAATTGGTAATGAACTTGCTATTCCACCGATTGAAGATCCAATTATTATACCTGATAGGTCAATGTTGCGTGCAAAGGGTTGTCCAAGGTGCACTAGAATAGATAATGAGATGGACGAAGTGGAAACATCTCAGAGACTTCTTAAATGTGGTATTTGCAAGCAATTTGGACATAATCGTAGAGCTTATCCTACTCGGGGTGGTGTTTCATGATTTTGTAATTATGTTTGATTTATTAGTGGTATGTTAAATGTATTTCATTTATAAATATGTTATATAACCCCTGTATTTGCTTGACAAATGTGATATTACGCATCATGTTTTGATTGTCATTACACGTACGTTGATCACATCTTAAAAATTGATCACTAAATAACCAATTAGGTGGACGAAGCCAAACATGCCTAACAAATAGGGTGTGACTGAAGACGCCCAAATAGGGCGTGACTGAACACACCCAAATAGGGCGTGACTGAACACGCCTAACAAACAGGGCGTGACTGAACACGCCTAACAAACAGGGCGTGACTGAACACGCCTAGATTGGGTGTGGCTGAACACGTCCAAATAGGGCGTGACTGAACACGCCACAAATAGGGTGTGATTGAACACGCCCAAATTGGGCGTGGCTGAACACGCCTAACAAATAGGGCGTGATTGAACACGCCCATATATAAGCTAGACACTTCCACTCCCACACAACATACCTCCGCAATCGAAATTCAATTTGAATGCTATGACATTCTTAGGAGAAACAAGCAGTCAGACCATTGGTAACTCCAAATTAGCAATGTCCTACTCCAAATTAGCAATTTCCAAATGGATCAATGAAACACAACGAAACTGGTGTTTCTTTTCAATGTCCTACTCCAATACCAATGCGAGTGCTTAATGAGTGTTCTTTTTAGACACTCAAGAGTAGGATGCACGACACCCTTCTGCTAACAAATGACCATTTTGATGAAATCTATTACCGACAACCATCCCTACATGCAGGTCAACAATATTTTTTTCTGTGATGATGATGTTTGCACAATGTTAATGTGCCATGAACAAATGTCAAGTGTTGGCCCTATAGAAATATTATGCACCATCAACAAAATAGCCGATGGTATACTGAACCAACTTCGATCCACTGTCGCCCTTACAAATGATGCAATGTTATATTACAACGGCAAGTGGAACATACCATGACAAGGCGGTTTTATGGGTTATTCATTCACTGGAACAAATCCAATGAGGTTCGAAATTCCTTCAGGATGCAACATTGAAACATTGAAGGATGTCATCAAGCAAGCTGTGCCTATTGGGGTTCCCCCTTATGGAATTCACAACTCACAGGTGGTTAGGAAATTGTTTTTCCGACAGCCAGCCCATTATGCTTATTCAGACAACACAATCAAATATCACATAAAAGAGTTGATAAGCGATGAAGACATGTTAAAGATGTTGGCAGAATCCAACTACTGGAAACGTTTTTGTCCAATTTAGATTTTAGCTATTTTTAACAAACTAGTTACCGAAATTGAATGATTAATTGTATTAAGTAGTTTTTATGAAGTTTGGTTATCTTCAATTGTTATTGTTTGCCTCTGATATCAATTATTGTTATTCACGATGTTAGTAATTGTTAATATGTCAACTGATTAAGAAATTTGTTACAAACAAATGTTCCAAACTTCATAAGTAACTTAACAAATAAAATCTATTACAAATTAAAATTAAAAAACACAAAGCCACAAAAACTAAGACTCCGGTGGCCACTGATGATGACGCGCCTGACGATCAGGTAGCCTTCGTCTACGCGGCCGTGGAGAAGGGTCTGGATGAGAAGGGCCTGCCTCATAAGGGTCTACACAGGGAGGTGGACATGGAGTGGCCTTCTCTAGAGATGAGGGTCGAGGATGCTCAGCAGCTGGGGTGGCATATGGTACATCTGATGGCCAACCCCCACAACCTTCTGCAGAATAATCAAGCTGCGAGAGCATGTCGTCAATGTCGGCATCAGTCCACTCTGCAGAAGCTACGTCACTACTGGTCCCAACATCCGCTGATGGCATCACACCCCCTGCTGAGTGGAGACGTAATAAAAGGGCTGGCTGTCGTATGTCGATGTTATATATGAAGGCCTAACCCAACCCGAAGTGCAAGGACTGGGAGCTGTAATGGGCTCAGGAACATGATGCATCTATTTTCGCCAATGCTTTAGCCCACGTCCCTCTTGTCTTTGATGGGCATCGCCAATAGACACTTGTGGCTCCTCCTCAAGCTGGGTTTCAGGTGCATGTGGCCCTGCCTCCTCCAGGCGACAACTCTCTCTGAATATAGACATTATGCGACCGACCTCATCCTGTGCCCACTCGCGGCTGTAGCCCAGCCACTGCTCATGACCAAGTGCGAAGTACAACATCTCCGGCCCATCCAACTATAAAGTAAAATATATAAACATTAGTGTCAATCATGTTCTTTATCATAATAAACATAAATAGAAACAATGTTAATGTCAGCAAAACGTACACCACGACCAGCCTTGGCAGCCATCTTCGAGATGTACCGCTTGCCATTTTCCCTGTACCAAACCATGTACTCATGGTTTGGTAACATTAAGCCCTGAACCAGAGGGGGAAGGTCGATGTGCTAGTGCATAACCTCCCAACGTCTAATAAACAATTTGAGCTTGCATACCCAGTTATCTTCACGTTTATCGCACAAGGAAAGGTCATGCACACCCTTCAGCTTCCTGGGAGTACGTGGGATTGGCTGATCCCTCCCAAATTGGTGCATGCATCTTTCCGGATGCAAATACTCAACTGTGTGGAAGCATATAACAGGAGTAGTTGCCATCCACAATAGTCGCTGCTGTTCAGATGCACCAAGAAAGTCGTACTCTCCATGTGGTTGCCAAACCACCTGCATAGACCAAATAAACACACAGTTATGTAAGGACATCGACCACAAATGCACATAAGAACACTTAAAAATAACTAAACGTACCTCATCCCGACTGAGGGATTCCAATCTCATCCTATACCAGAGCAGCTCGTGTGCTCGAAATCGGCCTAAAGCATTAAAACTTATTTCAAAAAAACTGACATTAGAATAATATAATACTTAATTCCAATAATTGTTAAAAAAAAAATTTACTAGCTACATACCGGTGACCAAAATGCCACTCCGGGTGAGTACGTAGCGGAATAGCTGGAGCAATTGGTGGGAATCTTAGCCATGCCCACACCTGAAGTAGCATATGACACCCACCAATGTCACTTCTAAGTGGATCAGTAGACTCGCACATTTGTTTGTGTGCCTTCGTAAAGCACATCACGGCCACCAAATCGGGAACTACCTCACCCCAATGCGCAAAATGTCTATCAAAGAAAGAAAGGCTCAAATATCCACCTTTAAGCTTAATATCTTCCTGAGGTTCATGCCCAAAAACCTCCTCAAGGATGTTGTCTCAATCGCCTACGGTGACTCTTGTAACGACTTTGCCCTCGGTGGGCAATCCCAAGATACCAGCCACATCTTCCAATGTGATGGTCATCTTTCCCTGCGTCATATGGAAGGTATGGGTCTCTGGTCTCCACCACTCAACCAGAGCACTAATAAGCGCAGCATCGATCTAAAAAAAAACTAATCAACTCATATGTACAGTTATATAAAAAAAAGTGTTTACTTATTTCCTACTTGCATACCTGAATATGTTGCATGCGTGCGACGTGTAAAAAGCCAGCATTTCTCAACATATCACCAATGATGGCAGGTATATCATCGTGAGGTGGCCCCGCCATTGCTTTACCTCGACGAGTCTTCAACAGTCGAGCTGTGTCCTTATTATACACAGCTTGGGAAACGTGGGTGCGCTGAGTACGCCTACGCAAAACACCCCACTTATACGGGATAGGGATAACATGGTTCATCGGATCCATGGGCTCATCCTCATGATCCGATCCAGAGGGCGAAGAATCACTCGAAGATGAATCAGCCATCTAATGAGTATCTTCAAAAAAAGTAAATGAAATTTTAAATTAAAAAAATTATCTTTGGTTCATAAAACATTACAAATAATTATCCTATCAAACCCTACACCCTACACCCTAAATCAAACACATAAACCCTAAACAAAATAACATAAACAACCAACCCTAAACCATAAACCACACACCCAAACCCCTCAACACTCAAACATAAATCCTAAAACAAATTCCCTAAACCCTAACCCCTTAGCCCTAAACCATAATCCACACACCCTAAACACTAAACCATTAACCTAAACCCCATAAACCCTAAACCCTAATCTACACACCCTAAACACTAAACTATTAGCCTAAACCCGGTCAACCCTAAACACAAAACCATTAACCTAAACCCCATCAACCCTAAACCCTAAACACTAAACCATTAACCTAAACCCCATCACCCCTAAACCCTACTCCACACACCCTAAACACTAAACCATTAACCTAAACCCCATCAACCCTAAACCCTAACTCTAAACCATAAACGCTAAACCATTAACCTAATCCCCATTAACCCTAAACCCTAATCCACACACCCTAAACACTAAACCATTAACCTAAACCCCATCAACCCTAATCCCTAACCCCTAAACCCAAAACCCTACACATTCAAGCATTCACCCTACAACACACACCATAAACCCTAAACCGTAATCTCTAAACCTAAACCATAAATCTTTAACCCAACATTAAACCATAAACACTACACATTAAACCAACATACACACTAACATCTATGTCGCTAACAAATTCATATGTCCCTAACAAATTTCTAATTAAACAATATAACATATTAAATAATTGACAAACAAAATTAATTCACTTACTTGTTGGCAGAGCTTCGCTATAGAGATAATCCACTCACAAACTCTAGAGAAAAGGCTAACCAACTTTTAGAGAGAAGGTGAAGTGGTAACAATGGTGAAAAAGTAAATTTTTTGGGCTTATATAGGCTTGAAACATGCCTGATTTAGGTGTGTTTAAACACACCCAATCTAGGCGTGTTTAAACATGCCCAATCTAGCCGTGTTTGAGGGACCCATGTTTCCAATTTTTTTCCAGGATGCACCAAATTTTGAATTTTTTTATTAAATTTGCATTATTTTTTTTAGCCAAAACATCTCAACCTTCTAAAGGACAAGAAACCATTAATTACCAGAATGTAACTCTTCCTCAATATGATTATTGCTATGACGTGATTCCATTTCCACTAGATTGGCCTTCAATCAATCAATCTAAACAAATAAACTTTGTTAGTTACAAGCAAGCTATAAATGCAGTTAAAGTTAGTAGTCGAGTAGCATAATGCTAAGAGGGTATTTGTTAGGAACCCACAACGGGTTGAATTATTGGGGAGAAAAACAAGAATAATAGAGAATGAAAGGGAAAAAATATGCTTTGGCAGTATTTCTTGAATTGCAAAGAAACAAGTAGAGATTCTCCTTCCAAGGATTTCCCCTTACTGCAGCAGAGCTAAGGCTCAGTTTCCCAAATGATAATAAAACAGAATCCTCATTCTTCTACCCTCTTCTCCCATTTAAGTTAATTTCCTGCCTCTTCAACTTTAACTACCCAACTATTCTAACTAACCAACTATCCTAACTTACTACACTCTAGCCTATCAAAATCTCAGCACTTGTATGATTTCCATTGTACACATTGTGTATGTAGCATATATACATCGTAGTACCAAACTCAATTGGTTGACTGCTTCCCAGTATCTAAGTCACCAATCTGTCCATACCACTGCATTGTGCACCTATATGAGACTCAAGGACATTAGCTTGCTGAACTAGTAAAATAGATTCATAAAATTCATTTGGACATGTATCATATTTTTCACTTTTCATTGTGTCACCAAGTACATGCATGTGGGCATACGGTCCCATTATCATAGGTTGAATCATGTTGTGTTTTGTCTGTCATTGTTGTAACTTAGGATTCTAGATTGAATTTTGGTTAACTTAGGTTTATTACTTAGGCGGAAAAAATAATACAAGTACAAAACTAAAAAAATTGATCATCATCATAACACATGGATATAAACAATTTACCTTAAACATTTCTTCTGGATCATCATTATAAAGCATCTGGATTAGGCGGGCAAGAGAATTCTGCTCCTCTGTGAAATCATCTTCATCCAAGGGATCCTATCAGAATCCTTGATAAGCCCCTTTATCAGTTCAAACAATGCTTCGACCTACAAGCAAACCATGTTATGTTATAATAAGAACTCACAAAAAAGCAGACAAGATATGACATACATTTTCAGAATATCATTATATTTCTCTAGTGGAGCACTTAATAGAGCAAGAACTACAATAATGGGTTCAAGAAATAGATACGTGTTTCATGAAGTCCATCTAAAGGAAGCATTATTTTTGCATTACATCCAGTGAGTCCCTAGGTATTTTAATGAATATAAGTTGGAACTTAGTTAAATATTTCAGGGAACAAATATTATTGGGACTATATATACACATTAATATATTCTCGCTTAATTTTAAATAAAGAATTTAAAAATAAATATATAGCAAATTCTATTTATATAATTTTGACCAATTCAAATTATAAGTTGTTAAATAATTATTTTAAAAAACAAGTAAAAGTATATTATTACTTATGATTACTATATAGTGGAAAATGAGGATGTTAAGGTGGATGTGTGGATATACGAAGATTGATAAGATAAGAAATGAGGATATTCGTCGAAAGGTATCAGTGGTACCGGTATGTGAAAAGATGAGGGAGCATATATTGAGATGGTTTGGGCACGTTATGAGACGGCCACTGGATGCTTCTGTTAGAATAAGAGTTTGTTACCAAGAGCTAGACACAAAGAGAGGTAAGGGTCGACCGAAACTTACCTGGGGAAAGGTAGTTAAACAAGACCTAATGGAGTGGGATATAGATTGGCGGACGGTATGTCTTAGGACGGAGTGGAGAAAAATGATAAGCTTGGTGGAGGATTAAACCCATTAGTAACTCTATGTTCCAGTCGTTCCCTTATTTTTAGTCCTTCTCCTCCTCTTTTTTCCCTTCTTCCTCTCACCATTCTGTTTTTAGCTTTTTTTTTTCCTCTCATTTGTCTTATTTTCGATTTATCATTGGGTTCATCTACCACCGACCCCAATTAACTTGGGTTAAAGGTGTTGTTGATGTTGATGTTGATGTTGTTGATTACTATATATTCCCTTCTCACTTCTTTTTTAATGGTGCATTTAGTTCAAAAGAAATGAGTGGTCCCCACCAAGAAAAAGATAAAGCAACATAAATATAACCAGAACATGAAAAACAATTAATTGTGCTGTATGTGAAAATAAATGGCTAGCAGTCTAGGAATCGTAGAAACACAAAACAGCAATATGAAGACAGCTTTTTCTTTGATCTTCAAAAATCTGCAACAAATAATTAGGAACTTCAAATATAAAATATTCAACCCATCAAACCACTTTACTTAATCAATCCTAAGCTTTAACTCTATCCTCCAAATTCTTAATTCTCTTCCTCTCATGGGTTACACAGTTAGCATATGACTAATTAATCAAAGTTGCAAATTAAATTATCAAATTATAGAATATTGAATGGCTACACTACACAGTCTAAGAAAACATAAACTTAATATATTGTTCTCTAATTAACATATATTTCTTCCCTATTTACGTTATTAACCAAAATGTTAATTTTCCAACAAATTTATAAAACTTGAATGTAAAAAAAAAGGAACCAAAAACATAAAACTTGAATGTATTTCACAAGCAAACAAAAAAAAAACAAAAGAATACAGTAGCACAAAAATTAACAATAGGCAAAGTAATGCTTTCCTTCATTTGAAGCAATGGCTTTATAATTGTTGATATAGAAAGACTAGTTAAAATTCCAGTAGAGCTTTGGATAATCACTGTGACTATAAGGGGGAAAGTATAGAGAACGAACCCCAGAAATTATATATTCCCATATTGAATCACCATAGTTATGGATGATGTTTTTACATTCATAACTCACATATTCTTCTGCTCCAATGGCATGGTTAATTTGAGTCACCATTTTCTGCAAACAAGAACTAGTAAGAAAAAAGACACCAAAAAAAGCACAAAGATAGAACTATAATGTTTCAGATCATACTGTTGGATTGGCAATCAAAGAGGTTCCTGAATCAATAATAGCAGCACAGCCACCGTCACATAGCCCTGGAAATTCAAATTTTACATTGCAAGTTAGGTCTATGAAAATGGAAGAAATAAACTGGAAACAACAGTGTAAGTTGGTAGTAAAAACCACATTGATTATGTGTAAATGATTATAAAAAGTAATGAAAATACAAGGCATGTAGATTAAACATCAAGCATAATAGAAAATGAAAGGGAACATATTGGATTCTTTGCAATTAGAATATCTCCCACCTCAATATGGAGATGAAAACACAAAATGTCAATATTGACATGGGTGATGCTAAGAGCTACTCAGAAGTGAATAAAGTTGTAAATATGGTATCAAAGCACATATCATCATCTCATAAACCAACCTTCACTGTTCCAACATTATCATATACAATCATTACTTACACATACACAGGGAGTTTTTAGAGAGAACCTGAGTTCTTAGCATCAAAAAGGTGTTTTGGGAGTTTTTAGCATCAAAATACCAACTTCACACACATACACAGGGAGTTCTTACAACATCAACTCTCCCCACAAGAACACCATCAAACTATTCACACAAGAACACCAACAAACATAAACACTCCACATCCCATTCGTTAAAAGACAATTTCTTTCTAAAAGAACAGCACACAACAGGGACATGCAATTATCTTCATAGTTGGACTCCTTGGTCCCCAACAATGGTATCTAAGGCTGTCATTAACATAATAAACTCCCCTTACCTAACTAGGAGTTCTGCTTACAGTCTAGCGGTGCTGAAACACTATCCTTTGAAGCGTGAGCTTATCCGAACGCAACGCTCCAACTGAAGTCAAGAAAGCAAGAGTAGGGCTCCGTTCTTTTCGAACTTCATGAAGGGTTGTCTAAGACTTCCGCTTTGGTCATGAGGTTCCTCTTGACGTAGGGGGGTTCCATGGCAGCTACGGTGGTCCTTGGGGGTTGAAGGTGACACAGAGGAGTTGAGAAAGAGTGGTTTCTAGGTGTGAGTAAGTTTAGAGAGAAAAGGAGAGAAAGGCGCAAAGAAGAGAAGAAACACGCTTTCGTTGTGCACTCTGATGCCTATATACACAGCTGGCAATACATGTCCACTTTACGTGCATGCACAGCAACCGCAGGCCAACAAAATTGACTTAACCTAACATCCACCAACACACATACCAATACAAAAAGCACTCAAAACAGCAATTACCAAAATAAATCAAATAATCAAGAAACATAACACACATCAAACATCCAACTTAGCAACTCGAAATTTCAGGGTGTTAGATGATTCCTCCTTGAACTTTAGTTGTTAGCAGTAAACAACAAACTTTTACATCGTTGTCATCCATAGAAATAAACCTTTGTTTCTCATCCTCATTTTTTTTTTAAATTGTTGGATAAGAATGCTCACTTTCTGCTGAGAAAACTGAATAATTTCATGCATTGACTGCGTATCTATTTGGAGCATCAAATATTTTGCTCAAGTAAGCTTCAGACAGAAACACAACAAGCTGGTGGCAAGCCAAAATTGAAGCTGTAATAATTATTAGAAGGGAAGCCCAGGAGAACCGCGACATCAATATTTTATCCTAGCTAGAGGATGATGCATTCTATTTTAGTTAAGGTTGGTCCAAAACTAGTTAGGAATATGATTACTTCCATATTCCTTGACACTCATAGACAATGGTTTGCACAGTCATCTGACACACATAATTCATTTACTATTCTTCTTAAAGATGACTTTAACCCTCCTAAACTTCACATAAGGAATTCCTTCTTTAAAGTCTACTTCTCCCAAGCCTTGTTCCATTTCCTGAAAATTTAATATACATTCAGAAAGTCATAGTGTGAACATAAGTTTCAGAATAACAAAAGCCCGGGTATATGAAAATGCTTTTCTTATTTGATTTAAATATTCAATGGCAAGATGATTAAATCCTGAGGTACAAGTACTATACCAAGGTAACAAGTCTGATATTTGTCCCTGGCCTTACAACATCCATATCAACCAGAGCACAGACAAGGGATGCCCAGTCACCATTTACTATATGAATATTGAAGCCAACATAGCAAACTGATGCCTTTTTTTCCATTTGACAGAGCAAACCAAAATCCATAAGCCTGTCACACATACAAAGAATTAAAAAAATTCTTTTAGATTTTTGTGATGAAGGGAAACCATAATTTATTCAGAATGAATAGGGAAGGAAAAAGAAATACCCAATTTTTCCTAAGGAAGTGTAACGCAAGTTACTAGGATAAGGATCAACATTTAATGAGCCTGTTTCAAGAAGTTGCACCAAAGTTGATTCAACGCCTTTGCTTACCATAGTTAATCAATATGTAAAAGAAGTGAAAAATTAATTGAATGTGACTATTTCAATATAGTGAAACACTTAGAGTCTTGGACATCAAACAAAGCAAGGTTTTAGTAGAATCAATCATTCTTAATAGAGGAGAAAATTTCAGTTCAGTCATAATGGTCAAATAAGCTAAACAGAGGATTGATGAAGAAATTTTAGCACTACCTAAATGGATAATTTCATTTTTGTTTACAATAGAGTTTCCAGTAGTCACATAGAGCAAATTTGCTGGACTTTCACCAACCATCCACTCCATGGTCAGAACTATCTTTCGAGTTAAATGTGGAAATAATTTTGGCACATTCCTGAAAGTAAAGGAAGAGTGAACTTACTGCATTTAGCAATAGCATATGAATTCAAAGAGCAAAACATTTACTGCTGTTTTGTGATTTTTGTCAGTAACCAATTCAAGTTAGCTTCACAGTAAAGGTTAAAACCTGATAAAAGATTTCATCAATGCTCTAAATTGTGCAGTTCTAGAATTCATCAATATGTAAAGTGTAAACATAATAAAGCTCCAATTGATGTGTCATCTATTTATTACCAGAAACTTTGAAGCATTTGCAGCCTCTAAAGTGTAATCCAATTCATCGACAAAACCTTTCCCTAGTTCATCAACATATAGGTGAGGGTCACTCTTTCTCTTGGCAATCTTTTGCAGTAGCCTCAACTGAAATGGATAATTTAAACACTCATTTTAGAATTTCATGCAAGGTAGAGTAATACAAGTAAAAATTAAAATATTACTAGAGATTAATAGTAAATACAAACCCCAAGGCGAAGGATGTAGATATCCTGCAACTCTTCGCAGCAGCCAAAGCTCCCTCCTTTGCATCCTCATGGGTCGAAAGGAATGTCATCGCATACTACCCACACACCCAAATCTAAGCCATTGTAGTCAGCAATGAGGTTTTCATGGACCCACACAACACCACCAAGTTCCTCGTACCCGACATGAAGAACATTCAAAAAGCCCTTACCATTTACAACCTCAACAAAGAATTGGGAACGCGCAAGGGTTAGTAATCAATGAATTGGGAACGCGAAAAAATAGGAATAGCCCTAATTGGTTGCAAAGAGGAAATGGAATTGGGATCGGTGAAAAGGAGGTTAGTGAGAATCAAAGGGAAAACCTTACCATAGCAAAAGAAGGGTTAAGCTAAAGAGAATGTCGATGGACCTCACACGATGGGTTTGAGGTGAGTGTGGTGACGAATGAGAACGAGGTGGAGACGTTGATGTTGCAGATGCCGAGGCCACGGACGAAGGGGTAGGGTTAGGGGAGGAGGGAGGGAGAGAAGAAAAATAATTGAAGATGAAAATAAAGATGAGCGAGAGACACAAGTGACTTTAAAAATCTCGCATCCCTTTCGAAGACGGTTCCCTAAAAGCGACTTTGTATTCTCTCATTCTTCATCGGTTATTAAAGAAACAGATATCGTAATGTGTTTTCAAAGACGGGTTTGATAAAACCATCTTTAAAAAATTGTAAATATTTACAAAAATGCCATCACTTTCCTTACCAAATCAGATTTTGTAGAACAGTTGTAAAATCAGCGTCGTGGAATGAGTGTTTTGTAGTAGTGAAAGTGATACCCAGAATGAACACACACAAAGTAAAACAAAACAATAAAGAGGGGAACTAGCTAGTGCAGGGGAGTTGAGGTTACGCACAAATCTGGTGGCATCTATAACATCTCTGATTATCAACTTTTCGATGACTCTTACACTATGACACTTCACACAGTGACACTTCACTCAACTGCCCGTTAGTTAGAACCCTCCACCGGTCAAAATCCTTCGTAACTATCCCTTTCTGGGACCTCGACAATTTGTTTTAGTTGTTTTCAGTATAAATGATTGTCCCACAAACAAACACAAGACTTTTCAGCGTGTTTTGTCCTCACTCACATACTTCCCGAGAAACTTCCCAAAAGGTCACTCATCCCATATTGCTCCATGCTAAGCATGCTTAATTGTGAAATTCTTATGTGATAGGTTACTGAAAAGTATATGCATCTTGTTGATATAGATAGTATCAATTAATTTCTTTAAGTAATCCTTAATTATACAATCTTATACCTTCAAAGCTTCTAGATCCCTCTTTTTAAAGTGTGATTCGTTGGGGTGCTACATGTCCTACATCGTATTGGGAGAGAGATTTGCTCTGATACCATTTGGGAATCGCATGTAACACCTCGATGAATTACACTAGAAAGAAAGGGATCCAGAGGCTTTGTAGGTAGAAAACTGTACAGTTGAGAATTATTTAAAGGAATTAATTAGTACTACATATTTCAACAAGATGTATTCACTTTTCGGCATCTCTATCACATAAAAATTTCATAGTTAAGTGTGCTTGGCTTGGAGCCCTTATGGGATGGGTGACCTTTTGGGAAGTTTCTCAAGAAGCGTATGAGTGAGGATAAAACACACTGAAAAGTCTTGTGTTGGTTTGTGGGGACAATCATGTTGGAGTACAAGTGTGAGGTAAAGTCCTACATCGGATAGAAATTGAAAAGTTGAGCACCATATAAGTGAGGAGAAGACCCATAAACCTGAGCCTTAGGTTTTCGGTTAAGGTGTGGTGTCCAATTCACTTATATGATTACTCAGGTGTAAATCTCCTCGATATTTACCCCCCTTATTTTCCAACAATTGGTATCAGAGCCGATGGTTCGACTTGGTGACCGGCTCGGATAAGTAAGAAGGCGTTTGTGGATCCATGGACATTTCAATCCATTGTATCAAAAGTCTTCTTGGCAAGTGAGTCCATGCTTTGAGGCTAGGTAGCGAGTCCTGCAAGTTTTGCAGTGGTACAAGGTACTAGAGCATAAGCTCTAAGGGCCACTACTTGTGAATTGAAAATGACTTCCGCTCGAGGGAGAGACTACCATGTGGAAGAGATTCACACTTGAGGGGGAGATTGTTGGAGTACAAGTGCGAGGTAAAGTCCCACATCGGATAGAAATTGAAAAGTTGAGTACCATATAAGTGAGGAGAAGACCCATAAACCCGAGCCTTAAGGTTTTGGGTTAAAGTGTGGTGTCCAATTCACTTATATGGTTACTCATGTGTAAATCTCCCCAATATTTACCCCCTTATTTCCCAACAAATCATTTATCCTGAAAGCAGTCGAAGCAGATTGTCGAGGCATCTGAAAGGGCTACCTATGAAAGATTTTGATCAACGAACAGTTGACTAAAATGTCATCATGTGAAGTGTCGTAGTGTGAGAGCTATCGAGAAGTTGACAATCGGGATGTTACAGCGTCAGGGTCGATGACACACAGTGACAACACAGAGGTGCGCGTGGTGATGGGAATGATTGGTGCAGCGTGTTCGATGGAGGAGGTGGTCCAAGCAGTGCCACGACCTAGAGGAGACGGGGAAGGGTGGAAGGGTGGTTGGGGCCATGATGGTGATGGTGTCTGTTGTTTGGGTGTGGATTTGTGACCTCATGGTGAAGAACAAATGAGAAGCAGTTAGGGAAAAGAAAAGATGTCTGTGTGAGTTTGTAAACTTTATTTTTTTTAGTCTTTCCATGTAATAGTTTTCAATTTAAGATCAATAGTTTTTGGTTTAGGATTACTACAGTGGCTGCAATAAGCACATTGGAATAATGGAGCTTTTGTACATATTGGTGGCAAAACAGCTTTAGCACCAACACTTTCGGCATACCTCTCGTTCCACAATCTTTATGGATATAAATGGTATATTTCAATGATAGATAACTAGTGATATGCTACTATAACTGGAGATTCACATTGATGTTAGTTTGTGTTATCATCATCGACTTTTGGAGTGTTGGGTGTGCATGTGGTTGGTTTTAAGAGGTTTAAGAGGAATACTTCAATCAGTTATAATATTAACCGATGTAGAAAGTTTAGTTTTAAGATGAATTTTTTTTATTGGTTATAAATTCAACTGATATAAAAAAAAGTAAAAATGTCTTGCCCTTTCCAAATGAGTGAACATGTAGTTTAGATGTAAATTTGGATACCAAATCTATCTCTGAACTAAAATTTGACACATTTCAATTTTAGGAAGATAAAAAACATATCAAAATTTTTACAAGAACAAATTTTAAACATTTTAATATTTATAAGACAAAAAAATTATTTGTCCTTTGCAATTTATCTTCTCCCCCATCCAAAATACACTACTAGAAAAAGAGGCTTCCACATCGGTTATTTTAGACATTCCACATCGATTTTGAACCGATGTTGAATCAGGCGACGTTGAAAGTCTGCAAGTTAACATCGGTTTTCAAAACTGATGTTAACAAAACTACACAACATCGGTTTTTCAGAAACAACCGATGTGGATATATGATAAATTAAAACATTAAGGTCTCATAATGATGGAATATTAACATCGGTTTCTGATAAAAACTGATGTTAACTTACACCACAATATCAATTTTTATCAAAAACTGATGTTGATTTCATGTAACAACATTGATTTTCTTTCCAAAACCGATGTTGTTACATCAAATCAACATCGGTTTTTTATGTAAAACCGATGTTGTAGTTTAAGTTAACATCGATTTTCAAGAAAACCGATGTTGTTTCTTTAATTTTTTTTTAATATTTTGTCTATTTTTTAAATTTTAGCAGTTCTTCAACCTGTAAATTAAAAACCAGATCCAGATCCAGCCAATTTTAGAATACATTAAAATAAATTGATATTTGAATAACAAATAAAATTCAATAGTGTCAATGTACATAAAAGAATTTGCTAACCTAATGTTTATACAATTGTTTTGAAAATCCAATAAGCACCTAATCTACTAATATGTCATCTCTAATTTTAAGAAAAACCTTCGCCCATTGAACCCTAATAGCCTTCAAGGTGTCGGCTTCCAATGGTCTTTCATCAGTGAAATACTGCATGACATAAGAAAACATAATTTAATAAGTACAAAACAAAAACAAGTAAAAAAGAATTAGTTTTGAATTAGACAATTAATTACCATGTCTCAGTTATCTGAGAAGCCTCCTTGGACTATTGTCGACATCCAATGCATGACATAATAGCCACACTCAGTGCTTCCTTTTTGCTTATTACACTAAATTGAAAAACAAAGTCAAAGTTAACACCGCTGTTAGTGTAAATAGTAATAAAAATATCTTTCAATACATAAACCATGATTTATTAGAAGACTTACTTTAAGCACAATCCATTTAGTAGTAGCCTTTGATTTATTTCCTTGAGTGTCAAGGACTCCCTTCAAAGAACTGCTTAAGAGAAACATGCATGCATAGTGTACAATTAACATATTCATGCCATAGAAATAACATAAATGTGATACAAATTACAACCTACTTGTTAATAATTCCTTTAAGGTAGTTATCAGGCCTGTTATGCAATGAACAGAACTAGACCACTACATTGGCCTTAGGACAAATAACTACTAGTTGCCAATGTGCACTGCATTGTCGAAAAAACAAGTTATTATATTGCATACATTAATTAAATTGTGATATAAATTGATACTTACCCATTCAAATACGATGCTAGGTAGACATGTTTCTGTGAACTTTGCATCCATTTCTTCATATAGTCCTCGATTTGAAATTAAGATTGGCCAGATCTCTATATGGACTGTGGCTCAAGGAATCTATACACATCAGCATGATCCGATTGCAGGCTTAATTCATTCATATGCCTATTGTACTGTGAAAATAAAGTCAATTATGGATCAACATAAAATAATTTAACAAGTAAAGTTAGTCAATTGAAAGTGACTTACAGAATCCACAATTGTATAACGGAGATGTTGAGACATTGACCACCATGGATGATCTCCGAAATATCCTCATGCTTGATGTATAAGGGGAAGTTGTCATTATGCACCCCGAACATCTCCGGGTCCCATGACACCTGGAAGGGTCTGAGGAAAAGATCGGGGATGGTCAATGCTATCTGGTACAAGGGATCAGAAAAATGTTCTGGCTTATCTACAGGTTTCGCCAGTCCCTCGGGTTGTTGTTTATCCTACACAGTTAACAACCAAAAGTGAACGATCAGGTTAACTTGAGATGTGACAAATCATTCATAAATGAGAAGAAATAAGGCAAAAATGATAAACCTGAAGCAAATTTGTCTGTACAAGATGTGTTGGCCAAACAAGGAAAGTGTTAAGTGCCTGCCCCACTAACTGAACCTCGTCAGTGGGAACAGGGACACGAGCATCAGCATCGCGTACTTCCTCAACACTCACCTTTACCTGATCAGTGCCAAGAGGGACGTTGTACACGGTCCTTGATCCCTCATAAACTCTGCCAAGGGCAACAAGGTGAGAAGAATTGTCATCCACATACAACCCACGCTTGTCAGATGCACCAGTGTCAGGGTCATTGCCCGGGGGATCGACACAGCTTCCCTTGGTGCTGACACGGGCACCAAGAGGACATGACTGCACCTCCGGAGGCTGCATGGCACCCTGAGACTGCATTTGGGACTGCAATTGGCTGAAGCTCATCATCACTTGTTGCGTAACTCTTTCAGTGATCGACTGTGTAAGTCGATCAGTGATGGACTGCTCCAGCTCTACCCTGATGTTGTCTTTCAGGCGATCCAAGTCTTCAGGCGCCATGGATGCAAACTTCGACTTGCGAGAGGATGATGGAGCCGGTCCAAAGTATGAGGTGATGGTAACACCGGCTCCAGCACCACGGACACAGCTGGGGTGCTCTGGTCGTCCAATGGCAGCAGTCAGGACATCCTGACTTCCACTGGCGACAAAAGAACCCTGTGTGGATTGCTCATCCAGGGAATCCTGCAATCAAGATAAGTAGAACGTTAGTTTTGTCATTTGTGCTCCCAAAAATTCATTAAATGTGTATGACATTGTTGTTTGACTTACAATCCTCTCAGCAATCTCGCGTGCCGCCTCCGAAGTCATCTCCCCGGTCTTTTTCATGTGAGCCAGCTTCCACTTGACGTGTTGTCTCATGGGGGACGGAGGATGAATGATGGTCTCCGTGCTGTCATCACGCGTTGCTCCCTCCAATTGCTTTTTTTGTTTTTCCTCCATCAATCTCTTCTCGAGCAACTCATAACCCCCGCGGGACAACACGTGAGGGGTGGTGTTCAACTTCTGGATCGCCTAGGCCTTCTTTCTAACATCCTATCAAAATTAAACAAACAGTGTTAAAATAAAGCGCTTGTTTGACACCAAAAGTTGTGAAATTGTAAAACAATGTAATTGGACTTACCTCCCAAGTAGCGGCTCTGCGTGTCTCACAAAATTGCTCCCATTTTTCCTTACTGATGCCGTATTTCTTGCAGACAGCATCGACATCATCTTTTCCTTGTGCCAAGACCCATTTCCTGGTCAGGTCAGACTTGAACTTCCTCCATCGCTCTCCTACTGTCTGCAGAATCTTCTTCTTAGTTTGTTGGTCAGACGCTTCAGGTATATCAAATTCAGCCTGCGTTATAATGAGACTTTAACTGTTAGAACAACTTTTAAAACACTTGAATCACTACAGGCAATCACGAATCAGATATTTAATTGTAATACCTGAATGTCCTCCCAGATCAACTCCTTCTGCGTAGCAAGTACTTCCTTCCAGTTGCCAATGGTGACATCCACCTTGTCTCTCGCAACGATCCCTAGGTATGTCCTCAATTTCTTAGCCTGAGAACCATCAGACCTCCCAGTGGTAGGATCGACATGCACCACTGGTCTGTCAGCACCAGGAGGTCTGGTAGCTAGTGAACACAACCGTGTTGCTTTCCTCGTCTTCTTCCCCATGGCAGCTGAAGGTCGTGACTTAATCTAAGGAGGTGGTGACTGAGGACGAGGTGGTGGTGACTCAGGACGAGCAGGTGCTGACTCAGGAGAAGCAACTGGTGACTCAGGAGGAGGCGATGAGGTCGGTGATGTAGTCATGACCCTGTAAAAACAAAAACAAAGATAAATAAAGTTAAGAGACAAATAAGGTTACATATTAAATTGTAAATGTCGAAAATAGTTAATAAAAAATTACATTAAGTGATGTTAATTAATTCTCCTTCATCATAATCATTACGAGTTGCATGAACGTCGTCAAGAACATCTTCTCTGTTGACGTCAGTCGTTGGTGTCGAGAATCGAGTGACACCAATATCAAGGGTTGAATCATCATCGTCAACATTAATACCAATGGTTTTCCCATGTAGTAACACTGACCACCTTTCATCACATGGATCTTGAATATAAAACACTTATTTAGCTTGTTCGGCCATGATGAAAGGTTCATCATAATAAGTTAGCTTGTTAAGATCTACTAAAGTAAATCCAAAGTCCTCGGTTCTGACACCGTTGTTGATATCAACCCACTTGCACTTGAAAACACACACAGTGAAAGTAACATAATTAAGCTCCCAAATGTCATTAATGACTCCATAGTAAGGCAAGGACGCCAAAAGTGGATTATGGTCATGCACAGTAGCGAAGTGTTGCGACTTAGCTCTTAGGCTAACCCCACTGTTTTGCATTGTACTCTTCTCATCTTGCTGTTTGGTGTAGAAGGAGTACTTGTTGATATTGTACCCTTGCCAACTTCTAACATTTCTTTTTAGCACATCTGATAACTTCCTCATTGTTTCAGATGCAGATTCATCACAAAGTATTGTTTCTTTAAACCAATTCAGGAAAGTCTTGTTATGCTCTTTCAACAGCCTATTCTTCGTCATTCTTGGATTACTTTCCTTTAGTAATGTCTGGTGACGAACCATGTAGGGTAGGACTTCATTATTGTTATTGAGGGCATACAAATGAGCTTGTTGCAATTCTTGTAAAGAAGGCGTTATAACATGAAACCCTCGTGTACCCTTTCCGCCCACTCTCTCGTCATGTCGCGACTCGGGAAGACCTACAGGTTTTGCTTTTTCAAGGTACTCTAAACAAAATTCAACAGCTTCTTCAGCAATGTACCTTTTAACTATGGATGCTTCAGGATGGTGTAGGTTTTTTGTATACCCTTTCAAGATCTTCATGTATCGCTCGATCGGGTACATCCATCGTAAATAAACGCGACCACACAGTTTAATTTCCCTCACCAAATGGACAAGTAAGTGAACCATTATGTCGAAAAATGAAGGAGGAAAATACATTTCCAACTTACACAAGATAATTGCTGCCTCTTCCTCCAAGTCATCTAACTTTACAGGGTC
>CM023946.1:34112359-34125992 GCA_013407115.1 Glycine latifolia | reverse complement strand
ATGCAGAAAGAAACAACTGGCCTAAAATAAAGAACCGATGCATAAATGATACATCAAACTGGTAGCTATTATTAGCAAATGATTTTGAATCAAATTGGAGATTGGGATATTAGATCTCCAAGAAAACAACACTAATAAAAATCAAAGATTTTTTTTTTGAATTTTTCAGTGTTTCCTTTCATTAGAATTCAGAGTTAAATACAAAGCAACCCTAAATCTTGTGATCATAGATTGTTGTCACAAGCTCAAAGGAAACTTCTAGGAAATGGAAAAGTCCTAATGGCTAGTACACTCACTGCACGAAATCTATAAGCTTCAATTGTTTGTGTGAAATCCGTTTAGGCCTATCCTTGCTGATGTATCCCAATGGGCTATGATTACCTTCCTCTTTAGAAATGACTTTAATTTGTTCTCTGTTAACTCTTTGACAAGTGTGTTAAATTGTCCAAGTAATAATAAAATAGTAAATTTTAATGTCGAGTTCACAGGAATTTTGATTGTACTCAACGTTTGTATACGTCTAATTTAAGTAATTAATGAATTAACTTGGTATTTTCAAAGTAAAAAGGCATGTAAATGAATTCAACGCAAATTAAACTACAAAACAAAGCAAGTGCAAGGGAAGAAACACAAACACTCAGAGAGGTGAAGTGATAACTGATGCAGAATACGGAACATGTTGGAGGCTCAACTAACTGAACTACCAATGGATTCACCAATCAATTCTTAATGGGTTAAAATTGATCTAACATACTTATTTCATATTTAAATTGTTCTTAAATTTATTTTTAAAAATTTCTTCAAAAAGTATATTTTATATAAGTTTTAAAGTTATATTTCAATTTAACATACTTATTTGATAGAACTCTGTCAGGACTATGTTTTGGTTGATGTCGGTCTAGGCTACTTTCAATCGATTTCAATTAGGATTTTTTTTTTTTACCGACATTGACTACAACTATTTTTCAATTGCCATTGGCCAGAGCAAGTGCTAGGGCTATTTTCTACCAATGTCAGCCAATGCTGCTTTTCTTACAACGTCAATTGGGAAAGTTTTGGGTTGTCGTTAGGTGGGCTGATTTTCAATTGACTTTGACCATGGTTTTTCTTTTCGACTAACATCAGCCAAAGCAAATTTCGCCCTACCTCGGCTAGTGTTTTTTTATGGATGACGTCAATTAGAGTAGTTTTTAGCAAATTTCACATAGTGATTTTTTTGACTATTGTTGATTAGCGTTTTCTTTGATCGATGTCATCCAATGTTTTTTATTTTTTGCTAGGGGAAGTTTCCAGTTGTCTTTGGACAAGACTGTTTTAGTTGATGTCAGTTGAGACTATTTTTTGACTAATATTGACAAGGAAAATTTTTGGCCAACATATATTTGGGAAGTTTTTTAGCAACATCTACCAAGGCAATTTTTGTCCGTTATCGACAAAAGCTATTTTTAGTCGACATTAGTCAGAGTTGCTATTATTTTAAAAAAATTTAAATATTATTTTTAAATTAAACATAATTATTTTCAAAATTTATATGGATGGATTGAATGAATTTTTAAAATAGATAGCATTCGATTGAATTTCTTAAATATTTTTTAATGAATCAAAATAAATTAATGATTTATTTTGATGGGATCCATTATGATCCAGATTAAAAATTATCCCATACCTTAATTTTTCCACCCTTAAACATAAATAGGTGTAGTGCCCTCCTTGCTACACCAAGGTTTACGCTGAATAATAGCTCGTTGGGTTTTCTTTCAGTACCTCTTAGGCCTTAGGACTCCTCAGTCGGTGGTGTTCTCAAGTGTGAACAAATGATATAGCAGTTTTGTACTTCTTCAGTAATGGCCATATCATCTCATTTAAGTTGCACATTCTGTTGATGCATATAATATTTTCAACCTTAGAATGATTAGAATGTATATCATCGACTACACGACAACATCTTTGTACTTAGGGGCAGAACTTAACCCCCTCCAAACTTTTGACAATATATACACTCACTAAAAAATTAGAAGTATCTTAGCACCTAGTATCTTCTTTGTTAAGAAAAAACAAATCCTTCCTTTAAACCCCCACAAATTAAAAACTATTTACATTTTCAGGCTGTATTGGTAAATAAGTTTTTTTTCTATAATGTTATTCAAATTTATTTATTAACTAATTAATAATACTATAAGTCATTGATAAAGTATGAATTTGCTAATTTCATTTGTTAAGGATTGTGTTGAGGACAGAATCAAAAAATTAAAAATAAATAAAAAGATTATTATCAATAAATCTAACACTCTTCCTTCACCACTATTCTAATAATCTTCTTGCTTCTTTAATTTATATGTTGGGCCTGTGAAGCCCAATAAGCATTTCTGATGGGTATTAAGTGATGCTGTGTGTTTTGGTTTTTTAACCTAGCATATATAAGTTGTTTTTACTGCACTGAAGGTAGAGAACACAACTTCTATTTTGTAGCCTTTTGGTTTCCTAATTTTTTCTCTCTTGAAGTTTCTCACTTTGTGTGTGTGTGTGTGCCTTTTCTCTTTCCCATTTATGCTTTCTTCCTCTGTTTTGGTTCTTGACTTTAGCTCTGCTAGGGTTCACTGTTTCTTGTTGATACCTTGAGCTTGGTTTGTTAAAGAGAGTGTTGATGGCTATGTAGGTCTCGATTGTTCTTGGGTATTATGTTGCAGGTGGAGTTCTGTCTTCTTCTTCTTCTAGAACTGCTTCTGTGCTTGTATAACGAAGATAAGGAAGTCTAAAGAAGGTTCTTGTGTTTTGGTTAAACACTGTTGCTGGGGGTTATTTCTATTTCATGTATATCTTCTTGTATTTCTTGAGACCTTGGTTCACGGGTTTGATATCTGGTCATGTATAGCTTGAGTGATATTCACTTGTAACTTTTCTTGGTACTTTAGTGATAATAAATGGTCTACAGGTTCTTTGCCCTTGGATGTAGGTAACAAGGAGTTTCTCCTAGTTACTAAACCAAGTAAAATACTCTTGTGTATTTTCTTTCTCTTTTATTTGCTTCCGCTTAATTTTCAGTTTGATTGTGTGCTTAAAAATCTAACAGGTGGTATCAAGAGCTTTGGTTGGTTCTTGTGTTCCTATCTTCTTTGTGTGTTTCAAGCTCTGGTGCGGAGGTTCTACCTCAGACCCTCGGATACTTAAGAATGGGTTCAGCCAGAGTGGAAGTGGAGAGGTTTGACAGGAAATGAGACTTCAACATGTGGCGCAAGAAGATAAGGGTTGTTCTGGTACATCAAAAGTGCTCTAAGGCACTTAGTGGTGAGAAAGATTTACCTTCATCTTTATCTGAAACTGATAAAAATGATATTCTTGAAACGACCTTTAGTCTGTTAATTCTGCATTTGGGTGATAATGTTCTTAGGCAAGTTAATGATGAAACTACTGCTACTGGTATTTTGTTGAAATTGGAATCTATGTACATGACTAAATCTCTCTCAAACAAAATATATCTAAAAGAAAAACTGTTTGATTTCAGAATGGAATCTAGTAAATCTTTGGATGATAATTTGGATGAGTTCAAGAGGATAACTATTAGTCTTGCTAATATTGATGAAAAGATTACTGATGAAAACCAAGCTATTATTCTTCTAAATGCTTTTCCTAATTCCTACAAGGATGTAAAATCTGCAATTAAGTATGGAAGAGAGTCTTTGTCAATAGAAGATGTAATAGGAGCCTTAAAGTCTAAAGAACTAGAAATGGTAGCAAATAAGAAAGTTAAAGCAGAGGGACTGTTTGTTAAAAAGAAGTTTAGTAAAAGGAGTCAAATTCAAGGAAAAGAAAAAGGAAAGAACAATACTGAAAATAAGAATAAGTCATCTTTTAAGGGAAATGTGACTTGCTGGTTATGTCATAAGAAAGGACACATTAGGAAGAACTGTCCAGAAAAAGGAAAAGGTCAAAATAATGGGAATATGACAGATTATGCTAATCTAACTAGTGGTTTTGAGGATAGTGAGGTACTAGCTGTGTCTAATGCTTCTTGTGAGAATGTGTGGGTGATGGACTCTGGCAGTACATATGATATGACACATGAAAAGGATTGATTATTCTATTTTAGGTCTATGAAAGGTGGAAAGTGTTAGAAATAGGGGGAGCATCTTGAAGCTTGAGGCTTAGGACTTGAAGAATTGTTTTGAGCTTTCTCACATGCCTTGGAAGAATGTAAATCCAATAAAGTGTTTAGAGAAGTCAATCTGTTGATCCTTGCATTGCATGCATTTAATCATTCATGTGCCTAAATGTTTTCATAAAGAATTGAAGCAATTTTTTGATAAAAGAACCAAAGAAGCAATGTTTTTGGAAAAATACAAATACCACTGGTTTAATCGATTACACAACAATACAATCAATTATTTGCTTCGTTTTCAAATCTGGAAAAACTTTGAAGAACAATTTAATCTATTACCATTGATTGTAATCGATTACATAGTGTTAAAAGAAAATCATGCTTCACTGCTTTAATCGATTACCATTTATTATAATCGATTACATAAGGTTCTTAGAAAAGCTTGTTGCACTGCTTTAATCGATTACCATTTCTTGTAATTGATTACATAAGGCTTTTCAGAAATGTTGTGTTACTAGTTTAATCGATTACAGTTCATATTAATCGATTATTTTGCTCGTGATTCAAACCCAAAAAACTTATGAACATTTTAATCAATTAAAATGGCAATTTAATCGATTACATAAGGCATTTAAATCAATTATTGGGAGCATTTAATTGATTATAATTAGTTATAAAGTTTTGTTATAAATAGAAGTGAGACTTGTCTTGTTTTGCAACCTGAGATATTCGAATTTCTGATTACACACAAGCCTTCACAAAGATTGAAAGTGTTTTTTTTAGCATACAAACCTCTTGTCCCTCTCTTTAATCTTCATGGGTGTTTGAATGATTTCTTGGGCAAGAGTTTCAAAAGAAGAATAGGAGAACATGTTTTGATTTTCATTTGTTCATACAACTCTGATTGGTAAACCACATGCATTTACATTCATTTGATCATCAGGTTGTTTCTCTCCATTCTTTTTGGGTGTAAATTGTTTTTCTGCAACTTGTTGGTTAATTGGTGTTATTGTAAATTTGTTCTTGAGGCTTGTACTAGAGTAGTGTTCTCTAGGGAAGAACAGAGTAGTGTTTTCTGATTCTTGTTGACAAGGTGTCTAATAGTGTTTTAGATTTCCTTTCTTTATCTAGGGTTGATAAAGAGTAAATGTATTAAAGCTTGTAAGAACTGAAATTTATAATAGTGGAAATCTAATCTAGTGTTGATTAGAAGAAACTGGATGTGGCTTCTCTTGAGAAGTGAACCAGTATAAATCTTTGTGTTGATTTTCTGTTCTTTAATCTCTATTGGCTATCTTGTTTGTTGGTTCTTGGTAGTCTTATCATTACTCAACAAGTTGTGTTTTGAGCCATTGATTTTCTGAGCTGAGTGAATTGATTGAATAAAAGCTTTCTTGGTTTTAAAAGTGATTAAGATCCTTACTCTGATTTTGTAAAGAAATTATAAAAGACCAAGTTTTAACCAATTCACCCCCCCCCCCTCTTGGTTTTTGTGGGCATTCCTTTTGTTTTCAATTGGTATCAAGAGCAAGTTCTTGAGTGTTATTCAAGATCACTATCTTTCTTTAAAAGGAAAATGAATACCACACAAATTACATTCAAAGAGGGTGCCTCCCTCAATCATCCTCCAATGTTTGAAAGAGAGCACTTCAGTTTTTGGAAAAATAGAATGAAAATCTTTATTCAATCAAATGACCCAGGTGCTTGAAATTCAATAGAAAAAGGTCTTGTGATTCCTATTAAAACTGTTGGTAATGATATGATTTCCAAAGAATGGGATGAAATGACAGATGCTGAAAAAAGAGTTGTTCAATATGATTTTAAAGCTAAGAATATGATTGCTTCTGCACTTTCTTCTGATGAATTCTTTAGAATAGTCAGGTGCAAAAGTGCAAAGGAGATGTGGGAGATGCTAGAGATTATTCATGAAGGTACAGATGAAGTAAGAAGTTCAAGGAAGCATGCCTTAATACATGAGTATGAAATGTTCAAGATGAATCCCATAGAAAACATATTTCAGCTTCAAACAAGATTTACTCACATAGTAAATCATCTTCTTGGTCTTGGAAAGAAATTTGATGTTGAAGAGTTGAATATCAAAATCTTAAAGTGTCTCATAAGACCATGGCAACCAAAGGTGACAACAATTAAAGAATCAAAAGACCTATCCAAAATGTCTATGGCTGCACTATTTGGTAAGCTTCTTGAGTATGAACTTGAAATGTCACAACTAACCAATTCTGAAGATGTAGAAAAGAAGCACAAAAGCATAGCCTTGAAAGCTGCATCCTCAAAAGTGGAAAAAGTGGAAGACTCAAGTGAAGAGGATGATGAAGACAACTTGAACTTAATTGTTAGAAAATTCAGCAAATTCTTGAGAAGAAACAAGAACAGGAAGTTCACAAAGAACAACAACAACATCAACAAAAGAAATGACAACAACTTCACTTGCTTTGAATGTGGCAAACCTGGCCATAATAAATCTGAATGCTCAATCTTCTTGAAAAAGCAACTCAAAATGAAAACAAGGTGAAGAAAGGAGGAAAGCATAAGAAAGCTTATATTTCTTGGGAAGATAATGAATCAACAACCTCTGAATCATCAAATGAAGATGAAGAAGCAAATGTGTGTCTCACCTCCACAATTGATGAAGATGATGATTTATCAATTGCTGAAACTGAGGTAAGTTCTGAATTTAATCAAGCTATTGATGCTTTTCAAGAAATGCATGAAGAGGCCCAAAAGCTTGCAAAATCAAATAATAAGCTAAAGGGAGATCTTAGATGGCATGTCACAAAACTTTCTGAATTACAAGCTGAAATTTGTAAACTGAAAGAAGATAATGAAAAACTTGTTTCAAGTTATAAATTGAATGGGTGTGTATGTGCTTCTTCTTCATCTAATGTTGACAAATACAATGATTTGCAAAAAGAGTTTGATGAGTTCAAAAGAAGTCATGGTGAAAAACTTATGGTAGTACTTTCTAAAAATAATTTCTTGGTTGATCTTTTGAGAAGGCTTTATAAAAGGAAAATGCAATTTGGCTGAAATGCTAAGTGTGCAAAAGTATGCTGGAGATACTTCTGGATTGAGTTACAAACATGGATCAAAATCTAATGGAAGAACCACGTTTGTACCTCCAAAACAGAAATATACAAAAGATGTTTCAAAACCAAAGTTTAATCACATGACTTATTTTGAAAAAGCATCAAGAAGCATTACTTGTAACTATTGTATGAAGAAGGTCACACATCTTATAAATGCTATGCTAGGAGATTCTATGTGCCTAATGGAGAATGCATTTAGGTGCCAAGAAAAAGAAAAACAGCTAACCCCTATGGACCCAATTTCAATTGGGTACCTATCTTTGTAAATTGATTTGAATTTTGCAGGTATGTCTAAGAGCAAGATCATCATTATGGTATCTTGACAGTGGATGCTCTAGACATATGACCGGTGACATATCAATCCTTACAAATTTGACTCTTAAAGATGGAGAATTTTTCACCTATGGAGATGATAACAAAGGACAAATAATTGGAGAAAGAAGTATAGGAGACAGCTTTAAGACCAAAATCATAAATGTTCTCTATGTGGAAGGATTAAAGCACAATCTCTTAAGCAGAAGTCAGCTTTGTGATAAAGGGTTCAAAGTGTCATTTAATGACAATTGCTGCATGATATGTGATGGAAAAACTGGTGAGGTGATACACATAGGTAAAACAAAAGGTAACATCTACTTACTCTCCATAGATCATGCATACCTTCATAACACTTCTTGCTTAATTAGTAAAATTGATGAATCTTGGTTATGGCATAGGAGGGCAAGTCACATTAACATGCATCATATGAACAAGCTAATTAAAAAGGATCTAGTCATTGGATTACCCAAACTCAAGTTTGAAAAGAACAAATTATGTGATGCTTGTCAAAAAGGGAAACAAACTAAAAATTCTTTTCAAAGTAAAAATGTTGTTTCTACCTCAAGACCCCTTGAATTACTTCACATAGATTTGTTTGGTCATTCTAGAACTATAAATTTAGGAGGTAATTACTATGGGCTTGTCATTGTTGATGATTACTCTAGATTCACATGGACTTTGTTTTTGAAATCCAAGAGTAATGCTTTCAATGCTTTTAGAAAACTGGCCAAACTTACTCAAAATGAAAAAGGAAGCAAAATTATCTCAATAAGAAGTGATCATGGTAGAGAATTCCAAAATGAACATTTTGAAAAATTCTGTGAAGAAAATAGAATTAACCATAATTTTTCAGCTCCAAGAACACCTCAACAAAATGGTGTCGTGGAGAGGAAAAATAGATCCCTTGAAGAAGGTGCAAGAACTCTTCTTAATGAGACAAATTTGCCTAAACATTTTTGGGCTGATGCTGTAAGTACAGTTTGCTACACTTTGAATAGATTGTTAATAAGGCCTATTTTGAAGAAAACTCCTTATGAACTATACAAAGGTAGAAAACTAAACATCTCTCATTTGAGAACTTTTGGCTGTAAGTGTTTTGTGTTAAATAATGGGAAAGTGAAAATGATATAAATACTTCACACTTAACCAAGAGGGGGGTGAATTGGTTAGGCCTTGGTAAATCAAAAAATTCTTTAATCAAAATCAAAGTTTTAAAGGATCTTTATCACTTTTCAAAACCAAGAAACCTTATTCAATCAAGTAGCTCAACCCCTTAAAATTCAATGGATCAAAACTGACTTTTCAAGATAAGCAAATGAATCAAGAAACACTTAATATGAGGAGAGTAGATTCAGAAAACAACACTCAAGCAATTTATACTGGTTCACTTCAAAACCATGAAGCTACATCCAGTTTCTTTCAACCAACACTAGGCTGAAGTTCCACTATTTAATTTCTGTTCTTACAAGCAATTACACAGCCTCTCTTTATCAATCCTAGATAAAGTTCAGAAATCTAAAACACTATTAGATTCTTAGAGGCAAACCCACTGAGAACACTACTCAGCACAACCCCTAGAGAAACCCTATCTCTAGATACAAGTAAGAACTCAATTACAATAGCAAATTACAAAACAATAATCAAAACAAAAATTACAATCAGATTAAGGAGAGAAACAACCTGATGATCCAATGTATGCAATGAAAATGAAGTTACCAGAACAGGTTGAATCTTTAAAACACAAGAAACACAACTTTCCTTAATCTTGAAATGGTTTCATGCTTCAAGAATGACTTAATTTCACATGATCAATGCAACATGAAGCTTGACTGAATCCAACCCTCAGAAAAGAATTAAGAATGCTCACAAGACTGTTTTAGCTCAAAAAATTCGAATGGGTATTATTCCACAAGGTTACAAAAATAGCTGACTAAGGGTTCTATTTATAACAGAAATTTTTAACCGTCAGTAATCGATTAAAACGTACTAATAATCGATTAAATTACTTTGGTAATCAATTATATTTTCATTATAATCGATTAATCTGTTTATAGTTTTTCTGGGTTTGAAAAATAATCAAAATAATTGATTATCTCGAGTTGTAATCGATTATTACAGTCAAAGCGTATTTTTTCAAAGCTTGTTTAATCGATTACAGAATCTGGTAATCGATTAAACCAGTCATAGTGTATTTTCATAAAGCTTGGATAGTCGATTACAAATCCCGGTAATCGATTAAGACAGTGCAGCACAACTATTCCAAAGCAAGGTGTAATCGATTACAAACTTGGGTAATCGATTATTGCAGTGCAATGTTAAAATCAGATATAAGCATGTAATCGATTACAACTTCATCATAATCGATTAAATAGTTCAACAATGCAATTTATATGAAAGAGTAGGTCAAATAATCGATTAATTCGACATGGTAATCGATTAAAGTGTTCCTGAAGGTTTTCCAGATTTGATGAAGAACAAAATAATCGATTAAACCATTACTGTAATCTATTATTACATTAAAAAATGCTTTTTCTTAAAAACCTTTGAATTATTTGAAAACCTTAGTTGAATTGATAATGCCTTGTGATTTTTTGTTGACTTAATTAAGTTGAATATGTATTGAATGAATGCAATGCACTTGGATCACCAAAATTGTTTTTCTCTTACACAATTTAATCCTAAATTGTCTTCAAGTTGTCATTTGCATGTTGAAAGCTCAAAATCAAATCTTGAGTAAATTTCTTCTTATTCCTGAAGCAACTCCCCTTTAATCCAACAGAAATAATCACTTGGAAAATTTGATGCTAAAGCTGATGAAGCCATTTTCCTTGGATATTCATTACAAAGTAAAGCTTATAGAGTTTTCAATAAAAGAACATTATGCATGGAAGAATCAGTTCATGTTATTTGTGATGAATCTAATCCCTCTAAAGAGGAAAAGAAGTGTGATATTGATGTAGGTCCTATGGAAGAAATTATTCATCTAAATGACTCAATGAATAAAGAAAAGGAAGAACCAATTGCTAAAACAGAACAATCAACATCTGGACATGAGCCTAAAGATTGGAGAACAACAAGAGATCTCTCCCTTGATAACATAATTGGTGAAGTTTCAAAGGGAGTTTCTACTAGATCATCATTAAGAAATCTCTGCTGTAACATGGCTTTTGTTTCACAAATAGAACCAAATAGTATTAATCAAGCATTATTAGATGAAAATTGGTTAATGGCTATGCATGATGAGTTGAATCAATTAAAAAGAAATGAAGTTTGGGAGTTAGTCCCTAGAACATCAACTCATAAACCTATTGGCAGTAAATGGGTTTTTAGAAACAAGTTGGATGAAAGTGGAATCATAGTAAGGAACAACGCTAGATTGGTTGCTAAGGGATACAACCAAGAGGAAGGCATAGACTATAATGAAACTTATGCTCTAGTAGCCAGATTAGAACCTCTATTAGGTTATTGCTTGCATATGCTTGTTTGATGAATTTCAAATTGTTTCAAATGGATGTCAAAAGTGCTTTCTTAAATGGTTACATAGAGAAAGAAATTTATGTAGAACAACCTCCTAGATTTGTTGATCATAAACATCCTAATCATGTTTACAAGTTAAGAAAAGTATTGTATGATTTGAAACAAGCACCTAGATCTTGGTATGAAAGGTTAAGTAAATTTCAGGTTGAACAATCTTTCATAAGAGGTCAAGTTGATAAAACCTTGTTCATAAAGAGAAAAGGAAATGATATACTATTGGATCAAATTTATGTAGATGACATAATTTTTGGTTCAACTAATCCATCAATGTACAGAGAATTTTCAGCAACAATGCAAGGTGAATTTGAGATGTCAATGATGGGGGAACTCACATTCTTTCTAGGACTACAAGTCAAGCAATTAAAGAATGGAAATTTCCTTAGTCGATCCAAGTACTATCAAGAGATGATTAAGAAGTTTGAAATGGAAAATTGCAAGGATTCTGCAACACCAATGGCAACTTCTACTTATCTTGACACAGATGACAAAGGCAGGAGTGTTAATGAATCCAAATACAGAGGAATGATTGGATCTTTGCTATACCTCACTGCTAGTAGGCCTGATATAATGTTGAGTGTTTGCTTGTGTGCTAGATATCAAGCCAATCCCAAGGAATCTCATCTAACAGCATTCAAGAGGATCCTCAAGTATCTTAAGTCCACACCAAAAGTAGGGCTTTGGTATCCAAAAGGTACACCTATTAGCTTAATTGGATACTCTGATTCTGATTTTGCAGGATGCAAGTTGGATAGAAAGAGCACAAGTGGAACGTACATGTCACATGCTAGGAAGCTAATTGATCTCTTGGCACTGTAAGAAGCAATCATGTGTTGCATTATCCACTGTTTAAGCAGAATATATATCAGCTGGAAGCTGTTGTGCACAAAGCCTTTGGTTGAAGCAACAACTTCAGGACTTTGGTGTTGAGCTGAAGGAGATACCACTGCTGTGTGATAATACAAGTGCCATTAACATCTCCAAAAACCCTATCATGCACTCTAGGACAAAGCATAGTGAAATCAGACATCACTTCATCAGAGACCATATCCAAAAGGGTAACATCAAAATTGAATTTGTTGAAACTAATTTTCAATTAGCTAATATATTTACCAAACCTTTGGATGGAGATAGATATTACACTCTAAGAAACATGCTAGTATCCTTGATGAATCTAATATTTGCTAAAGCATGCTTGATCTGTGCCAATCCATGTGAAATAATTGCTCACTTGCTTGATCATCACTTGTAAATGAAAATTCAAAATTGTGCTGCATAATCACTGTTCATTATGCAATTTTCACTGAAATAATCGATTAAATGAACTTTAAAAGCCATTGGGAACGAAATAATCGATTATTTTTCATAGAAAATTTTTCAGAAAATCTCATTCCATTGGAATAATCGATTAAACCAACGAATTAATCGATTACACAAGCTTCAAAACATTTTACAAAATCTCATTTCACTAGAATAACCGATTAACTTACGAATTAATCGATTAAATTGTTTTGAAAAATCTCTTAAACTTGTCTTCTCTCTGTGATAATCGATTACATATGAAGGATAATTGATTACAAGTCATCTTCTTTAACCAGATTGTTCTGAAATAATCGATTACCTTGCGAATTAATCGATTACAACATATACAGAAACTGATTCTCCTTACGAATTAATCGATTACACATGAAAATAATCGATTATTCATGGAGTTACTGCAAAATCTGCAAGATTTTCTTGGAAATTGTAACTGCCCAATTGCCACCTAATTCAAATTTTGAATCTTCTGAGCCTTAAATTGAGTGGGTTAATTCGTGGTAACTGTTTCTAATTTCAAATTTGAACTTTGGAGCCTAAATTCTTCTATAAATACAGCCTATGTTCAAGTAAAAAAATCACACCACTTTCTTCTTCCTTCTTAATCATTTCTGTGCCTTTCTTTCTCTGTGTTTAGCAAGCCTTGCCTTAGAATCTTTTCTTTCAATAACCATGTCTACCCCAAAGAAACCTAGGTCCTCTAAAAGAAAAGCTGAATCCTCTAACCCTGCTACCAATAGATTAGATCATTGGTTCTCAAGGAGAAAGATAAAATGACCTATCTTCAGTTTAATGCAACCAAGCTTATAGGTCCTCCCAAACACCTTTCCATTGACTAGTTTATAGGAGAAGGTTTTCAGTTTCCTACCTATCTTGAAGCCCAAGGTCTAAAACAATTTGTGGAGATGAAGGGTACCTTTTACCCTAAATTGGTGAAGGTATTTTATACTTGTTCCAAGTTCTCCATGGATGGGAAAATACTATCTCAAGTTAATGGGGTTGCCATAGAGATCACCCCTAAAATCTGGCAGGAAGTTGCTGGTCTTACCTTTGATGGTGAGAGGAGATTTGAGGAAGAGGCTGATGGGTACAATAGGGTAGACACATATAGGGGGATGCTTCTTGATCCTCACATGAGGTTGAAGCTTAGGCTGAGTACTGGACCCATGACTCATGAAGATAGGCTTCTTCATTACATCATAACATACATCCCTACCCCTGGAGCCACAAATCATGCCCAAGCCACTGATGATGATTTACAGCT
>CM023946.1:34078793-34102090 GCA_013407115.1 Glycine latifolia | reverse complement strand
GCTTGATTCTTCAAGTATTCTTCATACATCTCCCCCTCAAATCAACATTGTTGACAAGATGTCTAATAGTGTTTTAGATTTCCTTTCTTTATCTAGGGTTGATAAAGAGTAAATGTAAGAAAGCTTGTAAGAACTGAAATTTATAATAGTGGAACTCTAATCTAGTGTTGATTAGAAGAAACTGGATGTGGCTTCTCTTGAGAAGTGAACCAGTATAAATCCTTGTGTTGATTCTTTATTCTTTAATCTCTATTGGCTATCTTGTTCATTGGTTCTTGGTATTCTTATCATTACTCAACAAGTTGTGTTTTGAGCCATTGATTTTCTGAGCTGAGTGAATTGATTAAATAAAAGCTTTATTGGTTTTAAAAGTGATTAAGATCTTTACTCTTATTTTGTAAAGAAATTTTAAAATACCAAGTTTTAACGAATTCACCCCCCTCTTGGTTATTGTGGGTATTCCTTTTGTTTTCAGAAAGGTGATGATGGGAAATAAACAAACCTGTCAAGTAGAAGGAATTGAAGTTGTTAGGTTTAGGATGGGAGATGAGACTATTAAGGTTATCAAGGATGTGAGATGGGTCCCTAACCTTAGGAGAAACCTAATATCTTTAGGAATGTTAGACAAGAATGGTTACAGTTTTAGGAGTTTTCAAGGAACTGTAGAAGTGGTTAAAGGATCCACCGTTCTTATGAAAGGAATGTTAGATAATGGTCTGTATTTTCTAGATTGAGAAGCTCTAGGACCTGAGTCTTGTAGTGTCAGTAGAAAGCCTAGTGAGTCTTCTCTTTGGCATAAAAGTCTAGGCCACATTAGTAATCAAGGATTACAAAAGTTATATAAACAAGGTATTTTAAGTTTTAAAACATTTGTTCCTATTTATTTCTATGAAACTTGTGTTTTGGGAAAATCTCACAGATTAAAGTTTCAAATAGGAAAGAATGAAACTAAAAATATCTTGGATTATATACACTCTGATTTGTGGGGTTCACCTAACATTCCTAGTTCTCTTTCTGGTTGCCATTACTTTCTTTCTATGATAGACTCTCTTTCCAGACGTGTGTGGACTTATTTTTTAAAACACAAGGATCGAGCTTTTGACTATTTTAAAGAGTGGAAAGTTCAAGTGGAAACTGAGACAGAAAATAAGGTTAAAGCATTAAGAACTAATAATGGATTGGAATTATGTAATAACCAATTTAATGATTTCTGCAAACAATGTGGTATTTTAAGACATAGAACTTGTGCTGAAACACCTCAGCAAAATGGCATTGTTGAAAGAATGAATAAAACTATTTTAAATAAAGTTAGATGCATGCTTGTTGATTCTGGTCTTAAAAAATCTCTTTGGGCAGAAGCTGTTTCTACTGCTTGTCATATTATAAACAGGTCACCTTCATCTTTTATCAATTTCAAAACTCCATGGAAATGTGGTATGGTAAGCCTCCTAACTTGAGTTATATGAAACCCTTTGGTTGTTTAGCTTATGTTCACACTAAACAAGATACGTAGCCCCTAGGGCTCTTAAATCTGTCATTGTAGGTTATCCTGTAGGGACAAAAGGGTATAAACTCTGGTTAATATTTGAAAATAAATGTGTTGTCAGTAGAAATATTGTATTTGATGAACTGGCATTTTATAAAGATATTGTGCAAGATAATAGACAAGTTCAAGAACCTGGAAATGTCCAGCTGGAGGTGGAGAAGACCTTTGGTATTGATGATTCTGAATTTGTTCAGAATCATGATGAAACTGAAGATCAAGGAGACACACTTGATCAACTTACAAATGATCAACAAACTAGTGAAGAAAATCAACAGGACTCCAACCTCAATGATTATCTTCTGACTAGAGATAGAGTTAGGAGGAATATTAGGCCTCCTAGCAGGTTTGCTTATGCTGATATTGTTGTTTTTGCATTGCAATTTGTAGAGATGGTTGAACAAGAAGAACCAACAACTTACAAGGATGCAATGAAGATGAAATCTCAAGAGAGATGACTAAGAGCAATGGAGGAAGAGATCTCCTCATTAAAGAAGAATCTAACTTGGCTTCTTGTGGACAGACCCAAGGACAAAAGGATCATTGGATGCAAGTGAGTCTTCAAGCTAAAGCCTGAAGTCCCAGGATTAGAGAAGGCCAGGTATAAGGCCAGGTTGGTAGCCAAAGGCCACTCACAAGTAGAAGGAGTAGATTATAATGAAAATTTCTCTCTTGCTGTTAAACATACTTTTATTAGGCTTATTTTATCTGTTGTTGCTATTCTTGATTTAGAATTAGAACAACTTGATGTTACAACTGCTTTTTTGCATGGAAGCTTAGATGAACAGATCTATATGGAGCAGCCATAAGGCTTCATACAGAAAGGCTCTGAGAACAAAGTCTGTCTGCTGAAAAGGTCCATATATGGATTAAAACAGGCACCCAGGCAGTGGTATAAAAGATTGGATAATTTTGTTCTGTCACATGGGTTTATGAGGTGTAAGTATAATCATTGTGTCTATTATAAGAAAGATAATGAAAATAAATATACCTATATGTTGATCTATGTGGATGATATGCTAATTGTTTCTCATGATATTGAATGCATTAACAAATTGAAAGAGATGTTGCTGATGGAATTTGATATGAAAATCCTTGGTACTGCTAAGAGAATCTTAAGCATGGATATAGTAAGAAATAGAAAAGAAAGAACCTTATCTTTATCTCAATCTGTGTATGTTAAGGAGGTTGTTAAACTCTTTTCTATGCGTCTCTGTAAATCTGTTAGTTTGTCATTAGCTGCTCATTTTCGTTTGAAATTTGTATGTGGTGATTTAAATGAAGATGAATCTATCTATTTGGAAAATGTACCATATTGTAATGCAGTTGGAAGCCTAATGTATGCAATGATTAGCACTAGGCCTGATATTGCTTATGTTGTTAGTGTTGTGAGTAGATTCATGAGTAAACCTTCAAAAGATCACTGAAATGCTGTGAAATGTATTCTAAGATATCTTAATGACACTTCTGATTTCTGTTTGAATTTTACTGGAAATGAAGAGTCTAATGATTTTTCTGTGAAAGACTATTGTGATTTTGATTATGCTGCATATTTAGACAAAATGAGATCCTTAACAGGTATTGTTTTCACTGTTGGTGGAAATGCTGTTACTGAAAGTCAAATCTTCAGCATGTAGTAGCTTTGTCTACTACTGAAGCTGAATATATGGCTTTGTCTGAAACTGTAAAAGAAGCACTATGGTTGAAAGGAATACTTTCTGAACTTGGATTAGGGGATGGAATCCCACAAATTATGTGTGATTCTCAAAGTGCTATTCATTTATCTAAGAATAATGCTTATCATGAAAGAACTAAACATATTGATGTCAGACTACATTCTATTACAGACATTATTGCAAGTGATAAGGTGAAGGTGGAGAAAATATCTACTGTGTGCAATCCAACAGATATTTTGACTAAAGTTGTACCTATTAACAAATTCAAGGATGCCTTGGAATTGTTAAAAGTTCAACAGTAGTGATTTCTTTCTCTTATCTCTGCTATTTCTGTTTTAAATTTGTCTTGGAATTTCTTGTTTTGTAGGTTCTATTCTGTTTTTCTTGTATATGTTTGTTCTGTCTTCTGTGTCCTAGTGTCCTCTGTTCTGGCATTGAATCTATAGCCGCTGGTGTTTTCTGTTTGTGTTATGTCTGCTTGTGCTTCAAGGTGGAGTTTGTTGGGCCTGTGAAGCCTAGAAAGAATTTCTGATGGGTATTAAGTGATGCTGTGCGTTTTGGTTTTTTAACCTAGCATATATAAGCTGTTTTTACTGCACTGAAGGTAGAGAACGCAACTTTTATTTTGTGGCCTTTTGGTTTCCTAATTTTTTCTCTCTCGAAGCTTCTCACTGTGTGTGTATGTGGGTCTTTTCTCTTTCCCGTTTATGCTTTCTTCCTCTGTTCTGGTTCTTGACTTTAGCGCTGCTAGGGTTCACTGTTTCTTATTGATACCTTGAGCTTGGTTTGTTAAAGAGAGTGTTAATGGTTGTGTAGGTCTCGGTTGTTCCTGTGTATTGTGTTGCAGGTGGAGTTCCATCTTCTTCCTCTTCTAGCACTGCTTCTGTGCTTGCATAATGAAGATAAGGAAGTATAAATAAGGTTCTTGTGTTTTGATTAAACACTGTTGCTGCGGGTTATTTCTATTTCGTGTATATCTTCTTGTAATAGTTCTTCCTTGTATTTCTTGAGACCTTGGTTCACGGATATCTGGTCATGTATAGGTTGAGTGATATTCATTTGTAATTTTTCTTGGTACTTTAGTGATAATAAAGGGTCTACAGATTCTTTGCCCTTGAATGTAGGTAACAAAGAGTTTCTCCTAGTTACTGAACCAAGTAAAATACTCTTGTGTATTTTCTTCTCTTTTATTTGCTTCTGCTTCATTTTTGCTTAATTTTTAATTTGATTGTGCGCTTAAAACTCTAACATTATATTATAAGTATTAAATATATTTTCTATTTTCAAGATATTAAATATCTTTTTATTTAAATTTTGTTTATAAAATAATAGAAAATTTATAGAATAAACAGGTTACCCAATAATAATATCAAAGGGCTATATATGTTGAGGATGCTATTCGTTCAGAGTGTGTCAATCAGCCAACTATGACTTCCAATTGGTGTATACTTACCGATATTGATTCCAGAGAGCTACATGAATTGTTGACTTGTAGTTGATATTACATGATTGAAAGAGATGTTAGAGTAGGCAACATTTTCGGAATGGTTTAGCCTAACAAGGAAGAAAACATCATTGGCCAAATTGCATATTAAAGTCTCCCGAAAACATCATCGGTCAACTTATGTCTACTATATTTGTCGTTTTGGATAAGTGTTTAACTAACATATGATTTTGGTCCTTAAAAAATAAGGTCATTTTAATTTTGATCCATTACAAAAATTTTAGAAATAAAAATTATATTTACATTGTCTCCAATTTGACATAATTTAATTATAAGAATTGTTAAACATGATTTCTTAAAATTATAAAATGGTCATTTTGAACTTGTAGTCATTCCATCCTTCAAATGCAAGGACTGAAATTAATATTTCATATTTATAATTTTAAGAGATTAAATTTTTTATAATTAACGTGTCCTTATTTTTAGAGACTAATTTAAGTATTTATTTAAAAGACTTCACTTCAATCAAGTATTAAAATTGTCAAATAAATTTCTCTTCACGACAAAATTTAAACAATATAAGCAAAAACTAAATAATCTCCTCTCTCACCCTCTCTGTATTCCTAATTCATCACTGTAATAAATAAAAACAAAATATAATTTTCCCATCAAATTAGTTTATTCTTCAATGAGAACATATCAAATTAATTTTGTTCTATCAATATCTCAAGAAAATTTAACATGAAATAAAATCTAAAATTTAATTTTCAAGCGTTGGGAGCATATTAACCATAACAATAAGACTATAAAGAAAGGTTGAATGATTGTTATTTAATTTCAGTTTTGAAATAAAAATTATTTTTTTAATTTTTTTATAGCTAATGACCCCATAAATAATTTGTATTTTACATACATGAATACAAATATGTGTATTATGTAATCTTTATTTATTTTTATTACATTTGGTCTTTCACATATCTTTAATTTTGAATTAACTCTAATAAATTAACAATTATTAGACCCAAAATCGGATAACTAAAACATTTAAATGTCTTAAAGATGAAATATATACAGGGCATATTTTATTAGTGAGAGATATATTTTTATTAGAGTAGGAGGAGCACATCTAGGCCATACATCTAGACGTAAATAAACAAAATTTAATGTCATATTAATGTGATATGATTAAGTCATATTATATTTAAAAAAAATCACATTACTCAATATGTTTTAACATTGCCCATTCAAAATAAGATCTGATGTTAATGAAATGTATAATATAAATGCATGATTGTTTTTATATATCATCTGTCCAAAGAAAATGGGGCACGCGCTTGACTTGGAATTAAGAAACAAAACATAAGTCAGCCCTCTCATCCTATACTGAATTTCCCATTTTAGTGTTTATGATACACATCGCTTAATCCATGCATATCATCATTATCCGAATACAGGACGGAGTACCACAAAAGCTCTGACCCAATGCACATCCTTTCCTTCAATATTTTATTTACATGCATACTTGTCCCCTCTCTCAAAATTTCCATAGCAAATGATTCTATCAACTTGCGTCAGTCTTTGAGAGATGGGGATACCTTGGTATCAAAAACTAGAAAGTTTGAACTTGGGTTTTTCAGCCCGGGTAGTTCGCAAAAACGTTATCTGGGAATTTGGTACAAGAATATCCCAATTCGGACAGTGGTTTGGGTTGCTAATAGGGAAAACCCAATCAATGATTCCTCAGGCATCGTAACACTCAACACCACAGGGAATCTTGTTCTCACCCAAAACGAGTCTCTTGTTTGGTACACAAACAACTCTCACAAACAAGCACAGAATTCGGTGGCAGTGCTCTTGGACAGTGGCAATCTTGTGATAAGAAATGACGGAGAAACAAACCAAGAAGCGCATTTATGGCAAAGCTTTGACTATCCATCTGATACACTCTTGCCAGGGATGAAATTGGGATGGAACCTTCGAACCGGTCTTGACTGGAGACTAACAGCTTGGAAAAGTCCAGATGATCCATCCCCGGGAGACGTTTACTTGGATCTCGAACTCTATAACTACCCTGAGTTCTATACAATGAAGGGAGCGAAAAAGGTATTCCGGTCTGGACCTTGGAACGGCCTATATTTAAGTGGAATTCCAGATCTTCGCAATAACACCATATTTGGCTTCAATTTTGTCAGCAATAAGGAGGAGAGTTACTACATCTTTAGCCTCACAAATGATCTTGTCATGTCCAGACTTGTAATGAACGAATCGACTACAATTTATCGCTATGTATGGGTGGAGGATGATCAAAATTGGAGGATATACACGTCACTTGCAAAAGACTTCTGTGACACTTATGGTCTCTGTGGAGTCTACGGGAATTGCATGACCACACAGACACAAGTGTGCCAATGTTTGAAAGGGTTTAGTCCAAAGTCACCTGAAGCATGGGTTTCATCTGGCTGGAGTCAAGGATGTGTCCGCAATAAACCATTAAGCTGCAAAGAGAAACTCACAGATGGGTTTGTCAAATATGAAGGCCTCAAGGTTCCAGATACTAGACATACTTGGTTGGATGAGAGTATTGGTCTAGATGAATGCAAAGTTAAGTGTTTAAATAATTGTTCTTGTATGGCCTATACTAATTCAGACATAACTGGTTCAAGTAGTGGCTGTGTCATGTGGTTTGGAGATCTAATTGACATCAAACAGCTTCAAATTGCTGGTCAATATCTATATATCAGGATGCCTGCTTCAGAGTTAGGTAAGCACCATAAACTTTGATCTTATCATTTCAATTTGCAACTTTGAAAAGTGTAAAATCAGTCTAACTTCAGCATTTTTATTTATTATATCGGTTCTCCTACTTTCCAGAATCTGTATATAGGCACAAGAAGCAGACGACAATGATAGCTGCTTCTACCACTGCTGCAATCTGTGGGGTTCTTTTACTGAGTAGTTATTTTATTTGCAGAATCCGGAGGAACAATGCTGGTAAATAGTTGTTTACTCACCGTGGCACTTTTCTTTTTCTTCTATATAAAAATATTGGTGTTAGTGAGACTTCATTTCATTAAATTAGGAGATTTATTTATTAGTTATGCAATTATTTCCTTTATCATGATTGATTTTGTTTGCTTTTTTATCTCCTTATATAACACCACCTACTATTCTTTTTATAAGAAATTACAAGTGGTTGTATTTCTCATTTATCCTAATAATTATAGAAAAAATATGGACATATATATTTTTCATATATATTATTTGTTAAATTGTTTTTGTATTCTTTATTTGTTGTGAATTTTATCGATGAGATACAAATGCCCCCAAATTCGTGCACCAACTCATTAATAATATAAGTTTGCTGGCACTAGAAATTGTTGACAATTAAGTTAGTCATTTTTTACGACGGAAGTAGTCGTTTTTTAATGACTGATTGGGGGGGCAAAAATAATTTGACTACTTTAGTGCAAGATCTGGTCTTCACTATATATCTCACTAAAGAAAGTAGAGAGATCTCTAACATGGAGAATGAGTTCTTATAGAAGAATCCTTAAGATCTGCACATTGTTCAAAAAAGAATAAACTTTTTCCATTTTTCTCTCTCCATAAGATCTCAAAATGAGATCTACCACTAAAGAACAAAATGGAAGAGATCTTAAATCTTATTTGATACTATGAAGTATACTAAAAAGTTATCCAAAATCTCAATTTGGGATCTACCACTAAAGATAAACAGTCCAATATCAGGTCTACTTCGAGAAAAGCCAAGTCAGAAAGGAAAGATGAATCTGGAATGAAGTTGAATGCAAATTTCCAAGGCTAAATGTTTATGGAGCCATGATTTCCGAAGAGATAGGAGAAATGAGTAATCAAAGATAAATAGTATATTTTTTTTTCTTTTATGCATGTGAGATATATAATTAGAAGCAGACAAAAGCCATAACGTGGGAAAATATTCTAGGACAGATTTCAGGATAACTACACAAGCATGAAGCCATAATTGTTATACGTGGTAGGAGAAGTTGAATAGGGAAGAACAGTATTGGGAGAGGACCCCACACCGCAAGAACGAACCATATGCAGAATCACAGAAAGAACAACATCAAAAGGGGTGCCACGCGTCCCAGTTCTCTAAGTGGGGGAGTTGAAGGGGGACGCGTGGGAAAAAAATACACAATTAATGGTTGATTAATGCTGGTATAGTGGTGATGAGTTGGTGCATTGCTTCTTTCGCGGGAATTTTGAATTGGTTGTGGAATTGGGTTTTTTCATTGTTGTTTTCCTTACAGAATTGGTATCTTTTTCTTCGTCATGGGTTATATCAATGTCTGATTTTTGTTTTAATTCTAGTAACCTGGATATTCATTTTTGCTTATATCAACTGTTGATATTTGGTTGCTAACTGGTTTTATGAACTGCTGATTTTTGGTAGCCTGTGAACCATATTGAGATTTATCAATGGTTGCTTCTAATTAACAATACTGTGATTTCTCTCTCACCATCCATCATTATGCATAGCAATGAGCGAAAAAAGTTTAAACGAACCACTGTGCCTCAGAGACAACCACTGGGGTGTGTGCTCTTTGGTGAAAATGTCGATTTTTTTTTTTTCCTAGTGAAGTTGGCCAATGTTAAACAAAGAAGGTGAGGGTATTTTGGTTAAAATTTGTCATTAAAAATCATGTGTCAATCACAGTTCCAACTAACATTTCTCACATCATTTACGTCAAACAAAAGGGGTACTAGTGTTACAAGAAAGCAACAATTAAAGCATTTTTTATAAAAATAAAAAAAGGAGTATTATATTGGATGTAATATGTGCAAACTAAGGAGTTCGTGCAATTTACTCTATAATATTTTTATGTCCTAGTCTATTGAATCAAGTGGAAACGAAATTATTTTTATGATTCCATTTTCTTCATAAACCTTGTTTTATCAAAGAATCAGAAATTTGAAACTCTCATGGTTTAATCATCTAATAGCAAAGTTAAGGCCAAGTAGCATTTTAAAATGCCACTTAATCTTATTTTATTACATGATCTTGAGTATAATACCTTGCAAGTTATTTAGCAAAATGAAATTATGACATTATTTTATTTTTTTCATCGTTGATTTTGATGTTTTTAATTTTTTAATTTATAATTTCAATTCCTTCACACGTTTTATAAAATTATTGGAGGCCTTCCTTCGTTTTGTAGGAAAATCATTAACAGAATATGACTGTGAAAAAGATATGGATGATCTGGACATCCAACTGTTTGATCTACCGACAATTACAAGTGCCACTAATGACTTCTCCATGGAGAATAAGCTTGGAGAAGGTGGTTTTGGACCTGTATACAAGGTAATCAATCTTTGAGCACTGCCACCAAAGAAAAGAAAGAAATATAAATATTAATTCAAAGTTTCTACTCACGGCCAAGAGTATGCAGGGAATATTAGTGGACGGACAAGAAATTGCTGTAAAGACTCTATCAAGGAGCTCATGGCAAGGAATGACAGAGTTCATAAATGAAGTAAAATTGATTGCAAAACTTCAGCATCGGAATCTTGTAAAACTCCTTGGTTGTTGCATTCAAGGACAAGAAAAAATGCTAATTTATGAGTACATGGCAAACGGCAGCCTGGACTCCTTCATTTTTGGTATGGGAAATAAACAAAGCATACATTTGGTTGTTAATGACTTTAGTGAAATAAGCATATTGCCAAAATTGATCCATGTTCAGCATTGAATAACATTTATGCTTGAATAAAACAGATGATAACAAAAGAAAATTACTAAAGTGGCCTCAACGATTCCACATAATCTGTGGAATTGCAAGGGGGCTTATGTATCTTCATCAAGATTCCCGACTGAGGATTATTCATAGAGATCTCAAAGCAAGTAACGTTCTACTCGATGAAAATTCTAGTCCAAAAATATCAGATTTTGGAATGGCCAGAACTTTTGTTGGAGACCAATTTGAAGGAAACACAAGAAGAGTAGTTGGGACTTGGTAAGTGACTCATTATTCAAAGTCATTTTTCTTTTTTACAAATATGTGAATTATTCTTGATTTAAATGTATGCATGTCTTGCAGTGGGTATATGGCACCGGAGTATGCTGTTGATGGGTCATTTTCTGTGAAATCTGATGTCTTTAGCTTTGGCATTTTAGTGTTGGAGATTGTATGTGGCAAGAGAAATAAAGGACTTTATCACACAGATAAGAGTCTTAACCTCGTTGGTCATGTAAGAACTTGAATCCATCTTTGATTTATGTATTGCAAATTGAAAGATATTAAATAATTATCTTTTATTTTTATTATTACTATTATGGGACAGGCATGGACATTATGGAAAGAGGGAAGGGCACTAGATTTAATTGACTCAAACATGCAAGATTCGTACGTTATATCAGAAATATTACGTTGCATCCATGTTGGCCTTTTGTGTGTGCAGCAGTACCCAGAAGATAGGCCTACAATGGCGTCTGTGATTCTGATGTTGGAGAGTCACATGGAATTGGTTGAGCCTAAAGAACATGGCTTCATTTCGAGAAATTTTTTAGGTGAAGGAGATTTACGCTCAAATCGGAAAGACACAAGTTCAAGCAACGGTGTGACAATTACCATGTTAGAAGCACGATAAAACTCATGAAATGTTAGTTGGACATAAACCAAAATTTAGATATACAAAGATACTTTTAAGAATTTAAATACAAAAGTTGATTAAATTATGACATTCCTAGCTGCATGTTATATTTTACTTATTTTCATATATGCTTGTTAGTTAATTAAGCTTGTAAGTTTTCATATGATAAACTTATTGAATTTACATATCTGTTTATTAAGTTGTTTATCTAAATATTTTCAAAATATTCCCGTGCCAGATACGAAGGTGAAGTCCCGTGCCAGATTTCCAAATTAGTCCTCAAACAACTACCAAATTAATCCTCGCACATGTCTAACATTTTTTAATTCTAAATTAAATCAATTTCTAAAATACGATCGACTTCCATTATTTAGAAAAGAAAAAAGAAACAAAAGTTTTGTTTTAAAATGCGACTTGTTTATTGCAAATTGTTTTTAAAACATGACTTATCGAGATTCTATAAAAAAATAATTTTTTCTATTTTTGTAAAATTTTCAAGTAATTATCCCAATCACGTAAAAAAGTCCAAACTTGAGGTTTACTCCTAAATCCTAATGCTTACCTATCCAATGCATGAGAAAATTCCAGCTCTATTTTTTCCTTCTCTTTCCCAATTTACCCTATCTGCTGCACCTCAAATCCAATCAAACCCTCACCCAACAAAAATACAGCCACGAGGTGGAACTTTTGACAGTAATTCTACTTACCCAATTTTTATGAGCTAAATTTGAGAACATAATCTAGTCAGGAAGGATCCAAAAGCCTATTAAAGGGTGGTTAAATATTTTTTTTCTTTTTATAATTGTTTAAATGTCTAACTTTTTATAAATAATGATTTTTAAAAAAAAAATATGTACTATTTTTATACATAAAATTGAAACTAATTTTTATTTTAAATGATAATAACCTTAATTATTATCATAAAAATAATAAACATACAATCTGATTCTAATTATCAACTTAACCATTACAACAATAATAACAAACAACTAATATTAAATAATTTTACACTAACTAAAATTAATTATTATTGTAATTATTATAATATTAATATAGATAATTAATTTTACACAATTTTACTTTATCTAACCTAAAAATATATCTATGTCTATGAGAAGTGCCAAGGGAGGTGGGCTCGAGCCTCTTCCCAACCCCCTCTCGATCTGTCCCTTATCTAGTCCTGGAAAATTTTGAAGAGGCTCTAAAACAAGTGGGAAAGATGTCTATGAAAAATCAGCTCCAAATTCCTAGTTTTCAAATAGATGGAAAAAAATTAAAATAATACTTTTTTTAATAAAAAATTATAAATTTGGAGCTGTTTTAAAACTATTTACAATTATGGAGCAGTGGAACATGCCCAATTTGGGCGTGTTTCAACTGGCCCACTTTATTTAAACCTCCTCTCTAAACCCATTTCTTCACACCTTTTCTTCTAAATCTCCTATTATTATATTGTTTATTGAAATTAAAAGTTTTTGTTTTTTTAAAAATATTTTGTAATGAGTTCAGGTGGTGAGTGTGCTAGTATTGTGTTATTTTTTAATGGAAGGAAAGTTGAAGGGCGCAGGGGTGTTGTTTTTGAAGGGGAGAAAAGGTCGACACGTATCAAGCGAAACTCAACATTGGGTGAATTGCATGAGAAGATACGACAAAAATTAGGTCTGAAAGACAACCAATGTATCACTTTGCTGACGGCAAGATTATGGCAACATGAACAATACATGGGGTTTCAAGTACTAGATGATGAAGACATAGAAATGGTAATGGAAGAATTTTTCAACCAGTCAATGAAAGATTTTTTAGAGTTGTACGTGGATTTTACCAGAGCAGAGGATGTTGTTTTACCCATGAGGTCAGTTGCTTTAAATTCTGCACATAATACATCATCATATGCTACTTCAGTTGTAAACGTGTCTGAGGAAGATGAACATGACCCAACTTGGGTTATGGATTACGATGAAGAGGATGATGATGATGAAAATATTGCAATGGAAGATCATCTTCTTGAGGAGGATTCTAGTGCGTCAGATAATGATGAGGATAATGGTGTGCATGCGACTAAATACCAATAAGATAATGATGTGGGGTCGTCTCAAATCCGTCATCATCCTGACATTGGATCTACTCAACCAGAACAACCTATTGAAGGTATGTTAGATGACTGAAATCAATGAAAATGTAGTCATATATGTATATTTGTATATTATAGTATTTTATTTGCTTGATATGTTTATTAAACTGATTTTGTATGTGCAGGTGCTGAGGTCACTCCTTTTTTGGGATGGAATTCCACATTACGCATATATTGATTTCAGTCATCCAAGCAAAGAAGAATCTTTTACCGGTTCTGGTTCGGGTTCGAGTTCAATGCAGGGTCCATGGCAATTAGGGGATGAGTTGTTTGTTAAAAAGGAATTTGCATCCAAAAAGGACACGCAATTTGCAATTAAGCGAAATCTCATGAAGGAGCATCAAGAAGCAATTGTGGTTGAGAGCAAGCCTAACAAGTTTAGCATGAGGTGTATTGCTCATAACGAGGGTTGCCCCTGGAGGGTTAGGGTAAGCAAACCAATGTACGGTGAGAAGTGGCTTGTTTCAAATGGGGTGGAAAACACAATTTCCTAAATGACCATATTACATAGGGTCACAAACAACTTGATGTTGATGTTATTGCTTCACTTGTAGTAGGTATGTTTTTATTCAATTTCCTCTATATGTCTTTAATAATGGTTTTTTAAGGTATGTTCTTAATGTGAATGTTACAATTTCATTGTTAGGAATGATTAAGGAGGAACCATCTGTGTCAATTGCATTGGTTCAGGAGAGGATCACCCATTCGTATGAATTTAAAGTTTCATATCGAAAGGCTTAGTATGCGAAGCAGAAAGCAATAACAATGATTTATGGGGACTGGGAAGAATCTTATGCATTTTTGCATAGGTGGTGTCGCTACATGCTTCATTTTTCACCAGGTTCTTTTTATGATATTTAAACAAATGATTATTTTGTGGGACATCGATTGATATCGGCAAAGTGTATGTTTCATCGCATTTTCTGGACTTTCAGACAGTGTTGCGATGCTTTTAATTTTTGCAAACCCATGATTCAAATTGATGGGACTCATTTATATGGCAAGTATAAAGGGAAATTGTTGATTGCCACGACTCAGGATGGAAATAATGAATGTCTGCTATTGGCATTTGCCATTGTTGAGGGGGAGACTTTGGAAGCTTGGGAATACTTCCTTGCTAACATTCACTTGCACGTTACCCAAAGGCAGAACATATGTCTCATTTCAGATAAGCACCAGAGCATATTATCTGCTATGGAGAATCATGCTGGTTGGCAACCACCTTATGCGCATCACGTGTTTTGCCTTCGTCATATTGCTAGTAATTTTAATCAAAGGTTCAGGAATGAAAAACTAAAGAAGACCTGGTGAATTTAGGTATGGTTAACAACTATTTTGAAAATATTAAATGGATATATTTGTAAACGGATTAGTGTTAACGGTATGATTATTTTGCAGGTTATACTCCCTCTATGGTTGATTTTGAGATAACGTTTGCACGATTTCATGATACCAGTCCTCAAGGAAAAGTGGACACGTGCATATGATGTAGATGGGAGAAGATTTGGCCATATGACAACAAACTTGTCTGAATTAGTAAAATAGATGTTGAAGGGAGCAAGAAACATGCCTATCACTACTTTGGTGAAGCACACATACAGCAGATTGGTTCATTATTTTGTATGCAGGGGTCAGGCGGCTGCTTCACAAGTTGATCAATGGCATTGCAAAAATGTGGTTGATGCTATGAGGCATAATCAGTCCCTTACTACAGCCCACCATGTATGCACATATAATGTAAACATTATTTGAGGTTGACGAGGGCTGGGATAAGTCATATTCAGTCAACCTTACAGGGCCTTCAAATACCCATGTAGTTATGCCACAGCTGCTGCTTTACATGTTCGTCATAATCCTTTTCAGTATGTGGATGATGTCTTCCTGGTAAGTAATTTGGTTCAGGCTTACTCATTGCCATGGTAGCCAATTGGTAATGAAGGTGTTATTCCACCAAGTGAAGATGTAGTTGTCATACCTAATAGGCACATGTTGCGTGCAAAGAGTTGTCCAAGGTCCACTAGAATGCGTAACGCGATGGACAAAGTCGAAACAAGTCAAAGACACGTCAAATGAGGTATTTGCAAGCAAGTTAGACATAATAGGAGAGTTTGTCCTAATCGTGGTGCTATTTGATGATTTTGTAATGATGTTTGTTTAATTAGTGGTATGTTAATGTATTTCATTTATAAATATGTTCTGTTACGCATGTACGACTTGTTTTGTTATATTACGCATCATGTTTTGCATGTGATTACACATACGACGATCAAGTATTCAAAATGGAAAACTAAATAACAAATTCATTGATGCAACTGATTAAAAAAGTCCTGTAAATTAATATAGCTAATAAAATTAAGTCCATTACAAATGACATTAGAATATATAAACACAATGTAAATTATATCTATGACTCTGGTGGCCACTGGTAATGATGCACCTGAAGATCAGGTAACCTACGTCTACCATGGGCTCGAGAATGGCCTGCCTAAGAAGGGCCTGCCTGAGAAGGCTCTATATCTGGAGGTGGATATCGATTTTCCTGCTCTGGCGATGATGGCCAGGGATAATCAGGAGGTGGGGTGGCATTTGGTAGCTATGATGGCCAATCCCCACAACCGTCTAGAGAATAATCAACCTGAGCGAGCAGGCGGTCAATATCGGCACCACTCCAATCCACAGTAGGTATGTCACTACTGCTCGCAAAAGCTGCAACCCCAACGTCCCCTGATGCCATGGACAACGCAGTTGCGTAATATATAGGCTGTGTCTGAGAGTCTGGCGGTGGAGGAATATGACTCTGCATACCGAATCCCTCATACCCCATGTTCCCCTGTTGATAAGCCTCATAATACAAAGGTTGGCTACTGTATGTAGAGCCTATCAATGGAGGCCTAAACCAACTATCATTGCGAGGCCTGGGACCTCCTATGGGATCAGGAACATGGTGCATGGCTTTCCGTCGACACTCTAGCCCATGTCCCTCCTGTCTACCACGGGGAACGTCAACATGTACCTGTGGGTCGTCCTGAAGCTGTAATGGGGATGCATGTGGGTCTGCCTCCTCCAGGCGATAGGCCTCTCTGAAGATAAAAATGATGCGACCAATCTCTTCATGCACCCATTCGTTGGTGTATCCTGGCCACTGCTCAGTGTCAGTCTCAAAGTACAACATCTCCAGGCCATCAATCTACAAATTATAAAACAACTACATTAGTCCAGACATTTAATCCATCATAATGAATATAAATATGAAAATTATAATTAAACAACACTTACACCACAACCAGTCTTGGCAGCCCTCTTCGACTCATAGTGTTTCCCATTCTCCCTGAACCAAACCATGTACTCATGGTTTGGTGACAGCAACCCATGCAATAGTGGGGGCAGGTCAATGTGTCGGTCCCTAACCTCCCATTGCCGTATAAAAGATTATCTTGTTGTTTCCCTTGCAAGGACAGGTCATGCACACCCTTCAGCTTCCTAGGCCTTCGTGGGATTGGCTGATCCCTCCCAAATTTCCGCATGCATATGTTTGGATGAGAATACTCAACTATGTGGAAGCATATAACGGGAGTACTAGCCATCCACAATAGTCGCTGCTGATCAGATGCACCAACGAAGTGGTAGTCTTCATATGGTTGCCAAACCACCTGCAAAAAGAATTAAACACACAATTATGTCTCCGAAGAGACCAAAAATGAAAATTATCAAAGTACAATGACCAAAAGTCTTATAAATAACAATATATACCTCATTCTGACAAAGGGAATCTAATGTTAGCCGATACCAAAGAAACTCGTGTGCTCGAAACCGGCTTAAAGCATTAAACCTAATTTCAAAATAACTGACATTAGAATACTTGTCAGACTCATTAATACATACTTAATTATAGAAAATAATAACACATATCTGTGTCCGTAATGCCACTCTGGCTGAGTAGGCTGAGGAATAGCTGGAACAATGGGTGGGAATCTGAGCCACACCTGTATCTGAAGAAGCACATGACACCCACCAATGTCACTTCTCTGTGGATCTGTACACTCGCACATTTGTCTAAACAAATGTGCAAGAACCGTAGAGCCCCAACTATAGCTACCTATGTCTCCGAAGTCCCCTCCAAGCAACGGGACTTAGTGACAGGCGGCAGTGCTCCTCCCAGATCTGTCGCATAGTAGCCATGCTCCAATCATACGTGCAATGTGGGCCTTCGTAAACCACATGACTTCTAGGGGATCCGCAAGTACCTCACCCTAATGTGCATAATGTCTATCAAAGTAAGACAGACGCAGAAATCGACCTTTCAGCTCACCCTCTGGCTGAGGTCGATGACCAAATACGTCCTAAACTAAACTATAACTTTAACAAAATAGTTCTAACTAAACTTAACTAACAGCGTAAGCTTCCTATTTCTCACTTTATTCCTATTTGCTATATTTTTTTTTCTTCTACGATTTATCCAACTACATGAAAAATTACAATCTTTAATTATAGCTCACTAACTAAATGCTTTGTTTAAATTATAAGGTTTGAGTTTTTCTTGATTTTTGTGTTTGATTGAATTTGAATTTACTTTCACAGCAAAATTATTGTGATGTTCAAGGTTATATTCAATGAACAAATTTATAAGTCTAATTATTTCACTCTCAAGTATTTTTCAAACCTTTTTACCCGAAATCCATACTTATCCCTACTATTAGGGATAACAACAACGTGGGTCAGGAGTGGGATTGCCTATTCCCATCCCGATCCCCATAAAAGACGAGATGGCTTCGGGTTCTGATTTATAAAAGGTGGGGATGGAAAAATGAAACTTAACCCCATCCCCATTGGGTTTTATCAGATTTGAAGAAATCCATCTCATATTTAAAAAAAATATTTGTTCATATACGTTAAATAAATCACAGATTAAGTTATTAAACTAAACTAAACTTTAATAAAATAGTTTTAACTAAATTGAACTAAATAACTTTAGTAAAATAATTCTAAATTAAAAACTAAACTAAACTAAAATAAGCTAAACTAAACTATCATCTAAAATAATTCTATGTAACAGTCCCTAACAATTTTCTACGAAGCTAACATCTATGTTGCTAAAAATTACCTACGTTGCTAACAATTTAATTTGGCCCTAACAATTATCTAATTCAATAATATAACAATTAAATAATATGCAAAATTATTAAATTCACTTACTTGTTGGTAGAGCTTCGCTGCAGAAATAACTCACTCACAAATTCTACAAAAAAATATAAGAAACTTTTAGAAAGAAGGTGAAATGGTAAATATGGGAAAAAGGTAAATTTTTTTGGCTTATATAGCAGTGGAATACACCCAATTTAGGCGTCACCCCCCCAGTCACGCCTAATTTAGGCGTGTTCCACTATTCCATAATTGTAAATAGTTTCAAAACAGCCACAAATTTGTAATTTTTTATTTAAAAAGTATTATTTTATTTTTTTTTCCTCAAATAGATATATATTATTTTCAATTGCATTAAATATATGTTTTGTCCCAAAGTTGATACCCAAAACGAACACACACAAAGTAGAATAAAACAATAAAGAGGGGAACTAGCTAATGCAGGGGAGTTGAGGTTACACACAAATCTAGTGGTATCTATAACATATCTGATTGTAAACTTTTCGGCGGTTCTCACACTACGACACTTCACACAGTGATATTTCACTCAACTGCCTGTTAGTCAGAACCCTCCACCGGTCAAAATCCTTCGTTAGTATCCCTTTTCGGATAACTCAGTTGCTTTCAATATAAATGATTGTCCCACAAACAAATACGAGACTTTTCAGTGTGTTTTGTCCTCTCTCACACATGCTTACCGAGAAACTTCCCAAAAGGTCACTCATCCTATATTGCTCCAAGCTAAGCACGCTTAACTGTGAAATTTTTATGTGATAAGCTACTAAAAAGTAGATGCATTTTGTTAATATAGATAGTACCAATTAATTCATTTAAGTAATTCTCAATTGTACAATCTCATACCTACAAAGCATCTAGATCCCTCTTTTTCAAGTGTGATTCGTTGGGGTGTTACATGTCCACCAGCTTCCGCCTGGTTTGTCCTCAAACTACATCGTACCGGAAGAGAGATTTGCTCTGGTACCATTCGGGAATCGCATGTAACACCTCGATGAATTACACCAGAAAGAAAGGGATCCAGAGGCTTTGTAGGTATGAGACTGTACAGTTGAGAATTACTTAAAGGAATTAATTGATACTACATATATCAACAAGATGCATTTACTTTTCGACAGCCCTATCACATAAAAATTTCACAATTAAGTGTGTTTGGCTTGGAGCCATTATGGGATGGGTGACCTTTTAGGAAGTTTCTCGGGAAGCGTATGACTGAGGATAAAACACACTGAAAAGTCTTGTGTTGGTTTGTGGGGACAATCATTTATCCTGAAAATAGCCGAAGTAGATTGTTGAGGTATCTGAAAGGGCTACCTACAGAGGATTTTGATCAATGGGCAGTCGAGTGAAATGTTAACATGTGAAGTGTCGTAATGTGAGAGTTGCCGAAAAGTTGACAATCAGGATGTTACAGCGTCAGGGCGGATGACACACAATGACAACGCAAAGATTCGCGTGGTGATGAGAATGATTGGTGCAACGTGTGCAATGGAGGAGGTGGTCCAAGCGGCGCTACCGCAAAGGAGACGGGGAAGGGTGGTTGGGGCCATGATGGTGATGGTGCTCGCGATAATGAGGGGTCTGTTGTTTGGGTGTGGATTTGTGACGTCACGGTGAAGAACAAATGAGAAGCAGTTAGGACAAAGAAATGGTGTCTACGTGGGTTTGTAAACTTTTTTTTTTTTAGTCTTTCCATGTAATAGTATTCAATTTAAGATCAATAGTTTTTGTTTTAGGATCACTACAGTGGCCGCAATGAGCACACTGGAATGATGGAGCTTTTCTACCTATTGGTGGCAAAACAGCTTCCGCACCAACACTTCTGACATATATACCTCTCGTTCCTCAATCTTTATGGATATAAATAGTATATTTCAATGATAGATAACTAGTGAAATGCTACTATAACTGGAGATTCACATTGATGTTAGTTTGTGTTATCGTCATCGACTTTTGGAGTGTTGGGTGTGCACGTGGTTGGTTTTAAGAGGAATATTTTAATAGGTTATAATATTAACGGATGTAGAACGATTGGTTTTAAGAGGAATTCTTTTTATTGGTTATAAATTCAACTGATATAAAAAAGTAAAAATGTCTTACCCTTTCCAAATGAGTGAACACGTAGATTTAGATGTAAATTTGGATACCGAATCTACTTCTGAACTAAAATTTGACACATTTTAATTTTATAAAAGATAAAAAATATATCAAATTTTTTACAAAGATAAATTTTGACCATTTTAATATTTATAAGGTAAAAAAATATATTTATCCATTTCTTCCATCCAAAAAATTTATATGCATGCACATAAATATTTATATGTAAAATTATATCCACATGAATACATATAAATAAATTATATACACATGCATGAATACGTTTATTTCTTTTTTTTCTACATTTTAATTAATTATTTAAATTTTAAATGTAAAAATTTTAATTATCTCATCACAATACTGTCACGTCGTTAGTCTATAGTTTAAACGGTTAACGTATCCTAAATAGGGGATTGACCCAAAATTACAATTAAAATGCGGAGACCAGAAGACTAAAATCACAAAAACAAAATATGGAGACCAGAAACGCGCATATCAAGAATCAAAGAGAAACTAACATTGTAATTTAAAATTTAAAATAAAAAAATACTAGCCCGTATGATTGTCGAACGTGAGTTTTACTCGAAACTAAAATTTTCATCAAGTTTTTCCATTATTGATGTGATGGACATCAACTTGCTCATTTTAGATTTTAGTTCCAACATTGGCTTTCATTCAATTAGCAAACAGTAAAACAATATTAACTTCGTTAATCCCTTTTTTTCAAATCTAAGAACTAACTTAGAAGACCAAACTGTAACTAAGCCTTTATTTTATGAACAAACAACTTAGAAGACCAAACTAGTAACTAATCCCTTTTGTTTCAAATCTAAGAACTAACTTAGAACTAATATATGGAGTACGTGTTGAGAAAAAGATGTCAATTTCCTCTTCCAGGACCTGTTATGAATGGTCTTGCACAAACAAAAAACTTTATGAACAAATAACAATTATGCAAGTAACACAACACAATTTTTTACATGGAAAACATTCTTAATTTGATAAGTAAAAACCATGAGATCGATCTCGGAGTCCATCCAAATTCTTCACTATCAATAAAGTGAGATTACAAAAAGGATTCCAGCAACCATTACAATCGACAAACAACTTCAACAAAAGTTATATCAAAACATCACACACTACTACAATAAATGCATTCTAAGACGCGCAATCAAAGACGGTTGGACCAAAACCGTCTTAGTTGGTGACGCGGTGGCAATTTTGTAAATATTTCGTTATTTACGAAGATGGTTATATAAGAACCGTGTTAGATACTTTCAAATGACGCCGATTTGGATTAAGCACCGTCTTTGTTTTCTGGTATTCAAAGATGGTTGATGAAACCTGTCTTCGAATTAAAATTGCCCTAAATTAAAGTGTGTTTCGTGTTTTCCCGTTCAGACACTTACTTCCTCGCGACCTAATTCCCTGGCCTTGTGCACCCACTGGTCCCTCTGTGCACTCTCGGTGGTTCCCAAAACTTCTGAGCTGAACCCTAGCCGTCGAGTGAGAAGAGATTTGTTTCCCTTACTGTGCGACTCTGGCATTTGTGCGGCTCAGGCTCCATCACAGGTACACGTATCCTTTTCCAATCAAACTCTTCTTCATGTATCCTTTTCCTCCGTCATTGCGACTTCCACAGTTGCCTCATTTCGAGTTCGGCATGTGTGCGGACTTTTGTTCTCAACAGGTACTGTGAGTGGAGCTTCTTCCATCATGTTTGGTGTGGTGTTCAAGTTCCCGTTAGGTCAGTGTATTCTATCATCAATTTAGCTTGTTCTGGGTTAGGGGTTTTGGGTTTTTTGTTGTATTTGACAAGGTTTGGGGTTTTAAAACTGCTAGCATTAAGATTAATGTGTTGGAATCATCTTTACAATACTGATTGACAAAATTTAGGGTGTGTGAGTTGGTTGGCTTGCTGTTCATGTGTTTTGCGTTGTGGTTTAGGAAGGTTTTTATGGTAGACTGTTTTTGTTATGAGGGGCATTGACAAGCAACATTATTTAATTAATTATTTACCATGACTGACGATAATTCCAAAGGGATGGATGTTGAACATGTTGTTCAAGAGAAATGCATGGTGGAGGATGATTCATGATTTCCCTTGCTTTGATTCGTGAGTTAATCATCCTAGTTAAGCACAATTTATTATATTCCTATACTTTAAAAGATAAGAACATGCAGATTGCTTATGACAATTCCTTTTGTTAGTTTGGACAATTTGTTTAGCATTTTTTGGATGTAATATTTGAATAATTTGTTCCAGGCTCTAGCACAAGAGGCATATATATGATCCAATTGATTATAAGAGTGCCTTTTGATTGGTATAAGAATAACTGAGGAATGACCTGTTGTGTTTGATAATGATTATAGCATTTAGCAATGCTTCTGGTGGTCAAGTTGAGTTTGGGCCTATTGATGTGCTTTGACCCAAAGAAGTATTGGTTTTTCAAAACATAGTCTGGAGTTAGGATAGTATTGCTAAGGAGAAGCCAAACAGTTTAATGAAAAGTAAATTAAAATCATAATAACAATCATTGGCTTAACTATCAGCAATCACTGGAATTATTTTATGCAGATTTGATCATAATGTTTTTGCTTTAATTTCTCATCTATGTT
>CM023946.1:34034672-34051629 GCA_013407115.1 Glycine latifolia | reverse complement strand
AAAATTAGCTGCAGGTTCATTTTTTAGTAGATTAAGATATCATAGGACATTCTGCCATGAGCCAACCAGTAATGTAGATAATAGCACGAGTGCAGATGGAGAAAAATAGAATGTTCAAACTAACCTTGAGAAGTGTGGAGGTCGACTGTTTGCAAGCCGAGATAAATGATGAAGCATCCTTATGGCATCGTCGGTTTGGGCATCTTCACTTTGGAGGCCTGGCCGAGATGATGAGGAAGAATATGGTGGACGGATTGCCAAGATTGAACTGTGAGAAGAGATTTTGCGAAGATTGTGTGCTGAGCAAACATGCGAGGAGTCCATTTCAGAGGTCGGCCAAATACCGAGCACGACAACCATTGGAACTAATTCATACCGATGTGTGTGGACCTATTTCTCCCGGATCTTTCAGTGGAAAGAGGTATTTTGCATTCATAGATGATTTCAGTCGTAAAACTTGGGTGTATTTGCTGGAAGAAAAATCCAAGGTGTTTGAAGTGTTCAAGAATTTCAAAATGATGATTGAAAACGCGACTGGAAGGAGGATCAAGTCGATACGTTCTGACCGAGGTGGAGAGTACACATCAAATGCATTTAGAAGATATTGCGAGGAGTATGGCATCAGAAGGTTCCTAATTGCACTATACTCACCACAGCAAAATGAAGTAGCAGAGAGGAAAAATCGAACCATTCTTGACATGGAAAGATCAATGTTGAAAACGAAGAGAATGCCTAAGGAGTTTTGGGGGGAGGCTGTTCTGTGTGTTGTATATGTACAAAACCGCTGTTTGCATTCCATTCTGAATGGAAAGACCCCACAAGAATTATGGACGGGTCAAAAACCGTCAGTGGGCCATTTAAGAGTCTTCGGGAGTGTGGCCTATGCACACGTCCCTGATCAGCAAAGAACCAAGTTAAAAGACAAGAGCAGGAAGTATATTTTCATTGGATATGACGAGAAGACAAAGGGATACAAGATGTTAGATCCCGGCACCAAGACAGTAATGATAAGCCGAGATGTGAAAATAAATGAAGATGATGAATGGAATTGGAGTGTGTCATCCGAGATCAAATCAGATCCCGGAAAGATGGTTATTCAAGATGAGAAGGAAGGTGGATCACTGAGTTGGATCCCGGCAAGGAGTGAAACAGTTGATGAAGACGAGATGAGACAACCCCGGATGAGGATTTTGCAGGATTTGTACGAGTCAACTAACGAAGCCCATCTTGTTTGTTTGTTGACAGATTCTGAAGAAATAAGGTTTGAAGAAGCAATCCGAGATGAGAAATGGCAAAGTGCCATGGATGAAGAAATCAAAGCTATTGAACGGAATGATACTTGGGAGCATGCCCTATATGTTAAGAAAAGGGGTTATGATTTATTGCTTGTAGCTTTATATGTTGACGACCTGATTTTCATGGGGAACAGTGAAGAGATGACACAAGAGTTCAAGAAGAAGATGTCAAGAGAATTTGAGATGACTGATCTTGGCTTGATGAGATATTTTCTCGGTTTGGAAGTTAGACAAGACGAAGTTGGAATTTTTGTCTCTCAGGAGACTTATGCGAAGGGAATACTGAAGAGATTTAAGATGGCAGATTGTAACTCGGTTTCAACACCAATGGAACCCGGTTCAAAACTTTCAAAGTTTTATGGAGGAGAACGAGTTGATCCGAGAAACTATAGAAGTTTGGTCGGATGCTCAAGATACTTAACATGCACGAGGCCGGATTTGTGTTTAAGTGTTGGAATTATAAGTCGGTTTATGGAAGAGCCGAGTTACTCTCATTGGAAAGCGGCTAAAAGGATTCTAAGGTACATTCAAGGGACGATCACACAAGGACTTTTCTATTCGAAGTCGGAAAATTACAAGTTAAAGGGCTACTCGGACAGTGATTGGTGTGGAGACGTGGATGATAGGAAAAGCACGGCTGGCTATGTATTCTTTATGGGAAACACAGCTTTTGCTTGGATGTCAAAGAAGGAACCAATTGTGACTCTATCAACATGTGAAGCCGAGTACGTTGCAGCATCCTGGTGTGTCTGCCATGCAGTGTGGTTGAGGAATTTGTTAGAGAAACTAGAGTAAGTTCAAGTTGGTGCAACCGAGATCCGGGTAGATAACAAGTCGGCAATTGAGTTAGCGAAGAACCCAGTTAATCACGAGAGAAGCAAGCATATTGATGTTAGGTTCCACTTCATTCGAGATCAAGTAAAAGAGAAGAAGGTGGAGTTGAGTTATGTGACGAGTCAAGAACAAGTCGGAGATATATTCAACAAGCCACTATCGACGCTGCTGCTGGAGAATTGCAAGAAGATGATGGGAATGAAAGATGGAAGAAGTATTTAAAGTTTATGGGGGGATTTTGTTGGAATAAACGTTTAAATAAACATTGTTTACGTAGTTTAAATTTTAAAAGGAGTATTATGTGAAAAGATAAGTGAAAAGATATGGGTAGAAAAGATATGAGGAAAGATAAGATATGGAGAAAGATATTATAGAAAGATATTAGGAGAAATATTGTTTAGATTTGAATTTGAATTGTTTTAGGTTTAGGTTTAATTTCATTGCTTATAAATAGCATATTATGTAAAGGGGTCTGTGTGGCTTTGGCAGACTATTATCAATAGAAAAAGAGTTTTCGCTCCCAGTAAATTTATGTGTGTTTGTGTTTTGTGTGAGTGCACTAGTGTGTGTGTGTGTGAGGACCTGTGATATCATAATTCGTGTGATATCAAAATTATCATGGACATTATGGAAAGAGGGAAGGGCACTAGATTTGATTGACTCAAACATGCAAGATTCGTGCGTTATATCAGAAATATTACGTTGCATCCATGTTGGCCTTTTGTGTGTGCAGCAGTACCCAGAAGATAAGCCTAAAATGGCGTTTGTGGTTTTGATGTTGGAGAGTCACATGGAATTGGTTGAGCCTAAAGAACATGGCTTCATTTCGAGAAATTTTTTAGGTGAAGGAGATTTACGCTCAAATCAGAAAGACACAAGTTCAAGCAACGGTGTGACAATTACCTTGTTAGAAGCGCGATAAAACTCATGAAATGTTAGTTGGACATAAACCAAAATGTAGATATACAAAGATACTTTTAAGAATTTAAATACAAAAGTTGATTAAATTATGACATTCCTAGCTGCATGTTATATTTTACTTATTTTCATATATGCTTGTTAGGTAAGCTTGTAAATTTTCATATGATAAACTTATTGAATGTACATATCTGTTTATTAAGTTGTTTATCTAAATATTTTCAAAATATTCCCGTGCCAGATACGAAAGTGAAGTCCCGTGCCAGATTTCCAAATTAGTCCTCAAACAACTACCAAATTAATCCTCGCACATGTCTAACATTTTTTTAATTCTAAATTACCATAATCAATTTCTAAAATACGATCGACTTCTATTATTTAGAAAAAAAAGAAACAAAAGTTGTGTTTTAAAATGCGACTTATTGATTGCAAGTTGTTTTTAAAACATGACTTATCGATATTCTATAAAAAAATAATTTTTTCTATTTTTGTAAAATTTTCAAGTAATTATCCCAATCACGTAAAAAAGTCCAAACTTGAGGTTTACTCCTAATCATGGGCCGACCTAGGTTGAAGAGAAGGAGGCAAGTGCTCACCCTTAAATTTTGAATCTAGTCGTCGACTGTTATGTAGGCAGAGGCGGAGCCACGTACATGAAAAGGGCTGAAGGGGGGCAAGTGCAGTGCCCACCCTTAAATGTTGAGAGCGGTTACAGTCGGAGATCGTTGTTCTAGCGGAGGATGAAGTACTACATCTCCTACGGTGCTCTTTCCTCAAACTATATCTCGTGCCACCTCGTTCTGGTAGATCTTACTACACCCACAACTGCTACAGGGCCCGAGGCCCCATTCACCCTTACTCCAAAGGCTGCTCTGTCATCACGCGTTGCCAGAGATGACTGAATTCGGATCTCATCACACTCGTGCCTCACGCTTCAAATCCCATTGACGAAAGAGACACGTACCAGTTCCCACCCTTCTAAAATTTTCTGGATCCGCCACTGCTCCTAATGCTTACCTATCCAATGCATGAGAAAATTCCAGCTCTATTTTTTCCTTCTATTTCCCAATTTACCCTTTCTGTTGCAACTCAAATCCAATCAGACCCTGTACCGGAACTTTTGACAATCACTACTACATATGACGCATTCAACAACGGTTCTAAAGTACATACGACGACGGTTGTAGAACCGTCTTTGTTGCGCATGTTGTTGAAAAGTAGAGCTTTCGACAATGGTTTCCAAAAACCGTCTTTGTTTGTATTTTTTTTAAATGAGATACAAAGACGGTTTTTCCCCAAGAACCGTCTTTGAATGTATTATTAATTTTTTTTTTAAAAATAAGTGAGATACAAAGACGGTTCTGAGGAAGAACCGTCTTTGTATGTACACATACAAAGATGGTTGTTCCCCAAGAACCGTCTTTGTTTGTATTATTAATTTTTTTTTAAATAAAATAAGTGAGATACAAAGACGGTTTTGAGGAAGAACTTTCTTTGTATGTACACATACAAAGATGATTTTTTCCCAAAAACCGTCTTTGAATGTATTATTAAATTCTTTTTTTTAAAAATAAGTGAGATACAAAGACGGTTTTGAGAAAGAACCGTCTTTGTATGTACACATACAAAGACGGTTGTTCCCCAAGAACCATCTTTGTTTGTATTATTAATTTTTTTTTTAAATTAGTGAGATACAAAGACGGTTTTGAGGAAGAACCGTCTTTGAATGTATTATTAAATTTTTTTAAAAATAAGTGAGATACAAAGACGGTTTTGAAGAAGAACCGTCTTTGAATGTAGTATTATTTTTTTTTTTAAAAAGAATAAGTGAGATACAAAGACGGTTTTGAGGTTGAACCGTCTTTGTATGTACACATACAAAGACGGTTGTTCCCTAAGAATCGTCTTTGTTTGTATTATTAATTTTTTTTAAATACGTAGGCATATTTTCATTAATACAAATCACAAGCTATTTAAATATGACATTTGTTTCCTTAAATAATATCACATTTGCAAAAAAAATTAGAGGTGTAATATTTATTGGATTGAAGACAGTTTGAATTGAAATAACAATTGCCAAAGTAATTATTTATGAACATATCATATAGCCATATTTTCATAGTCATGTCACATTAAGAACCTGAAACGAAGATGATATACTAATAATTAAATCAAACCAAAAAATGTATAAAAGTGCAAAAACAGTGGCCAGGAAACTTGCGATAAAAACAAGCACACTTAAGTCTCTACTCCAACCTAATCTAAAAGCAATACTATTTGTCCCTTTGTAACCAACCAAAGCATCCTTCCATCTTCTTTGGATGGGTACGTACAATGAATATTCCACAACAAGATTGCTCAAATAATCACCTAAACACACAACAGAGCATTAATATGTTAGCTAGAAATAAATAAAAAAATCTTCTAAAACCTAACCACACACATTGGTAGGAGATACTGTAATTCATTTATTGGGGATTTATTTTTGGTTAAAAGATAATTGGATAAGATAACAAAAAACTTGAGAATAAGGTATTCCCACCTCCAGAGCTGCCTTCAGTACCCAGCAGATCAAATGGCTTAGATGAACTTGAATCTGGATCACCACTGATATAAGAAACATTTTGAAAGTCAGGAGTCAGGACAATAGAAACAGGTGCAATCAAAGTAAAATGAGTAACTGTTGTGGCATGCAAAGTTATTGCCAATGATAGCAGTACTCATCCCCTGAACCTTAGAAAGATGCTCACATTTAACTGTGAAAACATTTTTGTAAAATTTGTGCTAAATAATTATCTAATATATCAAGAAACAATACTCAACAGTTGACCATCATAAACAAACCTGTAAGAATCTAGTTTCACAGTAACATCAACATGACGCAAGGCAATGACTCAGCAAATGTATCCCTTCAAATGACATATCCTAATTCTCAATGTTTGACCAATACTAAACATGTTCTTGTTGTCCCCACGGTTAACTGCATGAACAATAATCAAATTGAGAATAATCAAGAAACTTGCATATCCACAGCTAAAAACACTTGTGAAGAAGTCATGTATGTAGAACATGTATATAAATAGACTCTAAATAGACTTAGTAGGGACTATTTCCTAGACAAAGAGTACAAATGAGTGTACGGTGCTACTTCGTAAATACTAATTCCTACAAAAACTAAAAGCATTAAGCATGTGAGGCATGAAATCATTTGACATAAGATACATTTGGACCCTTATGTCAGATAAGTGAATGTATTTATGTATAAGTAACCTAAGAGTATACCAAAGGTAATCTGATTTGTCTTTTGTTACGTTCATTTGCTCAAGTAATGAGTTCGACATTAACTTAGTCTGGTCAAAGTTAGGGATGACATCCTGAAATTATTCCCATTTATTCGCTAAGATGAAAATTTGTATTAGACTTATCATTCTTCTGTTGCTCTTTGTATTTACCTATGCATGAATGTAAATAAAAGAATAAAGTTAATCAAACAATTAATCACTAGAGTTATTTATAATCACCAAGCATACACACTTTACTTAATAATTCTGACAAGGTGTTAACTTACAGTTGCTGTATTGAAAGTCACATTTTGACAATCTGGTAAAATGCTAATTGATTTTGGAGGCAATTCGTATGATCTGTTGCGGAATTGGACAGTGAACATTTTCACATGATCATTGTTTACAAGGAAAGCAACACATTTTCCTTCTTCTTCAAAAACATAGTCCTGATTGAATTGAAACCAAAGTCCAAATGTAGAGTTGAAATGCAATTAATTAGTGAAAAAATAAACATTTAAATTAAGAGGGAATAAAAGTACTCACCTCTTGTAGTTGACCTAAAGAGAAATTGCTTTGCTTTCCTTCCAATAAAGTGGTAGAACAAGACTTGATTGCCGCATGCAACTCCTTGAGATGTCCCCACTTGGGTTGCCTTAATAGACCTAATGCAAAAATTTAAAAATAAAAATTTAGAGAAGCAAAAGTAGATATATGCATAGAGGAGTTAAATCCAAATATTCAAACCAATTGGGCTCAGCCTCTCTATACTTGTATACACTTTTGTTATGAGAATTATAATTCTCCAGCAATGTGGATGTAGCTAGAGGTAAGAGAATAATTAATGTTCTATACTCACCATATTCATCAAGTGGAGCTTGATCATAATAAGATGTTATCACATAAGAAGAACTCGTTCTCCCCAAGTTAGTTCCACCATGATACTAAGTTTGCAACAAAAAAATATGTAACTTGGAGGTTATTTTAGCAACAGAGAGGAAAGGAGAGGGATCCTATTAAGTCAAGAGAGTTGAATATGTTAATATCGATACCATATAGTAGTTGACATAGCTTCCATTTTTTCTTGCAATAAAAAGAGTGACGTGGAATGCAATGTCTTCGACAGACCTTATGTATGGTTCACCTCCATAAACTTGATAGCTTCAAGACAGAAAAAAAATAAAACGATTAGCTGGGATATATGATAAATAAAAAGCCTTTTATTAGAATCAAGGAATCGTACAAAGAAGTCTAATTCTCTGTCCACAATGCAGGCTTGTTGGGGGAGTTTGGTCATGTAAAAGGTTCTCTTCATCTCATCCTGTTGCATGTATTAATCTGCATAAAAAAGAAAAACTCAAAAAGAAAATGAGGCTGCCAACAAATTATTGAAACAAGAAGATTTTCCTTGCTTTGTGGTCAATCTAGAACTTATTCCTAGTAACATCTATTACATTTATTAAAAAACTATTTAAATATACAAATATTAAAAAACTATTCCCATGCATGAAACAAGTATCTATTACATTTAACATTTTGAGTATAAAATGAATAGAGAAATTGCAAACTGCACTCTATATTTTTGGTAATTACATCTCATTGCATTCATATATATCAACATTACCTGCCATGAAACCTCCCTCTAAAAGCTTCCATCACGACAGTATAATTTATATTTTCATTATCAAATTGAATAAATAGAATTCAACAACTCATATACACAGTTGCACACAAGAAGTGGTTTCTTTTAATCCATAAAAATAAAAGGTAAAGATAGTTATTAAATTAAACTCTAGTTGTAATATGGCATAACAGTGTTTTGCAATACCTTGGCAAAAAAAATGTTGATCCAAGTTTCTGCACATGTATCCCTTCCACCTCCTGGAATTGGCTTTGTTGGGCTGCATTGAACAAACCTTCAAAACAAAGCACCAAAACAAAACAGTAAAGTGATTAAAAATTAAAATGATGAAAATTTACATATATAGGTACTTCCAAACCATCCTTGTTATACCTGGCAAATGTTGACTGCTAAGGAGATGGGGGTAGTTTTGACTTAAGGCTGTTGAAGGGAAGAAGGCAATCTTTCATGTAATAATAATTCTTTTTCTAACATACTTAAACTAGAAAGTAGAGACGATTGTTCCATCAGGTCTTAAAAATAGGTCAAACCATCAACAAACAAAGGGATAATAAACATCAGTTAGAGAGATCAAGTATTCCTCATGCATAAATAATAATAACACAATGAAAATGAACCTTTATCGATATTCTCTAGGTTTTCGGTTTCACATTCAGATGCCAAGCAAGCCTGCTTCTTCAATATATCTGCTATTAAATTAATGGCTTTCTCCATGGTTTTCCTCATCTGAGCACATATTGGTGAGAAGGGATTAGAAGAATTGCATAAGCAAGGCCTATTAGAAGGAACCAGTTTTGAGAAATTGGATTTTTGTGAACATTGCTTGTATAAAAAACAGAAAAAGGGTGAAGTTTCCTACTAGTGCACACACTACAAAAAATAGACAAATAAATAATCAGTCTAACTAATCCATTCTTAATCAACAATACATACACAGATAATATTGAATATATGTCTTGTGTAAAATAACCACACTCATTTATATCTCTTTGTTTACGACATTATAAATAAATAGAGAATTTTCCAAATTTAACACACACACACACACACACACACACACTGACTTCCCATTGAGTATAAAACAATTAAGACTATATGTCCAACAAATGTATTAAGTTCCTATACTAACAATCTCATGTTGCCATTGTGCAACATGGCACGAATACAAAATCCAATGGCCACAAACTCCACTATCACTAACACTAACATAAGGCATACTAGCTCAGTCATAAGTGCCCTAATTCAGTTAAATTCATGTTTCAAATGCAGACACTTATCTTTTGATTTCAGAAGATTTGATTATAAATTTGCCCTAAACCTAGTTAAATAGCACCTAATGCTTGTATAAAAGTTGTTGCTTATATTTCGGAAGATTAATCCAATCTTTTTTTGTATTTTGATAGATTTCGTGGACTTCCGAAGCTTCCGTACACTTAGAGCAAGAAAAAATGAATCATAAAGCAAACCTAGGAGGTGTAGCAAGCAAATCAGGCCCAAAAGCTTCTTCTGGAAGGTACATTTAACTCGCCTAAGCGAGTGAAATAGGCATAACTGGCTCGCCCAAGCAAGCAGCTCCTGCAATTGGGCCTTCAAGTGGCCAAGTGACGTCCAAGTTGGGCTTTAACTCGCCCAAGCGAGTGGATAATGAAGAAATTGGTCGCTTGGGCGACCAAACTCGACCAGGCCAGCCCCTATAAATACCCAAGCACCCCCCAAGGCCAAAATCATTCCTTCACTTCCATTCTTCCTTATCCTTGCTTCCTCAAGCTTTTTCTTTAGCTTAGGCTTCTTAAATATTAGTAAGTAGGTAGGTTAGGAAAGTGAGAGAAGTGAGATTTAGTGTGGAGACTCTGCCGAAAAGAAGCGGTGATGGGGTTCTTCATCAATTCTTCTCTTAAGGAGGTTCTCTCCATGCTTGGTTAGTTTCTCTTAAGGATTGGATGTAATCTTCTACTTTTAAGTATCTATTTTAATATTTATTTATGCATAAGTATTTTCTATTTATTATTGGTAATTTTATTCCGTTCTTAATGCTTGATTCTACTTGATCACTAGTTTCATGAAATTGGATTCTAAGTTTAACTGGGAAGTACTCTTAGAATTTGAACTGAATAATTTTACTCTTTACATTACGTTGCTAGGAATAGAGCATAATGTTTAGATTGCAAATAAGCACGTGCTTATGATTTTAATGCTGGGTTATTTACTTCGTATGCGAGGGATCGATATTTGGTAAATATCCTTAGAACTCGATTACGAGGGATCCATTTGAGGTTAATTAATGTGTGCATCAGTAATAATAGAAAATGATTTATACATGGTAATATTAATTGGATACTGAGGGTATGAATGATGAAATCCAATCCTACGTTTTTCTTTAGTTAATTAAAATCGTTTTATTAGCTTCCATAATCTTCCGTAATTTTTCGTTATTTCCGTAAAATCATCAAAACTTCGACCATACTAGTTGTACATAACTATTAAACTGTTAAGTTTTATTTGGATAAACTGAGTAGCACAAGTCCCTGTGGAGACGAACTTTTATAAATTTTGTAACTTACAACGACAAAGTGGTACGCTTGCCAAAAGTCTAACACTCAGCCGACAGAATCAGTGGCATGAGTCGTGAGAAATGCGTATTTGGTGTCAGCTTATTGTAAGAGGGCCTATTTTGGTTACCTGTTTAGAAGAAAGTGAAATACCACTGGCTACCTTTATTGTTAAAAAATTGAACACTTTGAAGAAAAGCTAATCCACGGGGATAACAGAAGAGGCGCACTAATCTGAGTAGAGAAAGTCCAAATTTATATCAGTTATATCACACATTTAAATGAAGTTAGCAAAACCAATTCCAAGTCCAAATTTTTAATTAAAGTTTCATTACCCATATCGCTTCATAGTGAACAACAGCATCTTCAAAATGTAGCATTAGAATCAAAGTTGGAAGACCATTGCATTCAATAATCTGGAAAATCATTATGTTGTGTGACTTACTTGAAACATAAAACCCCAACTTTCAGCAATGACCACTTACCTGATTTTTATTTTCATCATTTTTAAAAGCCAGGGTTCGAAGAGCACCAGCAGCTGCTCTTTGTACCTTTGCATCAGCAAAATCAAGCAAATGAACAAGTGGTGGAATTCCACCCTCCATCCTAGTTTAAGTCTAGTTAATATTAAGAACAAAATCCAAAGTAAATTTTAACATATGGTATCCCTTGAAGAAGCAAAACCTGACATGGGTTTTAATGCTGTTGTTCTCATGAGCAAGATTAGTAATAGCATCTGCAGCCATAAAGCACACCAGCCTCCTTCAAGACATCCACAAAAGGCTTGCCTGCATAAAATCCATTCAAACCATTGTCAGTGAAACAACAACGCCAATATCATCCATCTTCATTCATACAAAGACAATCACACAAGAGTAAAAGCATATTGGTAACCTCAACTAGAAAAGATCTTCTGCCTTGACATAGTTGGTGTTGTTCTCTAATCAAAATTAGAGACTCACCTTGGTAATCTATGTAATCCTTGAATACACCACATCTTTATTATGCAGATTGCTGAGGTGAAACTCCAATTCTAATCAGAGAGTTAAAAGGATTACTAAGGTGAAACTCAAATTTTGATTTAAGAATTGCACCAACAACATTCAAAGAACTATATCTAAGTTTTTGTACAAAGGAAAATTAAAGAGAAAAAAAATTAGCAAACAAGGTTTCAAAACAGAATATGCAGATGCAATGTAAAGGTTTTTAAGTCAAAAACCCCAATTTCAATAACACCTACCACATTAGGATGCAATTTTCTGAAATATCAATAATCAGCATGCAGTGTTACCACAATTTAAATCCTTGATGAACATAATATCAATTAACACATTCAAACCCAATGATGAGACTACCTGCAGCTGTGCTCTGGTAGAGGGTTTCCTCAAAGAGGATTTTAGACTGAGATATTGAAGAGCACCAGCGGTAAAGTTGTGTCTTGGTGACCTGTTGGTCATGGGTTCGAATCCGGAAACAGCCTCTTTGCATATGTAAGGTAAGGCTGCGTACAATATCCCTCCCCCTTACCTGCGCATAGCGTGGAGCCTCCGAGCAATGGGGTTACGTGGTTTATATTGAAGAGCACCAGGAGCAGTGAAAAGCAGCTCCCTTAGAGCACGTCTGTTGGATTCAAAGTTATCTACATTGATGTTGGCCAAACGCTTGCCAATTGTCCCTATTGACTCATCAGCAGCAAGAATACCTTTTCCAGGAGTGCCAATGTAAGCAGCATTGGCGATAAGCTCATCTGCAAGCAAATCCATCAATTAAAAACACAGTACCACACAAATATTAACCACATTAAAAAATTTGCAAAAAAGAAACATTAAAAAATGTGCCAAACCCAAGTATATATGAACAAAATAAATTAGCAACATGTTTAACCTTCATCAGTTGAACAAGGATGTGAGGTTAAAAGAAGTTGAAGACAAAGGAATATCAATCTGAATAAAAAGCATACAACGAGGTTCAGTTTTGAACTGTGACATAAAATCTTTAACATGTTTTGTCCGTGTTATACAATCAAATTTTCCATTGTTGTGCTTCTGGATAGCCACTATGACAGCAACTCTTCTGACATCATCATCCCCCACCCAATCAGACAGCTATATCAGAAAATGCTGTGCTACTTTAATCAGCCATGTGTTCGTTGTCGGTAGTACATCCACCAGGCACTGAACAACTTTGTTTGACAGAACCACTGGAACTAAAGATGCCGGCAGCTTTTGGAGAAGAAGAAACAGAACATCAAAAGCTAAGTGCTTACGGTCATGACATGAGATGAGAAGGGATCCTTCAATAATTATTTCACAAAAATTCTGAAGATTCTTTGCAATTTCATCATTCAGATAAGCTAGATTTTCGACTCTTTTTGTGTTTCTTTAATGAGTTTGAAGTTGATGCAGCATCTTCTAATTGCAAAATAGTATTTGGTAACAGAATATTTATCAAAACTGGCCAGACACTATGAACATGAGGCTGACAAAAAGTTGATTCCTGCCACATTTAAAAAATACATAAGAATCATTTCTTTCTATAACTTAATCGAATACAGTATTGATCACACATAAATGAATGAATATAATCTACCTTCAAGCAATTACTCAGGGAGGACAGGTGATCAGCAGAGAAAAGCTGGCTAGAGCTGAATGGATTTGGCAGCAGTTTACCAAATACAGAGCTATCAATAGAAATCTTTTCTCTAACTTTTAAAGCTAGGAGCAAAGCATCAGGATTTCCTACTTCTATAGCAGCTTCAAACGACTCCTGGAGCCCAGGAGCTTCAACAACATGGTTCACCAGTGCTTCAACAAGTAACTACAAAAAATAATAATAATGAATGATAAGCAATAGGCTTGAAATGATACTCAGGATTGAAAGGTTAAATATATAGCCTAAAGCAGAGTGAAGTGAGTCTCAAGAATAACTAGTAAGTGCTATGGCATACAATAAGTCAAACAAATGCTCCACAAGAGTTTCAAATCAGCTGAATGAGCTGATGACCCTATGAGAAAGTGATCCACTCATAGCATACACACTTTCAATGATGCAAGTAGTTGTTTGCATGTGCCTATGAGGATCTATGCACATGGACATATGCATACAGGGATCTGATATGGAAAATGTACTACCAATCCAATCCTAGAGGTCCACCAAAATATCCCATAAGTCAAAAAGTTCCTTTCACATTATCACAACTAGATTTACCAGGATACAAGCAATGGTTGTAGACAATCTCCACCCACAAATTTTGAACATTTAAATTAGGAGATAAAAAAATAAAACCCTTTTATGGAATGTAAGTAAAGAGTGGTCATGAGCATTTAGAAGATGATCTAAGGATTTAGAAAAAAGATTTGTCCAAAGATAAGCATGGCTCTATTATTCAACCTGTGTATGTTCTGATTAAGTCATTTTTCCAATAATACAAATCCTGCACGACAGTCCTAGTATTCAGCAAAACTCAGACAATAATGTCTCCAATCTTTGATACCTTTGCATTTCCTCCAATTATAACCAGTATACTGCCCTCAGCATCATACCACTACAAGTAAAATAATGACAAAATTCTAACTTACAATCTCAATGTGAACATCTCATATGAGGAGAAAGCATGCTGGACATCAGCAGACAGAGAGCAGACCTGCACAAGAACCAAGATAAAGGTGATGTGCATTTGGACCTAACATTAACTTTTTTTTAATGATCCTCCTAAATGATATTTTGCAATTGCCGAGTAATACTAGTACCCTCACCTTTTTGAAGAGATTAGTTTGAATAGAAAAGGCATAACCGAAGTCCCTCATCCCTCAGCTTTAAAGAGGCTTTGACTAAGGTATAACTTTTGGAGATGCATCACCACTTCAGCAAAGCAAATTTAATTAATAGCACCTTCTAATATATTGTTAGATATAGAAAAGAAAAGACTTCACCTTTGGAACTCTCTATGATATCTTCTAAGACATTCTGCCTCTCAAAGAGGCTTTGAACTCTTCCTTGCACTTCCTTATATCATTATGTAACTCCTATTTTATGAAATGAAAGAAAAAAATAATGAGTAGAATACTGTCTCAATCTTATCATTAAGAATAATATGACCAGCAATATAATCATGCAAACTGATTCAATTTTGAAACCCGTGTCCTGCAAAGAATGTCAATTATCATCCAGGCAGTAGCAGTATCTATAAAGACCTGTTACAATAAATGAAACATTAATTAAGCATGTTTGGATTTTCTTTTAGTGTAAATTGCTAAGAAAATTTTAAACAAATATAAATTAATCAAAGCTGTGAAGAATTGCTGTCTTTTTTCAAAAGCATTCTTTATATGGTTCTCCCAATTATAAGCTATTTTGAAAACACTAAATTCATTAATATAAACTAAATACTTAATCGTAATCAAATAAAAAAAATTGGACCACTACTGCAGGCTAATCAAAGTTGTCCAACCTATTTGTGTAACCCATAACTCTAGAAGGATCTGCCTTCATTGCAGTAAGGATCAGAGAATTTTTCAGATTAAAAAGTTTCCACTATAAGCAGAAAGAGACGCTCCCACCACATTACCACCAAAAGCCAAGGCAATAAGAGACATACTGTGCAACCAGAGAAAGTGGGGTTTGCCTAGGTACTCTGCCATGAAAGATGGTCTAGATCACATGCCGAGCTTTAAGTATAAGTACTCTGCATCAAAGAATAAGCAACAGTGTACCTTGCATATATGTTTCAGAAATAAACATTTGTTTTTTAATTCCAAAGCCTCACTTGAAAACTAGCATTGAGGTTTAATTTGCTTGCATCTTAAGCATGGTCATGTGTAAAAAAAAAGGAATTATTATACAATAGGCAAACCGAGGGTGGCTAATTACAGCTCTAAGATCCTCTTTTCTCACACCAGACAATCCTAAGAGGCAGTGGTTAATAGTAAAACACCACATAATATAATCTCCTTGACAAGTCATAAAAGGCTATTTAACTCTACCTTTATTGTGGCTTAGAGTTGTGACATTAATATAGATTAGAGAAAATTTTCCCAGAATAAATTGAATCCTTATAGATAACAAGCTCACCATTCTAGGCTGAAACTGAACTTTATCCTTATCCTCGCTAATATTTGAATCAAAGTGTTAGTTTACACTTGGAACAGAAATCAGCATTTGCAACTAGCCATACTGGGCAGATAACAAACTTCAAAATTAAATGTATTAAGCGCATATTAGGCACAAGTTTAATTAAATAACATGTATGGTGAGAATATTAATATGTGTTCACTTAATAATGATTTGGACAAGCTTGAAAATGTTATATGAAGAAAGCCATGTATCTACTTGAAAAAAAAAGTGAACAAAAAACTTGAAAATTTCACTTGAAAATGATATATTAAGCAAGTCATGTACCTACTTAAAGCAAGCCATATCCCAATTTCTTTTGGCTGGTCCAACTCCTTGCACATTTGAAATCATACCCATTGTTGCCACTTATTAAGCAGTAAGTAAAACAAGATATAATAGCATCAATGACAGATCACTATAGAGATTAAGAACTTTTTATTACCTAAATTCCCCTCCTCTGGATCAAGCAACATTTAAATTTAAATTACATATAAAATATCAAATATTTACACCAACATTTGTGGGTTTGAATGAAATTAAATTTAAACTTTTTTATTTGGTCTTATAAATAAATAAATATTAAAGAACTTAATTAGATGCAGTTGATTAGATTATAAATAAAAATTGCTGGTCATTAAAAAAATCTATAAATATTTGATGAAAAAAAATATTTACTGTAATAATGCTTTTGGTAAAAAAAAATTATAAGGAAAAAAGAAAGAAAAAGAAAAAGACACAAATTGCTTCATTAAGAAATAGATAAACCTCACATTTTGTGGAGCACGTCTTTTAGCATTGACAATTTTAAGAAAATAAATAAAAATGTTAGAAAAGTGAAATCGTGTTTTGAAACACGATTTAAGTATATTAAAATCGTAAACTGTAAAATTACTTATCCATTACTTATTTTTGTGAAAATCTACCAATTTCGATAATTATTAATTGAAAAATTATACCACTTTTGTAAAAATGCCATAATTAGTGTATCTAGAAGACTATATAGGACTTGAAAATTCTTGGCCAAAAGGTCCAAAAGCAAGAACAGATCCAAATCCAAGTCCAAGACCAACCATAGTACAAACGCAGATTTGCAAGGAACAAACAATAATTGTAATGAAAAATCAATTTCTAATCTGAAAAAACCTTAATGAAAAATGGGGTTTACCTTCTTATCTTCAAACATTGTTGCATCCACAAGAAATTCACCCATGAAAGTAAATTACTACTTAGCCACAGCCCCAAAGACACACAGAAGCTATGCACAGTCTGGCTTATAGAGAAGCAATTGGGGAATACCTTGTACAAGGTGTATATATATATATATAT
>CM023946.1:34011549-34034662 GCA_013407115.1 Glycine latifolia | reverse complement strand
ATATATATATATATATATATATATATATATATATATATATATATATATATAAGGAAAAAAAGATAATATAATATACCCTTTTTAGCAAATACTTATTAGCTGTCTCAAGTTATAGAGCTTCAATAAAACAAAGTAACCATGCATTGAATAATAAAACAAGATCAGTCACAACCACGAGGGCTAAAAAATATGCATGAATGATTGTTTTTAAAAATCTGTTAAGGACCAGAACCATTGGTTCTATGAGCTTTCATTTGTCTTTTGCCACTTACTTTTGCATCTGTGTATCTACAATACAAAGTCAAAGACATTACAAGGATAAGATAAGAAAAAATAAAAAGCTTAGGCATTTTTATTTTATGCTAAATATTCTTACACCTATGCTATGCAATCACCAAATGAGATATAGGCTTGATTTGTAGTACTAGGTAATAACAAATCCAAAGCAAAATGATAGTTGAAGAATATCATCTGTAATTACAATAGCAAGCATGGGATGAACATGAAAATGGAAATAAAATTGGATAAGACAGACACAATATTCAGTCACTACACTTTCAGCCAATAGGTGAATCCTATAGGATGCCTGAAGCAGTAAAGAAACATTGAAATTTACCATCATATTGCAGTCAATTTCTTATATCCTCCGGATATATTTAACATAAATCAAGCAACAAGGAATTATACTAAAAAAAAACCCAAATAAAGAAAAGGCGCTTTAAAATATCAATAGAAAAATCATAGCAATAGTTCAAAAGAAACCAAAATGGAAGACCTTATTTAATGTCTAATTCTAACAAGGCTGAGAGTAACACTCAAATAATCAAACAGTTTTTTCTCTATGTAATGCTTCTTTTTTCCTTCTTTTTCTCTAACTATTCTTTTTAATTGGTAGAACACCCCAGACACCAACACCCAATAATAGAATGTGGATATTTTGCCAATAGCTTCAATTGCCTTGTAATACCCTGGGATCCATTGAGACCCTTCAACAAAAATAGCCACCGGAAACAGATAAAGCAATGAAAGTATGGTAATCCATCCATACAAGTTCAAGCCATCAACTTCCCTGAAATTCTGTAAACTTCTTTTAGAGTAGATGTTCCTCAACACAAAACCAACATTGCTAATAAGGGCATACCACAATCCTTGTACATTGAAAGACACCTCAGTAACAGCAGCTAAAGAACAACCAAGCACAATGGGAAGAATTGAGAGCCAAACCTGAATGGTGTACTTATCTCCAAGGATTGAAGAAAACATGACAGAGAAAATTGGTTCTGCAGATTTGATGACATGTATAAAGGAAATAGCAACCTTGGAGAATGATCGAAATTTAGGATATTCATGATTCACTATTCCAAGTACAAACAACAGAGACTAATTAGGACGTGCATCAAGATAATAATAATAATAATAATAATAATAATAATAATAATACATGTAAGACAATGAAAGAAAGCTAATGCAACATCACACAAAAAACTGTAAATATTTTTAAAAAAAAGAGAAAGACAAAAAAAACTCACCAATCATTTCCTCCTCCATCTCTTCCCTTTTTTCTGCAGTAAGGGGCTCTATCCGCCAAATGGTTTTCCTAGCTTAATCATTTGAGGGATCAATTTCTAAGATCTTTTCCATCTCTAAGTAGCCAAGCCTGATATCACAGGTCCTCTCTCACACACGCTGGTGCACTCACACAAACACACACAAATTTACTGGGGGCGAAAACTCTCTTTTTATTGATAATAGTCTGCCAAAGCCACACAGACTCCTTTACATAATATGCTATTTATAAGCAATGGAAACCTAAACCTAAAATAATTCAAAATTCAAATCTAAATAATATCTCTCCTAATATCTTTCTATAATATCTTTCTCCATATCTTATCTTTCCTCATATCTTTTTCTACCATATCTTTTCACTTATCTTTCCACATAATACTCCTTTTAAATTTAAACTACGTAACTAACAATATTTATTTAAACGTTTATCCTAACAAAATCCCCCCATAAACTTTAAATACTTCTTCCATCTTTCATTCCCATCATCTTCTTGCAATTCTCCAGCAACAGCGTCGGTAGTGGCTTTGTGAATATATCTCCGACTTGTTCTTGGCTCGTCACGTAACTCAACTCCACCTTCTTCTCTTTTACTTGATCTCGAATGAAGTGGAACCTGACATCAATATGCTTGCTTCTCTCGTGATTAACCGGGTTCTTCGCTAACTCAATTGCCGACTTGTTATCTACCCGGATCTCGGTTGCACCGATCTGAACTTGCTCCAGCTTCTCCAACAAATTCCTCAACCACACTGCATGATAGACACACCAGGATGCCGCAACGTACTCGGCTTCACATGTTGATAGAGTCACAATTGGTTCCTTCTTTGACATCCAGGCAAAAGTTGTGTTTCCCATGAAGAATACATAGCTAGCCGTGCTCTTCCTATCGTCCACGTCTCCACACCAATCACTGTCCGAGTAGCCCATTAACTCGTAACTTTCTGACTTCAAATAGAAAAGTCCTTGTGTGATCGTCCCTTGAATGTACCTTAGAATCCTTTTAGCCGCTTTCCAATGAGAGTAACTCGGCTCTTCCATAAACCGACTTATAATTCAAACACTTAAACACAAATCCGGCCTCGTGCATGTTAAATATCTTAAACATCCCACCAAGCTTCTATAGCTTCTCGGATCAACATGTTCTCCTCCATCATACTTTGAAAGTTTTGTACCGGGTTCCATAGGTGTTGAAACCGGGTTACAATCCGCCATCTTAAATCTCTTCAGTATTCTCTTCGCATAAGTCTCCTGAGAGACAAAAATTCCGGCTTCGTCCTGTCTGACTTCCAAACCGAGAAAATATCTCATCAAGCCAAGATCAGTCATCTCAAATTTTCTTGACATCTTCTTCTTAAACTCTCGTACCATTTCTTCACTGTTCCCCATAAAAATCAGATCGTCAACATATACAGCTACAAGCAATAAATCATCATCCCTTTTCTTAACATATAGGGCATGTTCATAGGGACACTGTTCAAAACCCTCCTCCTTGAAATATGCATCAATGCAGGTATTCCAGGCTCTCGGTGCCTGTTTCAGTCCGTACAAAGCTTTCTTCAACCTTAACACTTTCTTTTCTTCTCCTCCCTTCAAGTATCCCGGTGGTTGTTCGAGATACACCTCTTCTTCAAGTACACCATTCAGAAATGCCGACTTGACATCCATCTGGTAAATCGGCCACCCAAACTGAGCTGCTTGCAAGATCAACAATCTGATTGTCTCCATTCTAGCAACAGGTGCGAACACCTCATCATAGTCTACTCCTGCCTTTTGCGAATACCCCTTAGCTACCAGCCGGGCTTTATATCGCTCTATCCCAAGTATCATTCTGTTCAATAGCTTTGATTTCTTCATCCATGGCACTTTGCCATTTCTCATCTCGGATTGCTTCTTCAAACCTTATTTCTTCAGAATCTGTCAACAAACAAACAAGATGGGCTTCGTTAGTTGACTCATACAAATCCTGCAAACTCCTCATCCGGGGTTGTCTCATCTCGTCTTCATCAGCTGTCTCGCTCCTTGCCGGGATCCAACTCGGTGATCCGTCTTCCTTCTCGTCTTGAATGACCATCTTGCCGGGATCTGATTTGATCTCGGATGACACACTCCAATTTCATTCATCCTCTTCATTTACTTTCACATCTCGGCTTATCATTACCGTCTTGGTGCCGGGATCTAACATCTTGTATCCCTTTGTCTTCTCGTCATATCCAATGAAAATATACTTCCTGCTCTTGTCTTCTAACTTGGTTCTTTGCTGATCAGGGACGTGTGCATAAGCCACGCTCCCGAAGACTCTCAAATGGCCCACCGATGGCTTTTGGCCGGTCCATAATTCTTGTGGGGTCTTTCCATTTAGTATGGAATGCAAACAGTGGTTCTGTACATATACAGCACACAGAACAGCTTCCCCCCAAAACTCCTTAGGCATTCTCTTCGTCTTCAACATTGATCTCACCATGTCAAGGATGGTTCGATTCTTTCTCTCTGCTACTCCAATTTGTTGTGGCAAGTATGATGCAGTCAAGAATCTTCTGATACCATACTCCCCCCAATATCTTCTAAATGCATTCGATGTGTACTCTCCACCTTGGTCAGATCGTATCGACTTGATCCTCTTTCCAGTTGCATTTTCAATCATTATTTTAAATTTCTTGAACACTTCAAACACCTTGGATTTTTCTTCCAGCAAATACACCCAAGTTTTACGACTGAAATCATCTATGAATGTAACAAAGTACCTCTTTCCACTGAAGGATCTAGGAGAAATAGGTCCACACACATCGGTATGAATTAGTTCCAGTGGTCACCGTGCTCGGTATCTGGCCGACCTCTGAAATGGACTCCTTGCATGTTTGCTCAGCACACAATCTTCACAAAATCTCTTCTCACAGTTCATTCTTGGCAATCCGTCCACCATATTCTTATTCACCATCTCGGCTAGGCCTCCAAAGTGAAGGTGCCCAAACCGACGATGCCACAAGGATGCTTCATCACTCATCTCGGCTTGCAAACAGCCAACCTCCACACTTTTCAGGATTAACTTGAACATTCTATTCTTCTCCATCTGCACTCGGGCTATCAGTCGTCCTTGCTTTTCTTTCAAGAGGAGAACTCGGTCTGTCATGATAACTGAATAACCTTTCTCCATCAATTGTCCCACACTAAGAATATTACTTTTGAGTTCAGGCACGTAATACACATCTTGAATACGTCCAACTCGTCCATCTTTCTGCAAGAAACTAATCGTACCTCGACCTTTCACACCGACCTTTGAAGCATCTCCAAAGGAAACATGTTCGGCTTCTGTTTGTCTCAAACTACTGAACAAATGCTTATACCCACACATATGATTGCTTGCACTAGTGTCTATAAACCATTCCATCTCGGATGCATGGTTGGCTTCACCTCCAGCCATCATCAAAACTCCTCCATTTCTTACTTCTTCTGCAGCAAAATTTGCAGTTTCATTCGTTCTTCTTTCACCTCGGCAATCCTTCGCAAAATGACCAACTCAGCCACAGTTGTAACATCTGTCCGAGTTGCAATCTCTCGAATAGTGTCCGTACTTTCCACATTTAAAACATTCTACATTTGAATGTCAACCTCTTCCACGTCCTCGGCCTCCTCGCCAATTCTGCTGACTTGATTCAGCCTGCTCCTTATTCCATCCTTCTTGACCACGTCCTCTACCACCTCGATCATATCCACGTCCACCTCGGCAATGTCCTCTACCTCGAAAATTTTGAGAATAGAGCACTTTCTCGTCCTTGATTGAAATTTTTGTCTGGAGTGCTTGCTCCAGTGACTCTTCTTTCTTCTTTTTCTTTCTTTGTTCATGCGCCTCCAATGAACCAGTAAGTTCATCAACGGTGAGCGTTGCTAGGTCCTTTGACTCCTCAATCGCACATACAACATTCTCGAAGTCATCAATAAGAGACCTCAGAATTTTCTCCACCACTCTGGTATCAGGCAGCATCTCTCCACTTCTCTTTAGTTGATTCACTATGGTCTGGACCCGAGTAATGAAATCGGATACCCTTTCTCCTTCTTTCATCTTCATTCCTTCCAACTCTCCACGGAGAGTTTGAAGTCTGACCAGCCTGACTCGATCGGCTCCCTTGTAGACATTTGCAAGAATGTCCCACGCCTCTTTTGACGTTGCTGGGCCAGCGATCTTCTCAAATCCGGAATCATCAACAGCCCGGAGCATCATATACAATGCCCCTTTGTCTTTCAACCGCATCTCTTTCAATGTCTTGTTCTGCGCCGCTATGTATCCTGTCATGGATTGTGGTTCTTCGAAACTATCATGGACAACCTCCCAACTATCATTAGCTCCCAACAGAGCTTTCATCTGGATACTACAGTTCTCATAATTAGTCTTTGTAAGACGGGGTAATGGCAAACTACTATTTGGACCACTCTCCATTCTCTCAAGCTCTGATACCAATTTGATATCACAGGTCCTCTCTCACAAACGCTGGTGCACTCACACAAACACAAACACAAACACACACAAATTTACTGGGGGCGAAAACACTCTTTTTATTGATAATAGTCTGCTAAAGCCACACAGACTCCTTTACATAATATGCTATTTATAAGCAATGGAAACCTAAACCTAAAATAATTCAAAATTCAAATCTAAACAATATCTCTCCTAATATCTTTCTATAATATCTTTCTCCATATCTTATCTTTCCTCATATCTTTTTCTACCATATCTTTTCACTTATCTTTCCACATAATACTCCTTTTAAATTTAAACTACGTAACTAACAATATTTATTTAAACGTTTATCCTAACAAAGCCAAACCTTAACTTCCAAATCAAAAATCCGCACCCCCAAATTTGAAATCCCTAGCCCCCAAATCAGAAATCTCCAATCATGGCGACACAGGAGGATTTGTCGCACTCGTCGGGCTCGACCCCGGCATGTGTGGTGCTATTCTGATGTCAAACGAGGTGAGGGTGAATGGTGGCATGAGGGTTTTGATATGGGTGCTTAGTTGTTTGGGTTGAGGTGGGCTATGGTGGTGGAGTTTTGATGGTGACAAGGGTGCGCGATGTTTGGTCGGAGGTGGTAGGCCTTGTGTTTGTGGAAAGTTAGGGGCCGCAGATTGTTGGTTGGATTTGGGGCTAGGTGTGGATGTGCTGATCTTGACGACGCGGTGGTGGTGCCTCGCAAATGTTGAGTTTCAAAGTAAAATTGATTTTGATTTATATCCCTTAAGTTAAAGACAGGTTACAGGGATAACCGTCTTTGTAAGCTTTTCGTTAAAAACCTTCAAAGACGGTCGTATAAATAACTGTCGTCGTTGACCTCATTCGAAGACGTTTTTTCAACAACCGTCTTTGCTTTGCTTTTCGTATTTACGAAATTGCCACCGCATGCAAAACAACGACGGTTTTGTAAGGACCGCTGTCGTATAGGCGTCGTAAAATAGCTATTTTGTAGTAGTGAATAATTCTACTTACCCAATTTTTATGAGCTAAATTTGAGAACATAATCTAGTCAAGAAGGATCCAAAAGCCTATTAAAGGGTGGTTAAATCTTTTTTTCTTTTTATAATTGTTTAAATGTCTAAATTTTTATAAATAATTATTTTTTAAAAAAATATGTACTATTTTTATACATAAAATTGAAACTAATTTTTATTTCAAATGATAATAACCTTAATTATTATCATAAAAATAATAAACACACAATCTGATTCTAATTATAACCATTACAACAATAATAACAAACAACTAATATTATATAATTTTACACTAACTAAAATTAACTATTATTGTAACTATTATAATATTAACATAGATAATTAATTTTACACAATTTTACTTTATCTAACCTAAAAATATATCTACGTCTATGAGAAGGGCCAAGGGAGGTGGGCTCGGGCCTCTTCCCAACCCCCTCTCCATCTGTCCCTTATCTAGTCCTGGAAATTTTTGAAGAGGCTCTAAAACAAGTGGGAAAGATGTCTATGAAAAATCAGCTTCAGATTCCTAATTTTCAAATAGATGGCAAAAAAATAAAAATAATACCTTTTTAATAAAAAATTACCAATTTGGGACTGTTTTGAAACTTTTACAATTATGGGGCAGTGGAACACGCCCAAATTGGGTGTGACTGGACACGTCTAATTTAGGCGTGACTGAAAGGGGGGGGGGGTGTCACGCCTAAATTGGGCGTGTCCAGTCACGCCCAATTTGAGCGTGTTTCAGTTGGCCCACTTTATTTAAACCTCATCTCCAAACTCATTTCTTCACACCTTCTCTTCTAAATCTCCTATTATTCTATTGTTTATTGAAATTAAAAAATTTTGTTTTTGTTGAAATATTTTGTAATGAGTTCAGGTGGTGAGTGTGCTTGTGTTATTGTTATTTTTTAATGGAAGGAAAGTTAAAGGGCGACGAGGTGTTGTTTTTGAAGGGGAGAAAAGGTCGATACGTATCAAACAAAACTCAACATTTGGTGAATTGCATGAGAAGATACGACAAAAATTAGGTCTGAAAGACAACCAATATATCACTTTGCTGATGACAAGATTATGGTAACATGAACAATACATGGGGTTTCAAGTGCTGGATAATGAAGACATAGAAATGGTAATGGAAGAATTTTTCAACCAGTCAAGAAAAGATTTTTTAGAGTTTTACGTGGATTTTACCAGAGCAGAGGATGTTGTTTTACCCATGAGGTCAGTTGCTTTAAATTCTGCACATGATACATCATCATATGTTGCTCTAGTTTTAAAGGTGTCTGAGGAAGATGAACATGACCCAACTTGGGTTATGGATGACGATGAAGAGGATGACGATGATGAAAATATTGCAATGGAAGATCGTCTTCTTGAGGAGGATGCTAGTGCGTCAGCTAATGATGAGGATTGTGGTGTGCATGTGACTGAATTCCAAGAAGATAATGATGTGGGGTTGTCTCAAATCTGTCATCATCCTGACATTGGATCTACTTAACCAGAACAACCTATTGAAGGTATGTTAGATGACTGAAATCAATGAAAATGTAGTCATATATGTATAATTGTATGTTATAGTATTTTATTTGCTTGATATGTTTATTAAACTGATTTTGTATGTGCAGGTGCTGAGGTCACTCCTTTTTTGGGATGGAATTTCACATTACACATATATTGATTTCAGTCATCCAAGCGAAGAAAAATCTTTTACCGGTTCTGGTTCGGGTTCAGTGCAGGGTCCATGGCAATTAGGGGATGAGTTGTTTGTTAAACATGACTTTGCATCCAAAAAGGACACGCAATTTGAAATTAAGGTGAAACCTCATGAAGGAGCATCAAGAAGCAATTGTGGTTGAGAGCAAGCCTAACAAGTTTAGCATGAGGTATATTGCTCATAACGAGGGTTGCCTCTGGAAGGTTAGGGTAATCAAACCAATGTACGGAGAGAAGTGTCTTGTTTCAAAATGGGGTGAAAAACACAATTGCCTGAATGACCATATTACACAGGGTCACAGACAGCTTGATGTTGATGTTATTGCTTCACTTGTAGTAGGTATGTTTTTATTCAATTTCCTCTATATGTCTCTAATAATTGTTTTTTAAGGTATGTTCTTAATGTGAATGTTACAATTTCATTGTTAGGAATGATTAAGGAGGAACCGTCTGTGTTAATTGCATTGGTTCTGGAGAGGATCACCCATTAGTATGGATTTAAAGTTTCATATCAAAAGGCTTGGTATGCGAAGCAAAAAGCAATGACAATGATTTATGGGGATTGGGAAGAATCTTATGCATTTTTACCCAGGTGGTGTCACTACATGTTTCATTTTTTTTCACTAGGTTCTTTTTATGATATTCAAACAAATAATTATTTTGTGGGACATCGATTGATACGGGCAAAGCGTGTGTTTCATCGCATTTTCTGGACTTTCAGACAGTGTTGTGATGCTTTTAATTTTTGCAAACTCATGATTCAAATTGATGGGACTCATTTATATGGGAAGTATAAAGGGAAATTGTTGATTGCCACGACTAAGGATGGAAATAATGAATGTTTGCCACTGGCATTTGCCATCGTTGAGGGGGAAACTTTGGAACTGGGAATACTTCCTTGCTAACATTTGCTTGCATGTTGCCCAAAGGTAGAACATATGTCTCATTTCAAACCTTTTTACCTGAAATCCATACTTATCCCTACTATTAGGGATAACAACAACGTGGGTCAGGAGTGGGTTTGCCTATTCCCATCCCAATCCCCATAAAAGACGAGATGGGTTCGGGTTCTGATTTATAAAAGGTGGGGATGGAAAAATGAAACACAAGCCCATCCCCATTTGGTTTTATCAGATTCGGAGAAACCCACAAGGAATCCATCTCATATTTAAAAAAAATATTTGTTCATATACTTTAAATAAATCACAGATTAAGTTATTAAACTAAACTAAACTTTAATAAAATAGTTCTAACTAAAGTGAACTAAATAAATTTAGTAAAATAATTCTACATTAAAAACTAAACTATACTAAAATAAGCTAAACTAAACTATCATCTAAAATAATTATATGTAACAGTCCCTAATAATTTTCTACGAAGCTAACATCTACGCTGCTAAAAATTACCTACGTTGCTAATAATTTCATATGGCCCTAACAATTTTCTAATTCAATAATATAACATATTAAATAATGTACAAAATTATTAAATTCACTTGTTGGCAGAGCTTCGCTGCAGAAATAACTCACTCATAAACTCTATAGAAAAATATAAGAAACTTTTAGAAGGAAGGTGAAATGGTAAATATGGGAAAAAGGTAAATTTTTTTTGACTTATATAGTAGTGGAACATGCCTAAATTGGGCGTGATTAAGAAACTTTTAGAAAGAAGGTGAAATGGTAAATATGGGAAAATGGTAAAAAAAAAAATTGACTTATATAGCAGTGGAACATGCTCAAATTGGGCATGACCAATCACACCCAATTTAGACGTGACACCCCCCATCCCTTCAATCACGCCCAAATTAGGCGTGTTCAGTCACGTCAAATTTGGGGGTGTTCCACTGCCCCATAATTGTAAATAGTTTCAAAACAACCCCAAATTTGTAATTTTTTTTATTAAAAAGGGATTATTTTAATTTTTTTGCCTCAAATAGATATATATTATTTTCAATTGCATAAAATATATGCTTTATCCCAAAGTAGATACCCAGAACGAACACGCACAAAGTAGAACAAAACAATAAAGAGGGGAACTAGCTAATGCAGGGGAGTTGAGGTTACGCACAGATCTGGTGGCATCTATAACATCTCTGATTGTTAACTTTTCGGCGGTTCTCACACTACAACACTTCACACAATGATATTTCACTCAACTGCCCGTTAGTCAGAACCCTCCACCGATCAGAATCCTTCGTAAGTATCCCTTTCTGGATAACTCGGTTGCTTTCAGTATAAATGATTGTCCCACAAACAAATACGAGACTTCACTCACACATGCTTACTGAGAAACTTCCCAAAAGGTCACTCATCCCATATTGCTCCAAGCTAAGCACACTTAACTGTGGAATTTTTATGTGGTAAGCTACTAAAAAGTAGATGCATTTTGTTGATATAGATAGTACCAATTAATTCCTTTAAGTAATCCTCAATTGTACAATCTCATACCTACAAAGTCTCTAGATCCCTCTTTTTCAAGTGTGATTCGTAAGGGTGTTACATGTCAACTAGCTTTTGTCTAGTTTGTCCTCAAACTACATTGCACTGGAAGAGAGATTTTCTCTGATACCATTTGGGAATTGCATGTAACACCTCAATGAATTACACCGGAAAGAAAGGGATCCAGAGGCTTTGTAGGTATAAGACTGTACAGTTGAGAATTATTTAAATGAATTAATTGATACTATATATATCAACAAGATGCATTTACTTTTCGGTAGCGCTATCACATAAAAATTTCATGATTAAGTGTGTTTGGCTTGGAGCCATTATGGGATGGGTGACCTTTTGGAAAGTTTCTCGGGAAGCATATGAGTGAGGATAAAACACACTGAAAAGTCTTGTGTTGGTTTGTGGGGACAATCATTTATCCTGAAAACAGCCGAAGCAGATTGTCGAGGTATCTGAAAGGGCTACCTACAGAGGATTTTGATCAAGGGGCAGTTGAGTGAAATGTCAACATGTGAAGTGTCGTAGTGTGAGAACTACCGAGAAGTTGACAATCAGGATGTTACAACGTCAGGGCAGATGACACATAATGACAACGCAAAGGTGTGTGCGATGATGGGAATGATTGGTGCAGCGTGTGCAATGGAGGAGGTGGTGCAATGATGGGAAGGGTGGTTGGGGCCATGATGGTGATGGTGCGCACGATAATAAGGGGTCTGTTGTTTGGGTGTGGATTTGTGACCTCACGGTGAAGAACAAATGAGAAGCAGTTAGGAAAAAGAAAAGGTGTCTACGTGGGTTTGTAAACTTTTTTTTTAATCTTTCTATGTAATAGTTTTCAATTTAAGATCAATAGTTTTTGTTTTAGGATCACTACAGTGGCCTCAATGAGCACACTGGAATGATGGAGCTTTTCTACCTATTGGTGGCAAAACAACTTCCGTACCAACACTTCTGACATATATACCTCTCGTTCCGCAATCTATATGGATATAAATAGTATATTTCAATGATAGATAACTAGTGAAATGCTACTATAACTGGAGATTCACATTGATGTTAGTTTGTGTTATCGTCATCGACTTTTGGAGTGTTGGGTGTGCACGTGGTTGGTTTTAAGAGGAATATTTTAATAGGTTATAATATTAACGGATGTAGAACGATTGGTTTTAAGAGGAATTCTTTTTAGGCAAATTTAAATAAATAATACAAATTAAATAAATATTTTGAAATTTGGAGCAGTTTTGAAACTATTTCGAAATCTGGGTCACTCAAACACGTCCAATTTGGGCGTGTCTTTGTCCGTCGCTAATTCGGTCGCTAATTTGGGCGTGTCTCTGTCCGTCGCTAACACTTTTTACAAAATATTGGGGTTTTAAATTCTGTCACTAATTCGGTCTCTAATTTTGTCGCTAATTCGGTCTCTAATTTTGTCGCTACACTTTTTTACAGAATATTGTTTTTTTTTTAAATGTGTTGCGACCACAATATTTTGAGTTTTAATTTTTTTAAACTGAAATCGTTTAAAAGTTTACAGTATAATTTTGGTATATAAATATACCAAAAAAAATTACTTAATTTGGGCTAATTTTTTATTAACTTTGTTGTTTTTATAACTGAATTCCATAAAAATGGTATCTATTTTAATTTTACAAAACATTAATTTTCATGAAATAACTTATGTCTTGTGTTTAGATACACTTTTTGAGTTTTTGATTTTGGTTCAATTTTTTTTTAAGATTTGAGTAAATTTAATTTAATCTGTTCAAATTCATTACTGTATATAATTAAATATACATATAATTTTTAATTCACCAATGATTGCTTAAGTTGATGTTTTTATTTTTACATCTTAATGTCTGCAAAAAAATTAGTCCAAATTAGGTGTACGATATGTCCTTTGATATGCGCCTAGCATATAGTCCTTTCCAAGCTACTAAAAGCAAGAAATCATCTATGAATAGTCTATAATTGCCCATAAATGTGTTATATTGTGATGGATCCTTTCATGCTACACTTTCTATTGATTTGAACATATTTGTAGCAGGAACATACACCAAAACCAACATATTGGAACAATGCATCTCGCGCCACCAGCGCCAAGTTCGCGCTACCAGCGTGGAATGCACTCTTTAGCAGCAAACTTCACTGCCACTCCATGCTACCAGCGTGGAGGTGGCGCCATCAGCACCAATTACATAATATCCACTGCCAAGCCACACCATCAGCGTGGGAATGGCGCCACCAGCGCCATATATGAAGAAAACAAGCTATTTTGCTCTGGAATGTCACGCTACCAGTGTGAACTCCACGCTATCAGCGTGGGAGTTCACCATCTGTGTAATTTTAAAAGCTGATAGAGGGCAGACTTGGACTTTCACTTGCCCCATATAAATACTCAAATCCACAATGTTGAGGACACTTCCGGCTGCACGACAATCAGTTAGAAAGGGTTTGAGAAAGCTTGGAGAGCTTAGCTAGGGCTTAGGAGTTGAAGGCTCAAGTGGAGACCCTTCTTCATCTTCTTCTCCTTTGTACTTCAGCTGGGCATGTTTCTTTTTGTTAGCTGCTTGCCAAACATGAATAGATGTGGCTAGTTTTTATTTGTAGCTAGGGCCAAGCACTTAATGTAAATTTCATTGGGATGTATTGAATGCTATTATTCATTTATCAAGAGTTATTTTACTGCACTTTGCTTGAAATGTTTAAATCTTTTTCTTAGACTTGATCAATCTAGTGAAGGATTAAGAGCTAGGGTTCACAATAGGAATATTGGGGCTTTAGTCTTGGAACTAAGGGAAGTAACTTACTTTACATTACCTAGGAATAGGAATGTATGTTGGTAGCTTATTCAAAGTGTTGCTTAATGCTTAACCCTAGGGAGGTGACTAAGGGATTAGAACTTTCAAGCGGGTTAAAGGGTTATTTCACTGAGGAATTGGTGAATATCTAAACTTGAATGCACACAATCGCTAAGTAACTTCGATAATCGAATGTAGTAAGCAATACGAATTCATTGGAAGGAAACATTGAGTGTGGGTGCCCTAGCTACGTTTTCCTTATATTGTCACAACTTATCTTATTGTTCATAGTCAATATTTATGTTTTAATTCTGTCTTTACTTTTACTTGTTCAACCAAACAAATCATTCTTTTCCCCAAACAATTATTTATCCAACTTTTAGATATAAGTTATAATACAATCGGTGCACCAATCTTCGTGGGAACGATATCTTTCTTATCACTTTATTACTTGAACGAACGGTATACTTGCCGATTTCGCAACATCCTTCAAACAGTCATAGTCCAAATTAGGTGTACGATATGTCCTTCAAACAGTCATAACTTTTGATAGAGATGTCCGATGGAGGCGTACGATATGTCAAAACGCTCAAAATTCAGAGAAGTAATTAAAAAAATAAAAAATAACATTAAATTAACTAATTAAATAATTAAAAAATTAGACAAAAATGAAATTTTTGGATGATTGAATCTTAAATCCTAATTTTGAGGCACTTAGAGGCTTTTTTTGGAAAAAAAATTTGACCAATTTTAAGAATTTGCCCAGGCCTTCTCCTTTCAATTTCGAGCATTTTGCCACCGATTTCGCCTCAATCGGACATTCCAGTCAAAAGTTATGACCGTTCAAAGTTCGCTAAACACTGTGCATGTCTGACACGTGTCACAACCACATTAAACACGCCTAAATTGGGCATGTTTAAACACGCCCAAAATTTTGGGCGTGTTTGAGTGCCCCAAATTCCAAAATAATTTCAAAACTGTCCCAAATTTCAAAATATTTATTTAATTTGTATTATTTATTTAAATTTGTCCAATATTCTGTAAAAAAGTGTTAGCGACAGAATTAGCGACAGAGAAAAATACGCCAAATTGGACGTGTTTGAGTGCCCCAAATTTCTAAATAGTATCAAAACTGCCCCAAATTTCAAAATATTTATTTAAGTTGTATTATTTATTTAAATTTTCCATTCTTTTTATTGGTTATAAATTCAACTGATATAAAAAAGTTAAAATGTCTTACCCTTTCCAAATGAGTGAACACGTAGATTTAGATGTAAATTTGGATACCGAATCTACATGTGAAACTAAAATTTGACACATTTCAATTTTATGAAGATAAAAAATATATCAAATTTTTTACAAAGATAAATTTTGACCATTTTGATATTTATAAGGCAAAAAAATATATTTATCCTTTTCTTCCATCCAAAAAATTTATATGCATGCACATATATACATACACATAAATATTTATATATAAAATTATATCCACAAGAATACATATAAATAAATTATATACATATGCATGAATACGTTTATTTCTTTTTTTTTCTACATTTTAATTAATTATTTTAATTGCTAAATGTAAAATTTTTAATTATCTCATCACAATACTGTCACATCGTTAGTCTATAGTTTAAACGGTTAGCGTATCCTAAATAGGGGATTGACCCAAAATTACAATTAAAATGTGGAGACCAGAAGACTAAAATCACAAAAACAAAATATGGAGACCAGAAGACTAAAATCACAAAAGCAAAATATGGGGACCAGAAATGCGCATATCAAGAATGAAAGAGAAACTAACGTTGTAATTTAAAAAAAAAAATACTAGCTCGTATGATTGTCGAACGTGAGTTTTACTACGAAACTGAAATTTTCATCAAATGTTTCCATTATTTAATGATGATAAACCATTAAGAATGAAGACCAGAAGACTAAATAGGGGATTGACCCAAAATTACAATTAAAATATGGAGACCAGAAGACTAAAAGCACAAAAACAAAATATGGATTGACTAAAATCACAAAAACAAAATATGGAGACCAGAAGACTAAAATCACAAAAGCAAAATATGGGGACCAGAAATGCGCATATCAAGAATGAAAGAGAAACTAACATTGTAATTTAAAAAAAAAAAAATACTAGCTCGTATGATTGTCGAACGTGAGTTTTACTCCGAAACTGAAATTTTTATCAAATGTTTCCATTATTCATGTGATGGACATCAACTTGCTCACTTTAGATTTTAGTTCCAACATTGGCTTTCATTCAATTAGAACAGTAAAACTATATTAACTTCGTTAATCCCTTTTGTTTCTTTCCTTTTTATAACGTTTGTGAATTTTTAGTTAACAAGAACAACTATAATATGGAGTATGGACCAATCGTGTGTAACAAGTCGAAAAGGTTCTTGACTGGTTGATATAGGTTGGCATATCGAACCAAAAATTCTGGAGCCAAATGAATTCTTGACTAGTTCAGTGGTCGTTGATTGATGTTAGTCGTGCGGAATATATATATATATATATAATAAAGTCCGACAAAAAATGTATAGCATCATCAACAAAGTCATATATTAAAAATGACAATATAGTAAACAACATTGATCGACTAACTAAAGTACCACAAAAAGAAAAACAATATTGACAAAGTCTATTAGAAAAAAATATTTTGGTCAATTAGGTCTTCTTGTTTTAGAATTTTCAATTAGGTATCTTAATTTTTAAAATGTGTTTTTGGTCCTATTAAAAATAAATTTGGTCTTATTTTTTAAAACTTTCAGAGTATAGGAGAAAAATGCTACTAAATTGAATCTATTTAAAAAAATATTCATAAAATACCCATTGAACCTTTTAAAAATAAAAGACCTAATTGAATAATTAATTTAAAAATTTTAGTGAACCAAATTAAACTTTCTAATAATAAGAGGACAAAATCAAATCTAAGAACTAACTTAGAAGACCAAACTAGTAACTAAGCCTTTATTTTACCGAAAATTTTGAGTAAACTCTTTATTCAAGCCCTTAAATGAAGTCATTTTTGGACCATTTAACGGGATAAACATATCTTTGCTATCTTTTATTTTTTATTTCTTTCTATATAGATTGATACTTTAGGTGTCCTTGGATATATTTGTAAAAAAAAAAATCATTCAACCGAATTTAATGATTAAAAAAGTCACTAAATAATCTTTCAAAACTTAAAATTTGTTCGAAATTAAAATGTAAGAATGTAAATGAGGCATTTTTTTAATCTTGAGTTATTAAATGGTTATTTAAATAATAAATCAAGATCCCATGTCTTCTTAGACAAATTCATGTATTTACTTAAGATATATTTTAAGAATAAAAACAACACTAACTATGTCATGTATTAAAATATGAAAAAGTAATGTATTAATTTAAAGAGTTATACTACTATTAAATGTTGAGACAAATCATCTAGAGGCTTGAGTTTTAATGATGATAAACCATCAAGAATCAAACTTTAAGTTATCTAAACTTAGCTACTAATCAATAATTTGATTGTGGTTTGATGGACAACACAAAATTAAAAAACATAAAGAAAGTGTGAAGCATTTGTCTCCAGTTGAAGTTTTCCAAACATTACTTCTAGATATTCAGAGGCAGAACTACCAAAAGTATAGACTTATTTAAAAGCTAAATATGGAATCATGTTTTTTTAGTCAAAGTGAATATATAAGAAGTTATATATGATTTTTTATCATGTTTTTATATATCTTACCATTTATTCAATTCCCTTCTTTAATGATCAACTAATGCACTTCATTAAACATATAATGACTTATAAATAGGATAATATCTGCTATTTCAAATTATTTTTTATTATGTTTTTATATATCTTGCCATTAATTCAATACTTTTTGCCAAAAACAGTATAAGATTAAAATAAGAAAAAAAATCCAAATGAATTTTGAAATCATTGGATCAAATGATTTTTTTTCTTTCATCATCAAATGTGCAAGTATCCCTACTAGAAACTTTACTGTAACATGAAATTAAATTTATCAAAAGGTTAGTAGTGGGATATATATATATAGATATTAAGTATTATTATTTACTTATTAAAATTATTATTATTATTATATATCAAATAAAAATTAATTAAATAATATTAATTTAATTTTTATTTATTTAATTTATATTTTGTTTCTCTTCATCATATAACCTTTTATTTTCACTGTATTTCCTATATACATTACTTTTTCCCCTTTATTTTCTACCTTGAATTTTCTTCCTCTAGCATCACACATAATGATAGATATGAGAATCTTTTAAAAATATTCAAAACCTTGGCTTTTATGCTCGAACATTATAAATGATCCCAATTTAAACACGACCCCCCCCCCCCCTCTTATAACTCACACCTTCACTTTATTAGCTCCATACATTAATAAAATTTCCTTTTTTATCAACATTAAATTCCCTTTATCCATTATTTTCTTTATATTTGAAATAAAGTCTTGTTGCACAAAGAAAAAGGCTATGTGCTTTACCTGGAAGTCAAGTTAGAATAAAGGCTTACATTCCATAATAATTAACAAACACTTCCTTTATGTTCTGAAAAAACTAATCCAAAATGTAAAATTACATTCTAAAAAACTCTTTCCAAAATGTAAAGGATGTGCTTCTTGATTTTTATGGGATGCGGAAAGAAACAACTGGCCTAAAATAAAGAACCAATGCATAAATGATGCATCAAACTGTTAGCTATTATAAGCAAATGATTCCCAATCAAATTTGAGATTGGCATATCAGATCTCCAAGAAAACAACACTAATAAAAATCAGAGAAAAAAATTTGTGAAATTTTTAGTGTTTCCTTTCATTAGAATTCAGAGTTAAATACAAAGCAACCCTAAAACTTGTGATCATAGATTGTTGTCACAAGCTCAAAGGAAACTTCTAGGAAATGGAAGAGTCCTAATGGCTAGTACACTCACTACACGAAATCTATAAGCTTCAATGGTTTGTGTAACATCTGTTTAGGCCCATCCTTGCTGATGTATCCCAATGGGTTATCATTACTTTCCTCTTTAGAAATGACTTTTAATTTGTTCCCGGTTAACTCTTTGGTCAGTGCACCAAATTATCCAAGTAATAATAAAATGGTAAATCCAAGTGTCGAGTCCACGGGGAATTTGACTGTACTCAGCGTTCGTTTACGTATAATTTTAAGCAAATAAAGAATTAACTTGGTAATTGCAAAGTAAAAAGACATGTAAATGAATTCAATGTAAATTAAACTACAAAACGGAGCAAGTTCAAGGGAAGAAACACAAACACTCAAAGAGGTGAAGTGATAGTTGATTCAGAATACAAAACATGTTCGGGACTCAACTAATCGAAACTACCCTTGATGCAATACTAGAGATTTTTTACCTATTTAACATTATTCTCATATTACCTTCACTTCTAGTCTACTATAACCATGATTTCTCATGTGAAAAAGCCTAAATCACCTAATTTTACTCCTAATTCCTTAAGAGCTACATCAAATAATTTGCATTAAGAGTAAAGATGAATACTTAGGCTAAATAATACCATTTTATCCCTAGATATGAATCACTTTAGATGTTCTTGGCAGTTCTTAGGAAATAAACATTTTCCAATGCATAAAACCTAAAACAAAAAATGAGCATGGATGACCAAACCGCAAATATGACAATAAACTCAGAAAAGCAACAATAATACGAAAATAACATTTAATAGATAGTAAGAATAATTACGTCAAAAGTGTTATGTTGTTGAGCTCCAACCATTTGGTAGTTTAGCCGCTTACAACACAAAGGAAAACAAGAGACAATGGAAAAGAATGGAGGAAAATAGAGGAACAATGGTGTGGAGCATGCTTCAATGGAGTGGAATCCTCCCTCCTTCATGACCTATTTTCGCTCCCTTGCTTCTATTCTATATGTCATGTTTTTTCCCTCCTTTCTGTCCTTTAAAATGCAATCCACTCGTGTTTTTCGATGTTGCTTGCACGCTAAGTGAGCAAGTGAGTGCTAAGAGTGCTTGCAGAGTCCAGCTGGATAAGTGACCATGCACTAAGCAAGCTGGTCATGCTAAGCGAGCTTAGTGCACTAAGTGTGCCTGTCACGCTGAGTGCTATACTCTAGGTCTTCAACCCATCATCCATGTCTCTGTTGTATAATTTCTATAAAAAATACAACCAACACACTATAAGTCAACTAATTTTAGCATCTACTAGATAGAAGCTCAGAATAAGCTAAATTCGTAAGTTTTAATCACAAAAAGAAATGTTAAAAGAGGAAAAATAAGATAATTGCTATGTGATTTACATGTAAACTTTAAGTATGCATAGCAATTATCATTCTCAAAATCAAAATGAGAGCCTAGACGGTGGTTGTCCGACTATGTTACTCTGAAAATGGATGCCAACTATATCCACTATCTTGGTATTAGGAAGCACCACTTCTTCTGATTGATGCTCATGGGTGGTTGAATGTTGAAGTTTTCAAGTGAGTTAGGGAGACTTCAATTGGTATTGAGGTGTTGTGAGGGGTCTGTTGGAAGGAGGATATTTGAGAAAATGAAAGGTTTAGAAAGATTTGGAGGAAGAGAACACTTTATTACTACACAATTCTTTTTCTCTTGGCTTGATACAAACTGGTGGAGAACTCTCCTATTTATACTAGTAGCACCTCCTTAATCAATGACTAGGATTGTGACAACACAATTGTCATCTAATGGCTACAAATCATTCTCTAGAATTCTTCACACTCTCTTAGCATAGATATTTATGATGGTGGTTTCTAGATACAACTATTCTCTAGATATTTTCATGGCAATATCTAGAGTGGATTATTCTAGATTTTGGGATAAACATCTCTTGGATATTTCTAGATATTGATCCATTTAATAACTAAGCCCAATGGTTCTAAATCAAGTTTATTATTTTTTCAACAAGGTCTTTAGAGTATGTAAGTCATCCTCTTGTATTTCAACCTGCAAAAAAGATCAAAAGGTAAACGGGCTGGAGTGAAGGGTGGAGGTCCAACATATATTTACGGAGAAGGGATACGTGAAAGATTGGATGGACCTTTGAATAAGGTGGAAGGTTTAACACATGAGCCACAATTCCTATCCGACGAAGCACTTGAAAGGGGTTATGGAACTGGTCAACGCCGAAATTTCTTTGAGGAAACTTGAACCATAGTTAACTAATGGTATTTGTGGGGTTTGAGCAAGGCCAGTGTGATAACCCTAAGTTATGGCATGGTTGGCGCCCTACCCCCGCGCTGTCGCGCGGGGATTCACTTTAGAAAACCTGATTTTTGGTGTGGCGCGGGTCGCGCCAGGGTTGGCGCTGATGGCGCCAGACCCATTGGTTGTGGCGCCAAGGGCCGCGCGGATCGCGCCATAAGTGCCCTGGAAAACCATTCTTCACTGGATTTTTTACGCGGATAGCGCGGGGATGGCGCTGATAGCGCCAAGTTCACCGACATTCTGGCGCTGATCGTGCGGGATGCGACGCGGATCGCGCCAGAGCTCGGGCAGGCTGAGTATATAAAGGGCAGAACGCGAAAATGGAGAGGGAAAAAGGTTTTCTTCTTCCCTGGACCTCCAGCCTCCATTAATGGACGTTCCAAGCTCCCTAGTACCTTATATACTAGCCTAAACACCTTTCTGTAGCCTAGAAACTAGTTTTTAACCGATTGAAAACGAAAATCCTTCATCAATTCCCTAGATTTGAGCAAAATCTCTTCCCTCAGAGAAAACTCAGAGAACTTGAGTGGGCAAGGACTCATAGCTTGGGGGAAAGGCAATAGAGCTTGAGGAAGCTGTCCTGAGGTCATTTGAGTCGCTACTGAGGTAAGAAACTCAAGTTCCTTTGGGTAATTGTGAATTTGGGATTTCCTGAGTAATGTGACCCACAGTGAAATGGGGCTAGAATTAGCCCAGGGTCCTGTAGAGAAACTTACTCAGGGCAATGTAATGATGAAGGATTAGCTTTCAGTTTTTAATTTTGATGACTTTGAATTTTGGCTCTGTGTTATCTGTGTGACTTGTGTAATGGTCACTTGTGATTATCTGTTGAGATGCCAGAGCCTTAGTTATGCTTATGTTGAGCCTGAGAAAAAGCCTTGTGTGGGCAGATATTGATTAAACCCTAGGATAAGGGATTTCTGATATGATCTGTATTGTGAATTGTATGCCTGAGGGCTTATTTTAATATAAGGTTTACATATGCCTTGATTAGGCTTTGATTCTGAGACTGTTGGTGGCAAGAGCCACAGACCTGGGAAGAATTACTGACTGAGACCTTACCAGGTAAGTTTAGTGTTTCCTAGGGATGAATTCCCGTTTTGGTTGCACACCACACTCCTGGGGAGTGTTGGTCATGATTCATGATGCATGCATTGGCTGTGGCATTACTTGTATTGATATTATATGCATCTGCATTTGATATTTGTGCTGTGCTTGAGATATCTGTTGGCCAATAGATGAATACCGACGTTGAGGAGCTCCGCCCATGGCATTGAGGAGCTCTGCCACAATATGATCTGTTGGCCAATAGATGAATACCGGCGTTGAGGAGCTCTGCCGTGTATTCTGGGCGTTGAGGAGCTCCGCCCGTGGCATTGAGGAGCTCTGCCACAATATGACAGGTACTGACGTTGAGGAGCTCCGTCAGGGCGTTGAGGAGCTCCGCCATGCATTGAGGAGCTCTGCCACCTGTCATATGATATGATTGTGATGATGATTATGTTATGTTGAGGGCCAATGGGCCATGTATGATGTATATACCTGTTTATGCATTGTGACTCTGTGGGCCAGGGTGGGAATGATTTCCCAAGAACCCTGAGCTTACTGAGATATGTTATCTCACCCCGTGTGGGGGTTTATATGATTTCAGGTGATATTTCTGGAAGAGAAGAGCAGTCTCAGGGCAGGAGGCCCGGTCGAGACTAGGCTGCTTGATGTAGGAGCAACATGGAGAGCTTGAAAGCTCTGTTTTGATTTCATTTTGATGTATAGTCTGTACTCCCTCTTGGAGGGCTTATATTCTTTTGTATCACCCCGATATGGGTGGTGTGGACCGTGGACAATG
>CM023946.1:33924145-34011539 GCA_013407115.1 Glycine latifolia | reverse complement strand
ATATATATATATATATATATATATATATATATATATATATATATATATATATGTACAGAATTGGTTCTGATATGAGATACTTTTCTTCCTGAGCATAGTATTGGTTATTTGCTTATCTGCCTACCTTTATAATCGATGTTAAACTGGATCAGCAGGGGTGTGAATTATATGATTTGCATGTGAATTTTCTGTGATGTGTTTATTCCATACATAATGATTCAAGAAAAATGATTCTATGCTTCCGCTGAGGCTTTATATTAATGTTTAAGTGCTAATCTGATATTATTAATGATAACGCATCGGAGGCCTACGGGGTGTTACAGCCAGTCACCTACTTCACAGGTAATATCTCATCGGTGTCTATTTTCTTGATCTACCATGCTTTGTCTAGTTATTTGGAGAATCTCTTTCAATTGTTAAAGGATTTGTTGTCTTTCTTGTAGGGTATTGTCCATTGATAACAATGAAGAATAGCCTAGTAGATAATTTGGAAGTGTAGGTGGGGAATGATCATACAGAGCTTTGAAGGCCAATGACACTATGGAAGCTGGATTCGTACCCAATATTTGGCCAAATGTAAGAAAGAGAACCAACTTGGTGGACATACACTAGCGAAGCAACGAAGATAGGCTCCTAGTGTTTGATTAATGACTTCAGATTCGCCATCTGTTTTTAGATGATATGTTGTGGAGAACTTCAACTTAGTGCCTTGGATGAGAAATAGTTCTCTCAAAAATTGGGCTTAAGTAAGAATACCTTTTCATGGCCAGAAACAATATATCTGGGAATCCCATGAAAGCAGCATACCTCAGCAGAGAATCTGGTAGCTAAACTCTAAGTTATGAACTTGGTTGGGAGGGCTATGTAGTGAACGTATTTGGAGAGCCTATCAACGACCACCAAAATCACAAAGTGACCCCATGAAATTTGTAAGTGTGTCATAAAATCCATAGTTGTATCATCTCATACTTTCTGAGGTTTTGGAAGTGGTTGTAGTAGCCTTTGTGGTTTGGAGGGCACATACTTGTTATGTTTACAAGTTGCACAAGCTAACACAAATTTCTTAACATCACTAGAAATCCAATGCTAGTAAAAATAAGTAGAGAGGTGGTTCAATGTGGGCTTCATTCTAGAATGACCTACTGTTGGATAACCATTGTTAGATATAAGGGGAGCTTGAGAGGATCAAGATGTTGAGGCTCTTAGACATGGATGTGTTTTAGCTTTTACATGCCTATTCAATTGAAGGCATATGTAATCTTTAAATGACTAAGTGTTCCATCCTATGATCCATTGCATTGCATAAACATCATTCATAGGTTTGCATTCATGGTTTTCATAAAAGCATAAGTTTTGTGAAAAAGATTTTCTTTTCATGATTGGATAAAAAGCCAAGTGTTCCTTGTTTAAGTTTTGGAAAAATAATTTTGCACTGGTTTAATCGATTACCAGTATATGGTAATCTATTACTTAAGCTTTGAAGAACATTTTAATTGATTACAAAAGTATGGTAATCGATTACACTACAGAAAGTCACAGAATAGTTTTCCTATGATAATCGATTACGATATTGCTGTAATCGATTACTTGTCACATTTTGAAACTAAAACTTCCTGTGATAATCGATTACATTATGAATTAATCGATTACATTTCTCATGAATCTTTTCCAAAAAGTTAAAGAATACTTTAATCGATTAAATGAGTTATTGATTGATTACATAAGTGAATTTAATTGATTATATTAGTGAATTAATCGATGACTGACAGTTATAACAGTTTTCTATAAATAGCTGTTAGGTGATTTAACAAAAAAACACAATGAAAATATTATAGATTTTCACAAGCTTTTTGAAGAGAGAATAGATACTTTGAGCTACTAAGTGTTTGCCCCACAAATCCTAAATCTTCATGATACTTTGAAAGATTTCTCTTTGGGCAAGTTTTCTAAAGAAGAATTTGGAGAGAATGCTTTGAAATTGTTTTCATTCAACCTTGATTCAAGATTGGTAATCATTTGCATACATCTATTGTGGATCATCAGGTTGTCTCTCTCCATTAAACTTTGTTTGTAATTCTTTTTAGAATTTCATTTTTTGTGTAACTATTATAATGGGTTTCTTAAGGCTTGTCTAGAATAGGTTTTTCTAGAGGGAAAAGTAGAGAAGAGTTTCTCTATGTTTTGATCACAGAGAGTATAAGGGAGTTAGATTTATTGTTCTTAATCTAAGTTTGATTAAGAGTGATTGTATGAGCTTGTAAGAAATAATATTGTTAATAGTGGAACTCTAACTAGTTGGTTAGGAGAATTGAATGTAGCTTCTCAAGGTTGAAAAGTGAACCAATATAAATCTTGGTGTTGAATACTTTATCTTTATATCTTCTTGCTGTCATTAATTGTCATTCATTGGATAATCTTTTCACAATCAACATAAATACATTTTTAACTATTGTTTTAAAGATTGATATTTGATTGACTAAAAGTTTTTCAAAGGTTGTTTAGTGATATGATCCTTTTTACTCTAATTGTTTAAGAAATTTTTAATTGATTAAGAACAACCAATTCACCCCCTCTTGGTTATTGTGTGTTGTTCATACTGTTTTCAACCATGGTATCAGAGTTAGGTATCTGCAAAGTCCACGTTCTAAACAGACTTAAGTTTTTAGAATCCACACTCGTCCTGCATTGCTTGCATTCACACACACAAAAAAAAACCATGTTATGAAGGCTATGAGGTGGTTTAATGTGGGCTTCATTTCTTTTTCACTAATAAGACATGGGATGAAAATAGTTTTTGGCTTGGGACAATGAGACCATCTTTGAGTAAATCTTATATTAGCTTAGACATTGTCTCTTTATATGCATGCATGTGGCAGTACGGTTTAACCTTCACAAGGGGGATTGTTAGGTAGTAAGGGAATTTGGTGGTCATGGGATCTTACAGGGGAAGTTTGTGAGGGTTGGGAAAAATCAAAGAGTATGTGACAAGGAGAGTTTGTAGATTTGGTGGATATTGGGAAAACACTGGGCTGTTGGGAACATCATCCTCATTGATTAAAGGAGTATTCCCTTGATTGTAAGAATCAGTAAGGACATGAAACGATGCCATAACATCCATGTGTAAAAGATGACAAACTTGCATTAATGACGCCATCTTAGGATTTAAAGTTTCATCATTTAAGGTAATACTAGCATCATTGTAGATAAAGGTCATACATTGTACCAAAAAATCAAACAACATAGATCCTAAAGTACTCAACCACAACATGCCTAACACTAAGCCAACGCCTTGTATAGGTAACATATAAAATGGCAGAGTAAATGAAAATGATTATTCCACAAGTGGAACATTTTGACATGGCCATTGCACAATATATGGTTCCCATCTCCTATCATTACAAACAAAGTTGGAGTGGCTGTAACAGGAAGGTTCAAATGGGTAGCCAACCTCAGCTGCATCACATTGTGCAAACTTCCAGTATCCAGTAGCACAACAATTGGTGTTCTACAACATAAACCCTCTAAAATGTATTGTTTTTGGAGACAATAATTAGTTCAAAGCCTGAGGAGAGGGCTTAAGATAAACCATGGTATATCAATCTCATCTTCATTAGTTACAGCTTCTAGGAATGAGTTGTCATTCTCAACTACAAGAGGAACATCAAAGTCTTGACAACGATGACCTGAATGAAACTTTTCATCACAACATAGCCTTTTTGCTTGATGGTTCCATTGTTGCACAAAGTTAAAACATTTAATAGGAAAATTATGCATTGTAGATCTAGTGACCACAGTGGAAGAGCTTGGACTAAGGGTGGACACCACATGATGTGCAACAATCTTGGGTTTCCTTCTTTCACTTTATCTTCCATGAGCTTAGCCAAACTAATGGCATTAGGTAAGGTAGTGGGCTTTGATGTAGCCATTTCCCTCTGAATCTAGGGTTGCAACCCTGAGAGAAATAAATTAAGGAGAGCTTCCAGTGTAAGGCAATGAACACGGTTACATAAGCACTCAAAGTGCAATTGATAATCGATCACAGTTCATTGTTGATGTAACTTGAATAGTGAAGCCTGGTGGTTCTCAAATGTTAAAGGACCAAAATGAAGCTCCAAAACTCTTACAAAAGAGCCCCAACCTGTTAATTTGTTATTGGTAGCACCCATTTAAACCAATCCAAGGCGTCACCTTTCATATAAAAGGTCACCATGCTTATTCACTAATCAAAGGGAATCTGATATAGTGTAAAAAATTTCTCCACCTAGAATAAATAGTCTAATTGTTCAAACCCATCAAAAGGTAACAACTAAAGTTTAGAAGGATGAAAAGAGGAAGTTGGGGATGGGCAACGGTTAAGTTGGAGAAATGGGGTTGTGGAAAACGGGTTAAGGAGAAGGGAAAAATTTTGGCCTTGGTTCAAGAAGGGTGATGGTGTCGGGGTTTGCAAACCGATTGGGGATGATATGTGATGAATGAAACCATTCGGGGCAACATGAAGGGTATTGGATGGTGGTAGTGTAGGTTTGATAGCAGGAGAAGTCATAGGGGTGTGAGTAACACATTTAGTAGCGAGTTTCTCCAAAATTGAAGAAATGATTCTATGTAAAGCATCATTTTGAGAGTCCATGGTATTATAAAGCTGCTTATGATGGTTATCATGACACGCTTGCAGGGATTCAATTTCAGCTGCCATAGCCAAGAGGGCTTCTTCAATGTCCTTAGAAGATTTGGTCAGTATAAGGCAAAATGAAAGCACTAAAATGTTAGATATTAAGCTAATTAATGAAAGCTACAAGAAAACAAAACTAATAAAAGTCATAGAAAAAGTTATGTGAAATTTTTCAGTGTCTTCTTTCATTAGAATTCAAAGTTAAATACAAAGAAACCTTAAATCCTGTGGTCAAAGACAGTTGTTACTAACTCAAAGGAAACTTCTAGAAAATTAAAAAAATCCTAATATATGCTCCTCAACAGCTAGTACACTCAGTACATGAAATCTATATAAGCTTTAAAGGTTTGTGTGAAATCCATTTGGGCCTGTTCTTGCTAATGTAGTCCAATGGGCTATCATAAACCCTTGGAAGCACTACTAAAAAAATGATTTTTTATGATGCACTTTCGATGACGGTTCCCATAAAACTGTCGTCATATATAAGGCGATGACAATTTCGTAAATATGTAATTTTTCAACAAAGAAGGTTTTACAAAAATTTTCTTAGAAACTACCATTCTAAGACGATTTTGAAAAAACTGTCTTAGAATGGTTGCCATTCCACGACGATTTTTCAAAAATCGTCTTAGAAGGTTGTCATTCTAAGACAGTTTCGTAAAAATTGTCTTAGAATGGTTGCCATTTTACGATGGTTTTTCAAAAACCGTCTTAGAAGTTTGTCAATCTAAGACTGTTTTGTAAAACCGTCTTAGAAGTGAGTGTATTTTTAATTTTTATCTCTCCCACTACTCTCTCGTTTCTCACTCTCCCTCACCCTCCCCCCTCTTTTGGCTATAGAGTTTAGGTTTTTGAAATTTGAATTTGAATCTCAATGGACTCAGTAGTCTATTTTTCATTTTTCTCCCTCTTTTGCGTTCTTGTTTCTCTGTTCTTCTGTATCTTTCTCCTAAAAAGCTCCAATGAAACCCCCCACCATTTCCCTATGACATTGCGACCGAATTGGCTTAGGCGAGTGAGGCCAAGAGCAAAGGGATGAGTTTCTAGGCCGCATGCCCTTACTGTTACATTATGTATAAGTATCCGAAGGTGTACGAGGATTGTACATTATGGTGCCAGAATTGTCGGAGAGGGTTTCATGCGATGGTTGTACGGTCGCTGCTGAAAGATGGTACTTTTGGCTTGTTTTGTAGTTGGGGTTTTTCCCCTGTGGGTTTTTCTGGGGATTTTAAGGACATTAACGGGTATTCTTCCAAGTGGAACCCTTTCTCCCCTTTGATTCCTTGCGCCTTGAAAGGGACCGAGGAGAATAGTAAGTACCAGAAGGGGCCTTCAGTTTTTTACAATGATGACGCATCTGCAGAGTTCATCGAGGTTGTTCCAACACGACGGAGGATGATTCTGATGATGATGACTGTTGTGGTTGGAATCAGAAGGGAACCACGAGGAGGAGGAAAAGAAGAGGAGAAGCAATATTGTTGGTTTATGTTAGAAGGGTACCCACAATTGAGAGGCCTATAAGACAAGTTCAGAATAGTGATGGTAATGACAGTGTGGGGAATGGTGAGGCTATGGATGGTGGTGCCCTTACCGTGCCGGTGGCATGGAATCTAGCAAGGAGGAGGAGTGAGAGGAACTTCGGGAAGTTGGATTTGTATGTTGGTACTTGTCGCACCAACTGATGCTGATGAGCAACTTTTTTTTTTTATTCTTGTTATGTTACTCTTTTAATAATTTGTGGCAATACTTCCTCACTTTGTTTTGAACTATCTAGGGAGAAAAATCAGGCCTGGTTAGTGAAGGAGACAAGGAGTTTCCTATCTTTACTTTCACAGAAGTCATATAATTGGTACAAGAGAGTCGTAGAGTATTGTTTGATTCTCTTGATAATAGTATGTCACCTGGATCTTTCTTTACAATAGAGTTATGTTAATATTTTTTTAATTTCATAATAATAAATTATTTGTTTATTTATTTTGCAATGGAAAATACATGTTGGCCATTCTATTATGAGTCCGGTTTTGTACAATTTGTCTGTAATTGCAGGGAAGCACTATATGTATGAAGCAATCAAATCTGATGACATTGATACTAGTTTATGCTTTGCTATATTTTCTGATATAGCTAGATTTTTATATATCTAATCTATAGTTTCCTTATAGTTGTATATATGAGAAATTCATTGTGGACTTTAAATTCTGAAACACTACTATTGCATCTTAATACTGCTTGTCTGAGCCTATTTATTTATTCTTAAACAATTTTTCCATGTTTTAGTATCTTCAAGTGGCTCAATCTTCCTGGCACGCTTCCACCTTATTTGGTTAAGCTTCCTTACCTCACACGAGTGTAAGAACTATGAGCACCTTAAAAATACTTATGTAGTTTAATGTTAAAACGAAGACTTTTTTTTTGTCTCAACTAACTTTGTTTCCATTTTGGTGGAACTTGTCACCTTGCCAATTGAAATGAAATTTGCTCTCATTGATTTTGCTTTGAACTACCTAAGTGGTACGTTTCCAAAGGAGTGCGGTTCAACAAAACTAACTAATATGTAAGTTCTTATCAATTAAAAGAACCGTCTCAGAACTGTTTACTTTCTAAGACAGTTTTTGAGAAAATCGTCTTAGAATCTTGAATTTTTTATTATTTTTATTTTAAAAAAGACATTCTAAGATGATTTCAGGGTGAATCAACGTAGAAATCAAGATTCTAAGATGGTTTTGAAAACCGTCGTCGAAAGTGTTGACTTTTCACGACGATGGCTTCAAAGACGATTTTCGAACCGTCATGAAATATGTTAAACAACCTACGTGGAAAAATATTTTTTCTAGTAGTGAAGTTTGAAACTCAAGTTAGAATAAAGAATCAGATATTTTATTTATACTAATGATAAAAGGAAATATCGTCTAATTAGTGTCCATATGTCATTGGACAATTTTATCTTAAATCACTTTTTAAATTTTCTATTTTTTCTTCTAACCTACTGTAACTTCTCACTATTTCTATATTCTTAGTTTTTTATTTGTCACTTTTTTCTATTAACTGCGTTTTACTTCTTTTTCTTGTTTTTTTATTTATTATTTGAAAAATTTAGAGAGACACCTTGCCCTAGTTATAATTAATAATAGATATATTATTTATATTTTGACATATAATATCACATTATTTTCTAACCTTGTAAGCTAGAATATCAGAAATCACTTATCTGTTTGCGCCTTTGCGCTTTACTGAAAATTGGGAAAAAACAAAATTAAAATTCTAATTAATGGAGCCAAAGATGAGTTAATGGAACATAAATTGGCAACCCAAAGAAAATGGGGTACGTGCTGACTTTATATACTGAATATAAAGTCATACGTCAGGCACTCTCGACTTTTATATACTGAATACTCTTATTAGCTATTTATGATACATTTATCTCGATCCATAACATCAATATCCATATAACGGAGTACCACCAAAGCTGTGACTCAATGCACTTTCTTTCTTTCATGATTATGGTTTCTTACATACTTGTTTCCTCTCTCAAAATTTCCATAGCAAATGATTCTATCAACTCGCTCCAGTCTATGAGTGACGGAAAGACCTTGGTGTCAAACGGTGGAAAGTTTGAAGTTGGGTTTTTCAGCCCAGGTAGTTCCCAGAAACGTTACCTGGGAATTTGGTACAAGAATATCTCAATTCAGACAGTGGTTTGGGTTGCTAATAGGGCCAATCCCATCAATGATTCCTCAGGCATCTTAACACTCAACACCACAGGCAATCTTGTTCTCACCAAAAATGGGTCTATTGTTTGGTACACCAACAACTCTCACAAACAAGCACAGAATCCGGTGGCAGTGATCTTGGAAAGTGGCAATCTTGTCATAAGAAATGAAGGAGAGACAAACCCAGAAGCATTCTTGTGGCAAAGCTTTGACTATCCATCTGATACCCTCTTGCCAGGGATGAAGTTTGGATGGGACCTTCGAACCGGTCTGGACCGGAGACTAACAGCTTGGAAAAGTCCAGATGATCCATCCCCAGGAGACGTTTTTTATGCTCTAAAACTCAATAGCTATCCTGAGTTCTATATGATGAAAGGAACAAAAAAGGTAATGCGGTCTGGACCTTGGAATGGCCTATCTTTAAGTGGAGTATCACAAGATCTGTGGAAAAACAACATTTACAGCCTCAGTTTTGTCAATAATAAGGATGAGATTTACTACACAGTTAGCATCCTAAATAATTTTGTCATCACCAGAGCTGTAGCAAACCAAACAGGTATATTTTTTCGCTATGTATGGGGGGAGGATGAGCAAAATTGGAGGACATATAGATCCTACCCGACAGAGTTTTGTGACAATTATGGTCTCTGTGGAGCATACGGGAATTGCATAAGTAGTATTCAATCTCAACCTTGTCAATGTCTAAAAGGTTTCAGTCCAAAGTCACCACTATCATGGAACTCATCGGACTGGAATCGAGGATGTGTCCGCAATACACCATTAAGATGCAAAGACAAACTCACAGATGGCTTTATTAAATTTGAAGGCCTGAAAGTTCCAGATACTACACATACTTGGTTGGATGAGAGTATTGGTCTTGAGGAATGCAGAGTGAGGTGTTTGAATAATTGTTCTTGTATGGCATATACTAATTCAGACATAAGAGGTGCAGGAAGCGGTTGTGTCATGTGGTTTGGAGATCTCTTTGACATTAAACAGTTTCAAATAGGTGGACAAGAACTACATATCAGGATGCCTGCTTCAGAATTAGGTAAGCAATTACCATCATCTTGGATCTTCCCATTTCAATTGCAACTTGGAAAACTAAAAACACTCTAACTTAGCCTTAATTTGTTTTTTCTTTTGTTCATTTCAACTCTCAAGAACAAGCGTACGGGCACAAGAAGATGCCAACGATAGTTGCTTTCACCATTGCAATTTGCGGTAGTGGGGTCGTTCTTATACTAAGTATTTATTTTATATGCAGAATCAGGAGGAAGAATGCTGGTAAATAAATGCTTACCCTTAGTTTTACTGAATACATGACTGCTGTTTTCTATATATGAAACTGAAAATATATTTTCAACCATCAGGATAGTTAACAACCTCCAATTCCTTACATCTCAGGATGTATTTAGATAGTTGATCAGGCCATTATTTACTTTTAGTTGATCAGGCGCAGAATCCGGTCCAATTCATTATTATTTTAAATTTATTTATATATATTTTAAATAATTCATATATTAAGTTCTTAATTATGTTATAATTTAAAAAATATATAAAAGTTTTTTTCATGAGAAAAATAATTATACACTGAAAATGTAACAAGTTTTACACAGTAATACACATAACTTATCATATAGTTTATTAATTTTTAAAACTGTTTATTTATGATTGGATAAGTATAAAACTGTTTTATACGGTCAGTCCATATACATTAATTATAAACTATATATATAAGTTAATAAATAATGAAGATTTTTAAAATAAAAAATAGAATTAAGTTATTTTTAACCAAATACTAGATGATTTTAAATTTAAAAATCATGATTTTAAATTTTCTATTATAATATAAATCTATATTTTTAATAATATAAAAAATAAAAATAGAATCACATGGGTGAAGGGTTACATCTCAAAGTCTTACCCTGGTCAATCCGGTACCTATTTTGATTTTTTGCCAAGTCTAATTCCCGTCTTCATCATTGCGCAATTTTTCTTCCTTAAACAAATTTCCTATACTACCGGTGTAATTTTGAAAAACTACCTTAGGTGGTCCGAATTTGTTGGGACCTATCTCAAGGCAGAGCCAAAAGAGCATCTTTGTCAACTTAAATTTGGGCCAAAGAAAATAATTAATGGACTGCAAATTTAGCTTATGCGAAGAAAATTCTATGGGTACGTTGTTGGTTCCTCCATCTCCAATTATTGCTTCTTGTGCCTCATTGTATTCTAGAAAGGTAAATCCAAAATACAATTTTATATGCTAGCTAGATTGAATTTTTCGGAATGGAATTGGAGTGCATGCAAGAAGCACTAATAGGAGGTGCAAGAAGTTTTAGCCAATTCTAGCTATGATAATGTTCAAGTTATAGGACTCCATAGAACCAAAATTTGGTAAAATGTATTGCATGGACATCTGGGATGGCCTTTGCTATCCTCACCTCAAAAACCACTTTTCCAGCCCCCCAGCTTTTTCAAAAACACATGCAATTATCATGAGAGAAAATATGAGAATAGCTCTCTCGGTACAAGGGAATAGAAATGGGTAAGGAAATAGAAATGGGCTCTCTCCACCAAAACCCAACCCAAACCAAAGTTCCACACAACTACACTCATATAACAACATAGAATATCACCACTTGATTTATATTTTTCAACAACATAAAATAACTTTAACTATTCTTGCAATTTAATTAAAAACGCTGAATCACATAATTAAGAAAATCACAGTGTTCACCACACACCTCGTCCCCTTCCCTTATTCTAATCCACCGCTAAAATCTCTATTTCGTTATTCTCACCCCCGATCCCCTCCCCTGCTTTTGTTAGTTCATGTTGTTGTCGTCATTAGTTAGTATGCCTTGCAGGTCAGGACACAATACCAATAGTTGATTAATCGATATAGGACTTAGTTGATTCACAGTTAGTTAAGGGATCAAATGAAGGAAAAGTATGTAATTTAGACATTAGCAACTAAGGATAGTTTATTATAAAATTCGGCTACTGAAGATTCAATTGTAGCTGTCTGTTAGTTTGAAATTCTGCTAGTAATTCTTAGTAGAATTGGCTTCAAATCATGCTAAATATATATATAGAGAGCAATTAGTTTACCAATAACTATTATAAAGAGAATAACCTCATTTGATGTCATCTTTTTTTAGACATTTTTACCCTCAACAATTATAAATCATTACAACATTTTAGTTTAACTTCCAACAATAATAATTACATCTTTCAAAATAATTTACTCCTAACTACATATATAAGTAACTTCCAAGTCCAAACACTTGGTGCCTTTTTTGCACTATTAAATATTAATTTGATAAACTGTTAAATTTCCCATTATTTTTGGATTTTTGAACACATACAGAAGTTAAAGTCCACCAAGATTAGGTTTCCTTAAAACTAGGAGGTGGTTCCTAAGCAGATTTCAAAATTCAAAACGTGACATAAGGAGTTGCAAATCATGCCCAAAAATTCAATAGCAGTTGCAAGCCATGCATGTTCTGATAAGAGGGTCCACCACAACTTACCAAACTTGTCATAGTATCAAGATAGTTATTTGCACACTGTCCAGGTGAATAAAAAGAGGGGACACACTGCACAAAATTGAGAACATTTAAATATTAGGTCCTTTCAATATTTTTTGTTTTTAAAATAAGCATTTGCTATAATAAAATTAGAGCATAGGTTGCTCTTATATATAGTATAAATTAACATTGTTAAAAAAATGATTTAAAGTAAAAATTGATCAAATTATGTTAGTTATATTTTTTTAATATACACCTAATCAAATTGAATTAATTATTGGTTCATCATTTCAATCACTGACTTACCGTCTCAATCGAGTAAGTGATTGCATCGATTTACACAACATTTTAATAAAATCTTAAAGGCTCACGTTTAGAGAGTTGTTGAGAACAAAAATGAGGTTTAGTAAATTTGCTTCTAGTTTTCAATATCGTTTTCCTTTATCACTTTCATTAATTTCTGCCTTTCCATGCTTTACAACGTTTTAGCTTTTACTTTCTCTCTATCTTATCTTCTTTAATCTAGAGAGAACAAATTTAGTTTTATTATCATTCTACTTTCTTTATGAACATATTTTACTATAAATACCGCTAATTGAAAATTCTCGTGATTTAATAATCATGTAACAGCAACGTGCAGGTCAAGTAAATGGCATTTTAACATGCCGTATTTCATTAAGTATATGATCGATCTTGTGTGTAATAACTTGACAATATCGAACAAAAGGAAAATCAAGTAAAAGTTATTTAATTTTTCCTTCACTAATTTTCACATTTTTTTTAACTCTTACTAATTTCGATTCTCTCCACAGGTTTAATCACATTATTAAGGCCTTCCTCCGTTTTGCAGGAAATTCATTGACAGAAGATAACAATGAAAAACATGTGGATAATCTGGACATACAACTGTTTGATCTACAGATAATTAAAAATTCCACTAACGACTTCTCCACGGAGAATAAGATTGGAGAAGGTGGTTTTGGACCTGTATATAAGGTAATTATTCATTGAGCACTGTCACCAAAGAAAAAAAAAATATTAATGCAAAGTGTCTACTATACTCATGACTGAGTATGCAGGGAATATTAATGGACGGGCAAGAAATTGCTGTAAAGACTCTATCAAGGAGCTCATGGCAAGGAGTGACAGAGTTCATAAATGAATCAAAACTGATTGCAAAACTTCAGCATCGGAATCTTGTAAAACTTCTTGGTTGTTGCATTCAAGGACAGGAAAAAATGCTAATTTATGAGTACATGGCAAACGGCAGCCTGGACTCCTTCATTTTTGGTATGGAAAATGAACAAAACTTATATTTGGTTGATCATGACTTCAGTGATATAAGCAAATTACTAACAATGAATATTCAATGTTGACTAACACTTTTGCTTGAATATAACAGATGGTACAAGAAGTAAATTGCTAGAGTGGCCTCAACGTCTCCACATAATCTATGGAATTGCAAGGGGGCTTATGTATCTTCATCAAGATTCCCGATTGAGGATTATCCATAGAGATCTCAAAGCAAGTAACATTTTACTTGATGAAAATTTGAGTCCAAAAATATCAGATTTTGGAATGGCCAGAACTTTTGGAGGAGATCAATTTGAAGGAAACACAATTAGAGTAGTTGGGACTCGGTGAGTGACTCATTATCCAAAATCATTTTAATTTTTTTTTTTACGAATATGTGAATTATTCTTGATGCAGTGGGTATATGGCACCGGAGTATGCTGTTGATGGGTCATTTTCGGTGAAATCTGATGTCTTCAGCTTTGGCATTTTAGTGCTGGAGATTGTATGTGGCAAGAAAAACAGAGGACTTTATCACGCAGATGAGAGTCATAACCTCGTTGGTCATGTAAGAGCTTCAATCTACTTTCGATTTTTGTAGGTCAAATTTAGATATAATAAGTAATGCAAGAGCATGCCAGTTTTGCCTAAAAAAATACACAATAAGTAACTATATTTTATTATTACTATTGTTATTTTTATTATTATGAGACAGGCATGGACATTATGGAAAGCGGGAAGGGCACTAGAACTGATTAACTCAAACATGAAGGAGTCGTGCGTTATATCAGAAGTATTACGTTGCATCCATGTTAGTCTTTTGTGTGTGCAGCAATACCCAGAAGATAGGCCTACAATGACGTCCGTGATTCTATTGCTGGAGAGTGACATGGAATTGGTTGAGCCTAAAGAACATGGTTTCATTGTGAGAAATGTTTTAGGAGAAGGAGATTTACACTCAAATTGGAAAAACACAGGTTCAAGCTGCAACGAGATGACAATTACCTTGTTAGAAGCACGATGAAACCCTTGGAATGTTAATTGGACTTGGACATAAACTAAATATAGATATATGAGGATATTCTTAAGAACTATTATACAAAAGTCGATTAATTTATGGATGGAGTCTAAGTTGGATAACTATGCACAACAATTGTGAACCCTTAGATTTATCTAAGGTGCAAACTATTATTATGGACCATCCTTAGAATACCATTTCTTGCTTTCCCTCAATCCCTCCCACCCATCGCCCCTACGCGCCCACTACCGCTGAATCCCTCAAATCGGCGGTCAATTGCTTCCGCTGGACAAGATCTGACAAGATCTCCGATCATTAGTATTCTGCATTTTGTCATTATGCATGTACTTGAAGATGATGTCGTGTGAGGGACGCATGGTTACCTTCTTCATGACGTTTGTTCCATACTTGGACCCACCGCACTCGGTGAGGCCCTTAGCACCCTCGAATAGGGATGGCAAAACGGGCCTGGCCCAGCAGGGCAGCCCGTTTGGCCCACAAAAAAAAGTGGGCTAAGTTAAGATTTTAAACCCATAATAGCTAAACGTGCCGGGCCAGCCTGGCCCACAAAAATGCGGGCCAAATGCGGGCCCGGGCAGGGCCAGCCCACCGGGCCAACAGTCCACCAATGACCAATCCCAACCATTATGGTACAGGGGTACACAGGCACAGCATGCTACACAGACAAAGCCTACACTATATACATTACTGATTTAGTGATTTATGCTTTGATATGAAAAATAAAAAAAATTCAAATTTCAAAAGATATTTTGGTTGTCTTGTTGAATTGAGTGGGTGAGAGTGAGAGAGGGTAGTTGGGCAGAGGCTGAATGAGAAGTGAAGTGAGGTGAAAGTCTGAGAGAGAGGGAGAGAGAAAGAGAGCTTCGTATTCGTCCTCTTGTACCCCATCCTCGACGTTCCAGTGCTCCCACTCCCCGGTGCTTCCGTGCTTTGTCCCAGACTTCCAGTTCCAGTGCTTCGTTCCGCGACGGCACGAGCGCGACCTCGACATCGTTCCAGTTCTTTGTTCGCGTTCCATTTCCAGACCTCGACACCTCGTTTGCTTAGCAATGTCCCTACACCGCCGGCATCGGCATCTCCGTCCCAGAAGGCCAGAAGCAAAAGGTAGCATCGCGAATCACGATCTGCACCACCAGTCCGCCATCACCCATCGGCACCAGGTACCTTTCAAAGCTTCTCTCCTTCAAAGCAAATGTAAAATTTTTGCCTTTGGTATCCACCTAATCATCCTATTTATCTATTTCTGACATCGGATGCAAGTTCCAACTCGATCTCAACTCTGCGTTGTGGTTTCGCTTGTCCACGTCCTTAACCCACTCAATCGTACAAGGAGACTCCAAGGCTTTATTGGTTTATGATGCTTCGATTATGTATTTGGTCCTTTATATTGCCTTTCAATGTTGTCTATGAAGATTTGCTATTTTGTCATTGTTTCATTTGTACATTTGAGGATTGTGATTTCTCATTACTTCGTTTTAGCTCTAAAACTGGTTTTAGCTAGATAACCTAGCACTTAGCAGTTTAGATTTTGGTAGTCACAAGTGGACTTGATTATTCTTTCGTTGTTGCTTGCCATCCGTGAAACAATTGGATTAGTCTAGTGTGTTTATAGGAGAAAATGAAGAGTCTTTTGTGTATGTAATGGTTTGAATTAGATGATGTTTCAGCTGCCATTTTATCTACCTAGAATGTTATAGTGTATATGTGTAAATTTAAAGGAGCCACAGTGGGCTTAAATTGGTGATTTTGAGTAGATAATGTGAAGGGACTATGAACAAGAAAAGAGAGAATTGATCAAAGCCCTTGCAAAGGACTGAAAACTTTTTGACTGACCTCCCCAAGATATCTCAGGTTTATTTAAACTTTCAACTTAGCTAGAATGCTTCATGAATTACCAAATGTTTTGTTCTGCATTTGTGGCTTATTTAATGTGTTTGTTTGGATTAGTTTATTTTGTGTTCTTAAAAGCTTATTATGAAAATGATAAGTGAAAGTTTGATTGAGATTTGAGAAGCTATTTTTGTGTAGAAATTAAGCAAAGCCTATTGTTTCTTTGTTTGTTTTCTCCTGAAATGTAGGAGCTTATTGTTATCTACACGATGCACGAATGAATTGTTTTAGCATAATTTAATTATATGTGTATTATTTTATAATTTTTTGTCTTTTATTAATTTTTTTTATTTTTAGGTGGGCTGGCCCGCTGGCCCACCTTAAAGTGGGGTGGGCTAGCATTTTCAGCCCACTTTGTAAAAGTGGGCCAGCCCGGCCCGACCCATTTTTTTGGTGGGCTGGCCCACTTTGCCAACCTTACCCTCGAAGCACATGTGCAGCACGTCATTGGCATGTGCAAGGCTTTTTCACCAAAATAAGGATTTTTTTTTAAAAACAAAATACCATTTTTGGTGGGCCTCAAAACAATTTACCTATCATAGGTAATTCTGGTCATGTGGGAGTTGGATGCCACCAGTCAAAGAGGCGCTTTCAGGTAAACTTTTGTCCTTTTGTGTGAGACACCACTTTGAAGGCTTCCACCTTCTCAGGTGGGGCTGTCAAACAAGGTGGTGTCACCTTGTCCAGCTCCTTCAAGAGGCGCCATTCTATGGTTTGTCTCTTGTGTTTCATTCTCCAAGATAACAAAAAAGGAGGCACCATCCTGTTCATTGCCAACAAGAGGCACCATCATGTTCTTTCAACCCAATACAAGTGAATCTTTTATATTAAAAGTTTCTTTTTTAATATATTTACAATTAAATATAATTGTCTATTCTTTTTATAATTTTTATAAGGTTGAAACAATCATAGCCTTTAGTTAACTTTTTATGTAATTGTTTTCACTACTAATTTTCAATAATTTATTCTATTTCCCTGATTTTTTATTTTTAATATATTTAAAATTAGTAAATATTAGCGAAGCAAATTTGGGGGACTATTAAGTGCCAGAAAATGGTTCAACAATTATAAGTGTATTCAACGAGGAATTTCTGGCAATTTCTTGACTGCCAGAAATCACCTTCCACAACATCATTTAACAAAGCAAAATGACAACATGGATCAAAAGTCAAATGGAAAAATAATTTGAGGACCAAGACCAGTTAACATTTAGTTAAGGGACTAAAAACATATTTTACTCATATAATTTTTATAATCAATGTTTTTAATCCTTCATCTGTTCACAACAGTTAATGATGTGAGTTAGTTGATAAGGGATTAAAAATACAATTTACTATAAAAAAATTACACAAGAGTATTTTGTTAGACTTCTTAATGACATGGCAAGTAACTAAATTGACAATGTCATTATCATTAGTTAATGTTGTTACTTACCTGCAGGGATTGAAAACTTTGACGAGTCAAAATTTAGATTAGAAAGTAAAAATAGAATCCTCAAAAATTAAGGTCTTTCTATCATTGATAGACTATGACACACTGAGGATAGCTGCAAAAACTTTGAGAAGGAACAAGTATGTAACCAACATAAACATGAAGTGAAAATTTGGGAGATGTGGATTGACTAATTAATATATGGACCGACATGAGGATTCTTTTTTACATCTTTATGTGTTGTCATGAATGAGTAATATTACTTGAGCAAAACAAGATTGGTACATTATACTGCTCTGGTTAGCAAGTAAAAAATCCAGAAGACCATAGTATTATATGTCCAAATTTGGTTGCAAATACACTACAAGAATACCAATTATAAAATACATTAGCTTTGTATCTGTCACAAAATAGACAAGAAGTTGAACTTTGTATATGTTACAAAATAGACAAGAAATTGAATCATCCTCTCATTAACATTACCATAACAAGGAAAAAAATATTATTCTCCAATGTTAGGGATTTTTCGTGTGGTCAAGTGAAATCACAAGTTTCGTAATAGTAATACGACTTTCATCAAAGTTGTCTCCCAAAGGACTAGTGTTTATTTGGGCAATTCTAATTAAACAACTCATGTTTCGTAAAAGTATTTTCTTAAAGGATTGTTTGGAACAATTTCAAGGCCAATAAACAATAAAATTAATAAATAAACAACAATTGTATTAATAATAATAAATTAAAATGAATTAGTAGAATCAATCATAGTGTTGTTGTGAGAATTGAGAGGTTTGAACAGCCAGGGTTGAACTTAGTTTCCCTTATTTCAATGTAATAACCACAATTAATCTAATCATTTATGCAATTTTATCCCCAATTCACAAATATATTCTAACTTTAATGTCTTATGTGAAAGAGCTTAAATTATTTAGATTAATTCCCAATGTCTTTGTAAATTAATCTAAATAATCAGCATTAGCGATTAAGAATTAACGAAGCCTAATTGGTATTAACTTATGTCTAGCGATAATCCCAATTAAGTACTCTTCTTAGTTCAGGAACCAAAAGAGTGTTTTTCAACTAAACTAAGGTTCTTATGGTCAAGCAATACGTGATCAATCTAGAACAAACATTAAGAATAAAAGAATAATATTAAATGCATAAACAATTGAATTAAAAGGGAGAATTACATGAAATTAGGTCAATCGTCCAACCCCGACAGATAACGAGATTAGTTGCTCCTAGCTTGATTACAACCCTCAAAAGAATTCATACAAAGCGTAAAGAATAACAAGCTAAAAGCCTAAGAATTATCTACTCTCTCTCTCATAGAACAACTGCTCCAATTTGTGCACACCAGGTTTTTAAAACCTGCAATGGGATTGAGCCTAACGTGACTCCCTCACTTAAGCATGGGTATTGCCTCGCTTAAACAAGACTTCTTCTTTCAAATTTGGTTGCCCACTATCTTCTCTTGCTTAAGCGAGGCCTTCATTTGCTTAAGCTTCCTGGTGTGGGCATAAGCAAGGGCTTTCAGTGATTTTAACTAAGCTCGCTTAATCGCTCAGAATGTCACACTCAAACAAGTTGTGGCTCCTTAATTTGTTTAAATTCCATGCTTAAGAGCCTATATGTGCTCGCTTAAGCAAGACAAGTTAGTAGCTTCTTACTTAAATCTAATTTTGGCTCGCTTAAGCACACATCTAGCCATGCTTAAGCGAACAAAGGTCCACTTGTGATTTCTAACAAATTACCTGCAAAACTCCAAGAAAAAATAAGAAATCCTAACAAATAAACATTCTAAGGTACTTAAGTGTAATTCCTTATTTACTCCTAATTTTGAGTTGAAACAAGGCTTAGTGTATCAAAAATGCATATAATCACCTCAAATAATGTGCAGATTTTAAGAATATTTGATGATTATTAACCAACCAACACAAGCATTCTATTGAGAAAAAAAAACCTTTTATAAAAATTTGCATTTATTCCCTTTATATAACATTGAAGTGAGAATGAAAATCTTGCCATTGTTCCTTTGCTTGAGGCTTACATATTTTTTTTTATAATACATTGGTATTTTGTGGCTTAAATTGAAGGGAAAAAAGCAAGGGTCATCATTATTCTATAGGCCCTGATTTGCAAATTAATTGATTTTGCAACAACTCGATTGTGTTTTCCAAGCAACACCCTTTATTTGTTTTGTTGAGATTCTTCCTTTGCTTCTTTTTCCTTGATTTCATGCTTCTTTTTGTACAATTGCAAATAACATGCCCTACTTAGCTAATTGATTTTTGCTAGGCATCATGGTGAAGTCTGATAGATCAAGATCTTGCTCATATACCCAATGATACTCGTATTTCTTCACCTTAACTTGAAAACCATACTCAACCCTTGTTTTGCATTCCTATTTCCAACTACCAGATAAAGGTTTGCAACACTGATTGAGATATAATAGCCACATGTGATTTGATTCGTATGACACTAGGTCTAGATCTCCATAAAAATGCATTGGTCTACCAATAAAAGTAAATAATAAAGTGGGTAATTGACAATTAAGGGTATTTTTGGAAACTTAATACCAATGTGGCTTAGTTCACAAAGTATTTACCAATGTGGGTGATTCAAGCCATTTTGGATTTGGGTGACGCAAGTCAATAACATGTCACTTAGGTGGCACCATATTGGCTAGCGCCACCAGTTCAGGTGTTTTTACTGGCTTGGTGGCACCACCTTGGGTGGCTTTACCAAGTGGCGCTAGATTGGATGGCTTCATCCAGTCCTAATGATTGTTAGTTGGGTGGTGCCACCTTGGGTGGCTTCATCAGGTGGTGCTAGACTGGGTGGTGCCACCAAGTCTTTTTTAGTAATAATTAATTAACTTAAGTGATTTTAGGTTTTAATAATTTTAATTTTAATTTAAGTGACTTTAATTAATTTTAATGCTGTTTTTACTTTTATAAATTGTTGGTCTTTAAGATTTAGAGATATTGATTAGGGTTTAGGGTTAATGGTTTTATTTAGTCACGTGTTTCTATTTATTGATAGTTTTTTCTATTAAATAGAAAAAAAAATTGTAACAAAAATTGAGTTAAATTGAAATGCATTATAATTACAATGATAATTTGGATGAAATGATTTTTTTTCATTCATGGCAAATTGATGTCAAATTTTTGGACAATTAGTTTTATTGTTGTAATGCCCCGTATGCATCTGGTTCATTAACATTGATTTATGGTCGTTAAGCGCAGCAATTATCACAGATAATCAATTTGGAAGCAATAAACAAAATGACGTCATCAAACGTCATTAACAACACCCAGTGTACATCATATATGGTGAATTCTCATAATATACAATGTATATATCAAAACTGTACATATCCCCCTCAGGGTACAAAAATAATAGGCATAAATCAAAAGATAGAGCCAACATGCTCTCAAACTCTATGCCTAAGGTTCCCACATAACCATATCCCTCTACTCGGGCCTCTTGCCTTGGGATCTATCAGCCACTCCCTGAGCATTACCTGCAAAACATAATCCCCAACAGGGGTGAGATAACAATCTCAGTAAACTCAGGGTCCTTGGAGGTCTTTTCTCCTCCTGGTTCACTTCCATGGCATATAATATTAAAATTTGCATTACATCATCTAGCCATCACGACTCTCATAAATCACAACACATCACATGTATATGGCATGTAAACATAACATTTATCAGTGCCTGAGGAAGCTTCATCCATATAAATGAGCACTTTTCACACAGGACTGCACATCATTGCCTGAGGAAGCTTCATCCATATAAATGGGCACTTTTCTCATAGGACTTCATATAATTGCCTGATGAAGCTTCATCCATATAAATGGGCATTTTTCTCACAGGACTTACTCAGACATAAATAGTCAATTCTATTGATCAGAGAATCTCATCAATCAACAAACACATCCTCAATCCGTATATTTTATATACATGTTTTTCAATCAAAAACAGTAATACACAATTTCAATATACATGCATCATGACTTTTTTCACTTCATTTAATCTTTTTTTACATGGAAGGATCAAAATTAATTTTTTTGAAAATAAAGAAACCAAATATCTTTTTTTTTTTTTTACAGTGTTAGCATGTACAATTGATTTAGTCGATTTTGAAACAGGAAGACAAAAATCATGAATTTAAAATTATAAAGTGACCAAAATTTAAAATTATATATATATATATATATATATATATATATATATATTGACCCACTGAACCCCAGTCCAAACCCCTCACGATCACACCACCGAAAAAACCTTGAACTTCAAAATACCCTAATTCCAAAAACCAAAGGAGCTGTTATTAACATGAATCTCATGAAATCAGCTGATCATCTCTATACGAAGGGGACAGTTTGTAATTAAAACAGTTACTTGATTTTTGCTTGTGGTTGTGTCTTTTGCATCTAAATTCAGCACCATGTCAAACTTTGTCTGTTATTGCTATCAAAGAATGATGCATGTATATGACTCATGTTATCGTGTTCAGCACCACATTCTTCAACATTAAGGGTTGAATTACTAGTCACAGGTATGACTCATGTTTCCCAGGCTTTTGTGTTTTTGACATGTGTGTTCATATATAAATATTGGTTTGTCATACCTTTCATGCATTGTGAGTCAACCTTAGTTTCCCGTTCAAGCTTCAATGCAGTGATTAATGCGGATAGTTTGGATTAATCATTGAATTGAAACTTGAATTATCCGTTTGGACAGTTTAGGATGTATTATATTTTATACGTGAATCCTGCATGTGACAGTTAAGTATGGTTTGTTTAATTTAATGACATTTCAGTTTACTGTATTTTGCGTTGTTCTCTGAGTGCATACTTGATCGGGGTGAGTTATAGTCATCGTTTTCATTTCGTGTACTTGGAGACCAATGTAAAATGCTGCCGAAATTTCATTAAATTTAACAAACCATACTTAACTTTCACAGGCAGGATTGATGTATAAAATATAACTTCCTAAATGGAATAGGGTCACACCTTTTACACATGAAGTTGACATTTTCATTCATATGGTAATTGCCAATATCATAACCCCAGTTTAGTAAAGGTCATGGATCGTAGTTGGATGAAAGTGCCCCGCATTAGTGATCAATACGAAAATGGGGTTGAACAATTCCTAAATTTTACCACACTTAATGCACCTTCGTTGCATGGAAATTATTTTTGTCCTTGTGTGAAATGTGGGAATGGAAGACGATAGTCAGTCGACGACATCAGATCACATCTAATTTGTCATAGCATCATTCAAAATTACACAAAATGGATATGGCATGGTGAATTGCCAAAAATGCAAACTATCCAAATGCCTGCGCTGGTTGATGTAGATACAGATGATCGTATAGAAGACATGCTACGTGACCTTGGAGAAGCAAGTTTTCAGCAAGCCCACACACTTATGTATGAGAAACTAGAAAGTGATTCAAAGATCCTTTTGTATTCAGCGTGCACAACCTTCACACGCTTGTCAGCGATGTTAGCATTGGTTAATTTGAAGGCAAGATTTGGGTGGAGTGACAAAAGCTTCACTAAATTGCTTGTTTTGTTGAAGAAATTGCTTCCTGAAGATAACACCTTGCCGAAAAATCATTACGAATCAAAGAAAATTTTATGTCCCATGGGCATGCAGTACCAGAAAATACATGCATGTCCTAATGATTGTGTTTTGTATAGAAATGACTTTGCTGAAATGCATAAATGCCCCACATATGGGGTTTCACGATACAAATGTTAGATTCAAGTGCATGAAGAAACAGAAAACTAGAAGTGTTTTGATATTTGATTCATGCCCAATCATTTGTTGATGGCATTTGTAATTTTCATTTTTATTAAACTTGGTTCATTAAAGGTAAAATCTAATAATCCTTTGCAGCTATTAAATAAATCAAACATACATGCATTCATACTTAGGATTAGAAATATATAAGTATATACATTTATGTAGAAATACATTGATAAGCTTTAAACTTGCATAAAATGTTTTCTCACTGAAATAATCGATTACATAAGGCATATAATCGATTACATAAGGCATCTGCATAATTCTGTTTAGTCTGTGAACTGGTTTAATCGATTACCAAGTAATCGTAATCGATTAAAATATGTTAGAGTGTTAGATGCATACTTCTGGAGTAATCGATTACATGGTCAAATAATCGATTACTTTGTTCGTTCAAGTTTTCCAGAAAGATCAAGAACAATTTAATCGATTAAATAGACGGAATAATCGATTACACATGTTAAAATAATCAATTACATAAACGAAATAATCGATTGCAGTCTGTTAAATCTGTTTCTTTATAAATAGACATGCACTGACTCACAAAGTAAGAGACTGATTTCGAGAGCCTTCATTCATACAAGTGCTTTAAAAGTTTCTGAGTGCTCCAAAGTATTAAAAGAGTCTTTTTAATTGGGTTGTTCATATAAGTGAGAATCATGAAGCTTGAATAAAAGAAGGTGTTGTTTAAGTGATCATTCATGCATTGAGCTGTGTCAAGATCATTCAAGAAAGCATTTCATTCATCAACACAGGTTATAAATTTCGTGTTAAATCCTTTATGCTGCAAAGGAATATAAGGTGATATCCTTCTTGAACTTCAAGTATTGTTCTTTGTGAATTTTCTTTTGTATTCTATAGTTTGTGCTGAATTTTTTCATGTAACAGTTTGGGTTTCTTTAAAGCATTACTAGAAGGGGTTTCTAGTGGGTAGAACTGAGTAGTGTTCTCAGGTTCTAGGTCTTTTGATAAGTCTAGGGTGTAGATTTAGAGTTTTGCCTAGGGTGGGTAAAAGAGACCTTGTTGATTGCTTGTAAAGAATTAAAATCTGTTAGTGCAACTCTAATCTGGTTTAGATTAGAAGTCAAACTGGATGTAGCCTCAGTGGTTGGAGGTGAACCAGTATAAAATTGTGTGCATTTATGTTTTGAGTTGCATTTCATTAATTGCTTGTGATATTATTTTGTGTATCAACTCAAACTTTGATTCAGCAAATGAGTTAATTGATTGGAGAAGAAAAACTGATTGCTAAACTTGTTTTGATGTAAGATACGGTCCATATTAAATCTTCCGCTGAGTTTTATTTTTTCAAGAAAAGTTTAAAAAGGGTCAAAAACCAATTCACCCCCCTCTTGGTTTATTGAAAAGTTTTGTTGATCATTTACAACCTCCTTCCTTGGTTATGCATAAAGCGGAAATACATCATGTTGTCTATGATGATAGCGGGTCCAAGACAGCCAGGAAATGATATTGATGTTTACCTGGCGCCACTCATCTAAGACTTGACAAAATTGTGGGTTAACAGGGTTGAAGTCTTTGACGCACATATGCAAGAGACCTTTACCTTGCGTGCAATGGTTTTCTGTACCATTAATGACTTTCTAGCATATGGAATTTGAGTGGATATAGTGTCAAAGGCCATTATGCATGTCCTGTGTGTGAAAAAAACACATCCTTTGTCCAATTGAAACATGGAAAAAAGACAGTATACACGAGGCATCAAAGATTTCTCAAACTGTATCACCTATATTGTCGATTGAAAAAAACCTTTTATCGAATTCAAGAGAAACAGTCTGCGCCTATTCCATTAACTGGGCCTCAAGTTTATGATCATGTACAGGACATTGTCACTACCTTTGGAAAGACCCAAAAGAAGGATCCTAATGACAAAAACATTTGGAAGAAAAGGTTAATATTTTTTTATCTTCCCCACTGGTTGGATCTCGATGTTAGACATTGTATTGATGTAATGCATGTTGAGAAAAATGTCTATGACAATTTAATTGACACCCTGCTGAACATTAAAGGGAAGACAAAGGATAATTTAAAATCTTGTTGAAATGGGTATATGTGAGCAGTCGCATCCGATTAATAAAGGTCGACAAACGTATTTGCCCCCTGCATGTCACACATTGTCAACAAAAGAGAAAAAAGCTTTTTGTCAATGCCTACGAAGTATTAAAGTCCCACAAGGATACTCTTCAAATATCAAGAGCCTTGTATGGGTCAACAATCTGAAATTGGTTGAGTTGCAGTCCCATGATTGTCACGTCTTAATGCAACAGTTACTGCCTGTAGCAATTCGGGGAATATTGCCTGAGAAAGTTAGGGTTGCCATTACAAGGTTGTGCTTTTTCTTTAATGCCATTTGCAGGAAAGCAATTAACCCAAGTCAGTTGGATGATTTGGAGAATGAGGCAGCTATTGTGCTTTGTCAATTGGAAATGTTCTTCCCTCCTTCCTTTTTTGACATTCTGATCCACTTAATTGTCCATCTAGTGAGGGAGATCAGGTTATGTGGTGCTATGTTTTTACGTTGGATGTATCCCGTTGAAAGGTACATGAAGGTCTTAAAATCTTATACTAAGAATCAATGTAGACCAGAAGCTTCCATTGTTGAAAGGTATGTTGCAGAAGAATGTATCAAGTTCTGTTCTGATTATCTTGACACAGTTAAACCAGTTAGAATTTCTGATAGTCGTCAATGTTGTCACTATGACTAGAGCTAGAGTTTCACAAGCACATTTGTATGTTTTGAATAACACGTCTGACGTTTTGCCGTACATTGAAACTCATAAACAATATGTGACGAATGTCATCCTAAATTAAACATGATGAAAGTGTTCCAAGAACACAATAGAACTTTCATAAGCTGGTTTAAGTCAAAAATCTTAAATGATGAGAATGCTTCTTCAACATTAAGGTTCTTAGTTGTTGGCCCGAATTTGAATGTACCCACTTGGAAGGGATATGATATCAATAACTTTTCCTTCTACACAAAGTCACAAGATGATAAAAGTTCCGTGCAAAACAGTGGCGTTACTGTGGACGCGATTCAGAACACTTTTGTGGTGCATCGAATAACAATCCTATTTGAGCGTCCATGCCTTACTTTGGAGTTATAAAGGAAATTTGGGAGCTTGATTATGTTGCATTCAGAGTTCCTGTTTTCAAGTGTAAGTGGGTTAACGGAACCACTGGTGTTTTTCAAGATCGTATGGGATTCACAGTAGTAGCACTTGATAAGGTGGGTTACAAGGACGAGCCATTCATCATGGCAGAACAAACAAAACAAGTGTTTTACATCCAAGATCCATGTGATGCAAGATTTTCAGTGGTTCTACAAGGAAGAACATGTACTATTAGTCATCATGTAGGTGATGATGCAACACTTGATATTTGTGAAATGCCTGGTTTCTGCACCCATATGCCATCTATTGTTGAAGATACTAACGTTGATGATGAACATGCAATTCAAAATGATCATGATGAAGGTTTATGGGAGAACACTACTAAGTAATTGCTTACCACCAACGTAATATGTTTTTTAATTTGTTTGGTTACTCAATTATTTTAAATGATTTTGGTTTACACAATTGAATTTTTTTGTCATAAACATGTAACTAATGTGCTTTATTAAATTGTTTTTTATTTGCAGAGCCATGGGCACACCCCCTTCGTCCCCTCCACAGTCACAACCAGAGCATTCAGAATCGACGTGTACAAGGAAAAGTAAACAATCCACCAGGTTAAGAAGCTTAACAAGTAGAAGCGTCGACCAGCCAAAGCCAACAGTTACTGTAAATCATGCTACTAGAAGGGCATCAGGCCTTCACAAGGAAAAATTCCACAGTTATTTAGGGGTTGTGGCAAGAGAAAAAATCCCTATTGTGCATTCAACTTGGAAACACGTGCCTGAATCTTTGAAGGAACTAATATGGGATGACATTTTGGTAAAAATCATAAAACAACAACTATTCATGAAATGGTAATTAAAGTGTGGTCTAATGTGTCATGTTATAACTGTAAATTTTCTTATTCTAATGTAGGCAAAATTTGATATCCCAGAAGCTGGGAAAGCCAAAAAGAAGATAATGTCTTCAATTAGCACAAGGTGGAGACAATTCAAGTCTTCACTAACCACTAAATATGTATATGCTAATACAGATGGATAACAAAAAAAAGATGCTGCTGCTAGATATGGCCTAGATGCACAGACTTGGGACGAATTTGTTGCTAGTCGAGAAACCCCAAATTGGCAGGTTAGATGTCAACATGTAATTTACGTAAAAATAGTTGATTAAATTACATTATATTGTGTTATGTTACAAGTAATTTTTAATATTTACACACAAGGGATAAAGGAAAAAGCCCAGGAAATCCAAAAAAGGAATGAGTGCCCCCACATACTGTCTCGTGGGGGTTACGATTCGCTTGAAAAGAAGTTGATGGAGGAAAAAATGAAGAAAAGATTACAAGTCACAATGAATACTAAGAATTCGTCAAATGTTGATGACCCTCCTTCTCCAATTCCAAGACATGTGAAGTGGAAATTGGCCCGCACAAAAAAATATGGCCACAGGACATCTAACACCGCTAAAGAAATATATGCTAAAATAGTGAGCGCACTTCAATGTTACATTTATAATTTCATTCGAAAGTCCAATAATGAAATGCTATTTTTAACTACTATGGTTGCAGGATAAGTTAGAAGAACAAATGACACAAGGGAGCTTTGTCCCTAAGGGACAATAAGACATCCTAAATGCTACCATTGGCAGACAAGAGCATCCCGGTCGTGTTCGTGTTGCAGGTACTGGTGTAACTATAAGTCAATACTTTAGACATGGGTCACGTATGTCCAATACTTCTTCTGCATCCATCAACCCCGAACAACTGGCTGATATCATCAAAACCTTAAGGAAGAATGGAGGAGGGAAGCGGAGGAGGAAAAGAAACTCATTATCAAGAAAATGAAGGAAGAATTTGACGACAGAGTGAAAAACCAGGTGAAGGAAGCTATAAAAATGGAGTTAACCCTGATGGCAACACAACAACCACCCCTGGTTGCCACATAGCTACAACAATTAGTCGTACGTGTTAGCACAAAGGGTAGTTGTGCTAAAGCAGCAGCCAATCCATCAGGAGATGAAAATGGTAATGATGTGGAACAATTAATGCGATTGTACATTCAATGTCGTGGGCCACCTAAGCTTGTTGCGTTGGGAAAAATTTTGGACATAACCTCCACAATTCACAATGTGGAATACGCAGATGATGTCCTAAGGGTCTGTGTACAAAAAGCTTATGACGGTGACGCTGAAGTGCCATTTGTCGACCTCAGAGATCCACTTTGTTAGAGATACCCTTTAGACATTCGTCGCATGGCCAACACATTTGGTGAAACCATTATCACGTGAGGTATAAATTTGTATTACCTTCCATAACTAACATGTTATTCCTTTGTTACAGTAAATTTTGTTAACAATACAATTTTTTTTAAACAAACACAGGATTCACACATTACTGAAAAAAAAATAAGAGAAGCAGTTGTCATGGCAAATGATTTAGGAAGTTTTGATCCGGTGGATGAGTTGATCAAGAACCTATATAAACTTTACCACAGGCCTGTATAATTGTCATGGAATGGGTTAAAGTTTGGGATTGCAAATGTAGAAACTTTGTTCTTCATTACATATTCCGATGTCAATGAAATTATATTAGGTGACAAATATTTAAACATATCGATACTACAACTGTGGATTATGTAAGTACACATCATGTTGAATGTCTCATTTCATAAAGTCTTTATGTATATTTCGTTACAACGTATGTCGTGTACTTTTTGTTATTTCATGTAACTTTCATATGATAGGTTTCTTGATCAGTGGAGTTCAAAGTTGGGCCATGATGCAGTGTATGGTTTCTTTGAGCCTCAAATGATCCACAATGCAAAGGATAGGCATACTGAAGCTCAACAATACATTCAAACATGGGTCAATGATTCATAGAGACAACTATATCTAGGAGCTTATTTACATCAGTAAGTAAGATACATTTGGTATAACGACATCAAATAAATGTGATCAATTATTAGCTGATTTAATTGAAATGCAGGGCCCATTGGCAGTTGTTTGTTCTATGTCTTGTGTAAGGTTTCAGGTCCACGTGGCACTTTAATATTATAATGATGTAATTACATGGTAGTTATGATAATAACTATAATGACCCTGTGACAAATCCAGGTTTGTGTGATCGGGTGTCATATAAGAGGGTGTAAATTGGAACTCGTATAAGGGAGGGGTGTAAGTAGCACCTTCCCAAATCTGGGATCGTGATGATAATGTTTGTATTAATAAGGAGATCGGGTTAGTGTGTGACCGGGTTATCGCTTATGTAGGGGTGTGTATATAGCATTTTTGGGGATAAGCGTTGATGTAAAGAAAGGAACCCGGATAAGGAAGGAAAGAGCTACCGAATAGCGATCCCAGATGAGCTTGTATCTTTCTTTGCTTTGAGCTACCGTATAGTGATCTCGGATTAGCTCGTATATTGTTGACTTTAAGAGCTATCAGGTAAAGAGACCGGAAGAGCTCAGAACCCTTTTTGAAAAAGTTACCGGGTTAGTAATCTCGGATAAGGTCAGGTAAGGTTGGACAATGGCGGATTCAACACTATGCAATCGCTTACATAAGTGTCATAATCGATTAAAATGGACAGTACTTGCCCAATACAACAACTAAGCTAGATTTTAACATCTGGCACTTTTAGCACATGACGCACGCGCTAGGGTCATTTAAATAGATCACTTTTCTTCTTTTCGATGAGAACACTAGCGTCTTCTTCCTAACTCCGTTCCTCCATTTTTCCAGAGAGAGAAACTTCGTAACCTCTCAGCCTTAACCTGAATCCGTTTGCATGCAACTGGAAAGTTGAGAGGAGCCACCCCAAAGCTAGGTTTCAACCTTGGTTTCTTCTGAAAACCATCAGACAGAGAGATTGCCCTCTCCAAGAACTCTCATAGAGTCTCGACTTCGAGGGAAGGAAGGCATTTAAGGGCATTCGAGCTTGGAGAAACTGTCTCCTAGCCTTCTTGAACTTCTCAGAGGTAAGGCACTCATATAGTTACAGATTATTTGATTGTGTTTGGAGAGGTATAGAGACCATCCGAGCTGGAGCTAGAGCCAGGCTTGAGGTCTTTGGAAAAGTATGAGTGTTTCTGTGCATGCAACGGCTAATGACTGTCATGGACGGCTTGCATGAAACGGTTGATAACCGTTCTGTGTCTTGCATGTTTTGCAGAGCGTGATAGAGAGGAAACAGGTGGTTGTAACCACGAGGCCGGGAGAGCCAGAGTAACACACAGAGCAGGTAAGCTCTCTGTTCTTGGGAGTTCTTCCCCTTGACGATGTTTCACCATACTCCGAGGGAGTGATGGTTATTGTATGTCATGATGCATGTATTGAAATTGTGTGTCACTGCTTTTAATTGAGAACATGTATATGATTTGCACTGTGATGATATGTTGTGATGTATGAGAATTCTCTGGCTAGTAGAATGGACAAATATGGACTTCCCTTAGAGCCAAAGTGATGTGGAACAACTCTAAGTGGTCAATTAGTATATATGAAAACCCTGAGAGAGAATGCCCATTAAGTTGGATGAACATCTCTTGGAAGAGTCATATATGTCCACGCAGAACCCTGAGGGAATGTTCCCATTAAGTTGGATGGTCTTCCTCAAGTGATGTCTGCTCGAAGTCCTAGAGGAATGTGTCCATTAAGTTGGATGGTCTTCCTGAGGCAAAGATATACGAGTGTATGTGTCCATTAAGTTGGATGATCTTATCTTGTATATCTGTGTGATTATATACATGTGATGTATTTATGAAAGCCGGGATGGCTAGTTGTGTAATGCCTGTTTTGATGCTATGTATCGTGGAAGTGAACTCGGGGAAGGAGAAGCCTTCCAGAACCCGGAGTTTACTGAGATTATTATCTCATCCCGGTTGGGGATTATATGTATGTGCAGGTGATGAGCACAGAGAGGATGGCGAATCCCAGGGCAAGAGGCCCGGGTAGCAAGGCAGTCTGAAGGTTTCTAGACCAGAGGCCAAGCCGGAACGGGTTCTGTGTGAACCTTAGTTATTTTGGGGCATGTTAAATTTATTTTATATGTATATATACGTGTGTTGTAACCCGGCCCCTGTAATGTAACCCGGCCTTGAGGGGTGAACAAACCAGTGTATAGTTTTGCTTTTACGTGTACTCATCATGCATAATGTACAACAAATTGTTTTACATTGACATACGATGATGTCATTCTCTTTTGTTGCTTCCTAATTAATTATTGTTAATTAATTGTTGCGCTTAATGACCGAAATTGAATGTTAACAAACCGGATGCATACGGGCTGTTACATCTTGCGAGTAACACAATTATATGGTTTTGTTCATTGCGTAAGAAACCAGACATTCACATAAAATCCGTACTCAACAAGTTAGTGCTAAGAAAGGATAAGTTTTTGTGTCTATTACGAACTTAGATCACTCAGATTAGAGTCATGTATTAACCCACATGTGTGTTGTTTTTTCAATGAACTAGTGCACTCAAGACATTGAGTTCTGGTGTTGATGGTAAATGTAATGCAACGTCACCAACCTAGATTGAGATGAAGGTTACTAATTTATTGGACCCTTGATCTACATTGTTTTGATTGCTTGATATTTGTAAATGTGACATTTTTGTATATGTATTCCTCAAATTAGAGCCATGTACAAAAAGGAGGCTTTGGATGTGGGTATTAAGTGATGCATTGGATGTGGAACATAATAAGCGAGGGTTTGCACAATGACTGGAACCAGGTAAATTAAGTTGAACACATTTGTGGTATTAGTTAATTTTTTCAATGTATCTATTGGAATAATGTAGCAGATTCAATGTTTGTATAAATTTTTATTGTTGCAGTTCTTTAGTGATGGCACACCATTAGACATGGAGGACATAATTACTATTAGGAAAAAATGGGCAGCATTTTTGTTGGAATATAAAAACAAATCATTGTAGACAGGTTAACATGACTAGTAACGGACCCAAACCATGGTGGTTAATTTGTTATTGGTTTGGGATTAGACATTGTAAATAATTTTGTTACATTTGTAACTGTCTTTGGAGGATCTAATTAGTTACTGTAAATTTGGCATGAAAACATATGGGCTATCAACATGTGTGGCCATTAAATTTCTTGCATCATCCATCACATTACATGTCATTTCTTTCCATTATATTGTCTCTCTTCACGAATCACTCCCTCACATCTTAATTGATTGCTTAGTTTGATTAGCAAGGCTCTTTGATTGACCAAGGAAGTTGTTTCCTTAATTCCTTGGAATATAATGCACTTGATATATATGTCAAGGTTTTGAATTTTGATATATGTCAGTCTTAAGATAAGCATGTTCTATGGATCTCTTGGGTTAGGAGATAGATATTTGTAATCTATGCCAATCACTTGCTACATTCAGAAATTGAGAAACACCAAATTTGATTACTCAATTGTGAATAGGAAATGGAATTTGGCTGGAGAATTGTTGTTGGAACCTTGATTGGAATCTTGGGATCAGAATTTGGAAGTGTACGGGGAGTTGGTGGTGGTGGCATCTTTGTGCCAAAGCTAATCCTCATTATTGGGTTTGAAATCATGGTACTTAAGCTTTGTTCACCTTTTATGCCATTAACGATTTTTAGGTTGGTGATGCTGAGCAAAAGCGAAAGAAAGGCATATTTGGGGCTAAAGGTGGCGATAAAGATGTAAGATCATTGCTTTGTACTATTTTTTCTTTTATCATGATATATGCATTTTTTTAATTTATAATTTAAGTGAATTTTTTTTATATCCTATGATGGAACTGTTTCCACTTACCATTCAAAGCAATGCACAATTCTAGGCTTATAAAAATATGGTGAGAACAAGCTATTAGAACAACTGTTTGACACCTCTCATTGTTCCTGATAATATAACATTCTTTTACTAGAAGAAAACAATTGATCTTGACATTGTATTAGTCTTTATATTGCATGTTGCAATAAATATATTGATGCTTACCTACATAAAGGTTCCTAAATATATGTAAATCCTCAAAAAGTAGATGATGTATAGTAAAAAGCCAATCAAGATGGAAAAAGATCCAAGAAAAGAGACTTCCAAAATCCAAATGACAACTCCTTGCTCATATAGTCTATCATCCAAAGCAATCTACAATATGCTGCCTTAAGTGCTCTGAGAAGACTCCCTCTGGATCCTGGAAATCCAGCATTTCTGCATTATGTTGTACAAGGGTAAGTTACTCTGTGAACCAAAACTTAAGAGGAACAAATAGTTCATGGCCTCTCTTTGAGCAACTTTTTACTTCTTGCTTTTCGTTTATTTTGGAGCTAGCATTAACTTTGCATAATTTATTATTAGCTTTTCCATTCCTCCCTTGTCTCTGGTCTATAGTTCTAAAATCTCAAAACTAGAGTTGACTGTAGGATTTCATTTGCTGATCTAGTTGCTGTGAGGCATGCACTGGAAATTGTTTGTGAGATAGCTACAAGGGATCCTTATGCTGTTGCAATAGCCTTAGGTAACAGTTTACATCTTAATAAAAATTTTCCATTAAAATGCATATTCTTTCCTAATATAGTGTTGGAAACAAATTTCTCCAAAATTCCCTAAATCTAATGCTTCCTGGACATTCTTATGCAGGAAAGCATATGCATCCTGGACGTATGCTTATTGGATCTTCCCCGTCTTTGCTTCCTTCCCTTCTTTGTGTTTGTTTGAATATGACATTGAATGTGATATATTTTTATTAAGTTAAAAAACAACATTTAATGACCAAGAACCAGTTTACTAGAAGTAAAATATGTGAAAAACACTTAAATTACTTAACATATGTCTCATAATTTGCGTGTACTGTACTTGGATAGGCACTCCACTTCGGGTATTTAATAAACCATAGAATCAAAATATATGTGGAACATTTTTGCTTAATTAATTTCTGAGTTTTTATGCAAAGATATAAGGCTTTGTGGATTTTAATAACTTACCATCTTTATGTGGTTCCACACTTCCACCATAATTATATAGTTTGGTGATGGTTATTTGGTCTATGTGCAGGGGCTTTACAAGATGTTCTCCATTTGCACGATGTTCTTGCTAGAGTTTCTCTAGCGATGTTATGTTGTACAATATCAATGGTTAGAGCTTTAGATGGCTGGTGTATTAAAAAGCTTGTGTTTAATGAAGATCCTTGCAAAATTTGCTATGATTGAATTTCTGTTTTGCGTGCATGTACAGAGAGATTAGATATTAGATCTCAGTTCAATTTAGTGCTCTATCAACTTCTATTGGATCACGAATGGTTTTTATATCCAACACTCCTTTTCTTTTAACACCTTGTTAGTATATTGTAGTTATCATTTGTTGAATTATGTTCAAATATTGTTGTGCCTGTGTGCATTTTTTGCGCATGCATTGAGTAAGGATAAAAGCCATGGATACTATAAATTAGGGGGTATGAGCTTGAATGTCAGTGAGATTTTTAAAAATGTGTTTTGCTGAAGAGACATAAATACTAGTCTTCCTTATAAACTTTGTATATCTTAGTGCATGCGATGGGCAGATGTGCTTTTGTATTCATGCATAATGGAAAACCTGAGTTTGCTTAATAGTTATTTCAATTTTGATTTGAAGGCTCCTCCAGATATGGCTGTTACTCTTCTTGAAATTGCAAGAATATTTGCTACCAAAGTTCCAGGAAAGGTTGATGCTGATGTGTTACAAATGCTCTGGAAGGTCAGTTTACCTTGAAAGTTTTTTTTAAAAATTGATGTGTTTGGTACACATCTGTTTATAATGGAGTGGTCTAATAATGATAAGTAGAGACAAATACTAACCACAAATTTTGAAGCAACATATCCACGTTTCATACTAGATGCATGCACACAAATACCCAGTTCATTTGATCAATTTTGAGCTTCCTTGATGATTTTGCAACAAAGCTTAGCGACAAAAAAAATGATAAAACACGGGAAACAACAAAGTTTGTCTAGTTCCTGGATTGAGGAATACATGCCAATTTCATTAGTTTGTCCATGAATTATGATTTTATAAAGCTGAATTTTGGATTAAAACAAACATATTATGACATGATTTCTAGTTGTCAACAAACATAACAGGCAAATGTGGATCTTGCTTCAGAGTTCTGATCTTCACAATTAGATTTTAATGGCTGAAATAATCCATATAGATATCCAATGTGTTTTATTATCTATCAAAGATTTATAAACCTGAGTCTCATTCAGGATCAAAGGTGGCTTGTTGCGTCTAAGTTTGCAATATACTTAAGTAGTGGCTCCTTGTTTGATTTTCATGATTACCTGAAAGAATTATTATATGCTCGACTTTGGCTTCATGGCAGTCAATATTAAATAATTTAATAAAGATATTGAGGAGTATATGGACTAATATAAACTTATTAGTGTGAGGATTTGTTTTCATTAGCATTTATAATTCTTTTTAATGTTATGCTGCCATCAAATGTATTAACTATTTAGTACCATGGTTGATATGTGAGAGCTTCAGTAATCTGTAAACAGCTCCTGCATCAAATGGTAGATGGTTGTAACAAGGGAGCTTTGGTGTAAGGTGTCAATTATAATGTCTTCATGGCTGAAAAAGGTGAAAGAAAGGGATCACTTGAGAGTAAGAATTTGGTTGTCTTTGTTGTGAATAGGATAGGCCAGTTGTTCCTATCACAAGTTTATTATGGTTAAAACCCTTTTTTTTTTATAAAAAAAGTTGAGCTCACATATAAGCATAATAGCCCACACGCCCCTAATCCAAATCACCTTAATGTTGTTTTCTTTGGTTAACTTCATGCATTTGCTAATGGATCAAATCCTTTAATTTTTTAACCTAAATTTATGTGTATGATAGTATTTGTGGTGGAGAATGATGCATATGGTGGTTACGCTGATGGAATTTTTTTTTTCATTGGCTTGTATGTAGAGTTGTAAGTGCTATTTGAAACTATTGTTTGTCATTATTAATAATGAAGCTTAGTGGGTTATATATGTACTTAGTTTAATGCTATTTTTGTGCAGGTTTGTATGAGCTTAGCTTTTGCCCAAGGTCTAAGGTAAGAGAAAGTACTTTAATAGTTATTTATTACATACATATCTTTCAGTGGTCATAACCATGATCTCCATTATTAGACAGTGCAAATTGATCATTCATTCGTACTAAGTTTTTGTCAAAAATATAAGTTTTTGTCAGATGAAATTATTAAAGGGCTACTTGCTATTTGGTTGACAATTATGAAAAAAATAAAACATATGGGATTTGCATCACCCAGCTAATGGACAGTTATTATCTGGAAAGAAGAAATATTGGTTCTAGAATTAGTACATGTACAACAAATGAGGTTCATGTCAGATCTTGATTATAGCAAACATGAATTCATTATGCTGATTTCCCTACTTGTTATTGGCATTTTATATCATGCATGCATCATTTTGTATTGTATTTTCACATTTAAACTTACATTTTATGAATAAGGATATACTTAATTAAAGAAATAATGTACTTTTGTTCTCCTTTTACGGATGTTGTTACAATTTTTGGGCTTTAAATGTCATCTATCATTTTACTTGTATTCTTTAATTAAGTGTAGTACAAAAAATAATTTTAGTAAAAAATTAAATCCATCACAATTATTATTAAATCTTGCAGTGGATTACGGTAGTAAAGTAATTTGATTTAGGTTTGATTTATTTATTAACTATTATTAATTAATTATACGATTTATTGGTCACATTGATCATAATTTTACTGTCATTAAATATCAGTAATTTTATTATAATTAAATATTATTATTTTAAAAAAAGGCAACTAACAATGACAGTTTTAAAAATGATAAAACCGTCTTTGAATTTGTGTGCAAACAAAAAAAAAACAATCATTCTAAGACGGTTGTCAGGCAAAAATCGTCTTAGAATAGTTATTTTTTAAGACGATTCTAACCAGAAACTGTCTTTGAATATTTCTGTAAAAAAAACATTCTAAGACTGTTGTTATGCAAAAACCATTTTAGATTGGTTACTTTCTAAGACAATTCTAACCAAAAACCATCTTTGAATACGTCTGTAAAAAAAACCAACTATTGTAAGACGGTTGTTAGGCAAAAATCGTCTTAGAATGATTACTTTCTAAGACGATTCTAATCAGAAACCGTCTTTGAATAGGTCTGCAAAAAAAAAAAAAAACAATCATTCTAAGACGGTTGTTAGGCAAAAACCGTCTTAGAATGGTTACTTTCTAAAACGTTTGTTCATCGGAATTGTCTTTGAATGACTATATTTTTTTTAAAATGAATACAACAACGGTTGTGTCGAACAACCGTATTAGAATGGTAATTATGAAGACGGTTCAATAACTGTCGTTGAATAGCTTCACTTTCTACGACTCCCACTACGAAGACGGTTATAGAATCGTCGTTGTATGCCTCAAACAACCGTCATAAAAAAACCCTCGCTGTAGTAGTGAAATAATATTTTTAAGGGGTAACAATGGTCTGGGTGGCACCACCAAGGTAGCAACTAGCTAGTTGGTGCCACCAATACATGTCTATAGGTTTGCTTCACACGAGACCCCTTAAATAATATTTTAAGGGGAAGCAACTCTCTGTGTGGCACCACCTAGTTAACATATCTCTAAGTGGTGCCTGCAGTTATAGTTTTCTAAAAATCACGTCCCACGCGGCAATAGAAAAATTTATTAAATTGAGTGACATATTTCTAACTAACGCTACCTGTGTTATCTTTTTCAGTGTTCATCTTTTATAAATAGGTGAATAACACAATTGAAGAAGACAAAGTTTCAAAATGATTATTTGTATTCATTGCTACGATTAGATGTTGCAAATTTTTGGGGTTCCTATATAGAGGAGGATCCCTTAAAATTTATCATTATAATTAGTATGTCTTAAATTGTATTATCTCAGGTTAAGTTTGAATTTAATTGTACTATGTCAAGTTATATAGAACAATTAAATTTAACTATGATTTAATTGACTCCCCTCCCGCTCACCTCCAAATTGACGATTCTTTCTTTGTACACATTGTACATTGAAAGCAATCACAATGAAGGTTTTTTTTTAATAAGATGTAAAAATTGATTCTCTGGAGGGATGTCCAATGGAATTATGGAAATTATATTAATGTGAATGTCTCCAAAAGGTTGTTGTGTTATAGGACTGGATTAGATCATTTTAAAAAATGGGACCCAATTTAACATTGTTTTAAATCAAAATTTCCTTCTTTATTTTTTTTAAAAAAAGTAGAATGAAGTTAAATAATTTTTTGTTAAAATTCATTTTTTAATATTTAAATATTTTTATTAATAATATTGTTAAAACAAAAAAAAAATGTTTTCACTTTCTTGACAATTTTGTTTTTTATCAACTTTTGTTGAGTGACCAAATATTTTAAATAAAAATAAAAATAAACAATATAATAATTCATAATAGTAAATATTTTGATATTAAACAAAAAATAATTAAAAAAGTACAATTTCAAGTTTCACAATAACAAAGAAAATAAAATATGCCATATGCGTGAGAGAATAATAAAATAGAAAAAAGATTTTGAATCGAATAAAAGAGTGAAAAAGAATATCAAATATATTAGTAATGATAAAATTGAGAGAGAAAAAACTAGTAGCTTATTTTCATAAGTCACATCAAGCTTATTTTGATCAAAGTAGCTTATAAGCAACTTAAAGGAGCTTATATGTTTGGTAAGGCCTTTGAGGATCTTATAAGCTCATTTGACTTGCTTATAAGTTCTTTACCAAAATATGTTGGTTTGGCGTACAAGCTTATTTAGTAGCTTATGAAAAATAAGCTAGCTTAAAAGTTATTAGTTTTTTTTCTCAAATTTGTCCTTACTATTTTATTTTACCATTTTATTCAATTTAAAAATTCTCTTATCTTTTTGTTTCTTGTCTGAAAAAATTATATCTAATTTTACATTCTTACACATACATAATATATATGATATTCAACTCGTCCATTGTCATGGCTGCACTGTTCCTTAAAGTTACAAATTCTTTGAATTATATTAACTTTATAATTATTTGTTGAACTGTTCTATGTTTTTTCTAAAGTTATATGACCTAATTTGTTTTTTGCATGATTTTTATTTTATTTATTCAATTTGTAAAAGCAAAATGTTTCCTCTTCATTAACTAAACCCTACACATAATTGTATATATCTTTTTACGTCTTTTGACATTTATCAATTAATTTATCAGTTAATATTATCAAGTACTTTTGATTAAATCAGTTAGTTTTGAGCTTTTTCAGCTTCTAGTTTATAGCGTATAAGCTTTCGGCTAGTATTGGGATCCAGCAACACACTCAACTTGCGTGAATTTTTAGAAAATTCTATGCATGGTATTTTTCACCCATTCTAGTTATAATGTACTCATAAATACGCGCCCGTGAAAGCAAAAAATACAAAAAAAAAAAAAATCAATTACACAAACAACTTAATTATTAAGATTTAGCCAAATCACATACCAAGCATTTCGTGCAATACAAATGGGCAGGGTCTGAGAAAATGTTCATTAGTATTCTTGTTTTACTTGAAGTTAGACAAAAACAGATAATTATAAATAATTTTAAATCTCCTTCAGGATCCCTATACTCGATCATCAATTAATTCTAACTCAATTGATTAAATAAAGTGTGTGAATATTAAAAATCTCCTAATATCATATTTAATTCCGGATAAAAAAAAATACTTGATTATCTTCATGTTTCATTTATTATAAATATTAAATGCATTTCAAAGTGTCTCACGTCAGCCAACCGAGTCCAAATTAGTATAAGCCAATACGATTTGCAATTGGTTTATAGTATAGACTCCGGAGGCAAATGATGAATTGTTAACTATATATAGTTGTAGTCGATATTACATGTATGAAAAAGATGTGAGTAGTCCGTTACATATGCATGATAGCAAGTCTGACAATTCCTCAAAAGTAAAAAAGTCTAACAAAAAAAGAAAACATCATTGGCCAACTGGCGAATTAAAGTCTCACAGAAAAAGTTACATCATCAATCAAGTCATTTTGCATAACATTTTGAATAAACACTCAATTCATTCTCTCAACCTAATTTAATTATGAAAAACTATTAAATGTTATTAATACTATAAAAAAAATACATTTTAAACTTTTCATTTTTATTTCTAAACCCTTTGGTTCAAAGGGAAAATTAAAGAGACCATAATTAATATGAAACTTGACTAAAAGGTAAATAAAATTTGACCAAATTTTTAAATGTAAGAACTAAAATTAATATTTCATATTTATAATTTTAAGAGACTTTTTTTCTTAATAATTGAAGTGTCCTTGTTTTTTTATAGTGAACTCAAGATATCTCAAACTGAAAGGTAAGAACTAATACTTTAAGATATTAAGATCTATTTAAATAATATCCACTAACATGCTCCTTGTTTTCATAGATTAATTTGAGTATTTATTTTTAAAAAATCAACTTGAATCAAACATTAAAGTTGTCACGTCAATTTCTCCTCACGTCTAAATTTAAACAATATAAGCAGAAATTAACTAAAACATCTTATCTAAATTTAAGCAAAAACTAAACAATCTTATCTTCTCTTTTTTCTAATTCATCTCTATGATAAATAAAAGAAAATATCATTTTCCTTCAAATTAATTTATTCTTACAGAACATACATCAAATGATTGTGTACGTACGTTCTCTCAATATTGCAAGAAAATTGAACATGAAATAAAAGCTTAAATGGATTTATAGCATTGGGAGCATATTTAACTACCATAAAATAAGACTAAAAAGAATACATGAATGATTCTTATTTAATTTTCAAATAAAAATATTTATTAGTTGAGTTAGGATCCATTTACACCAATTGTAAAATATTATACTTACACCAAATCTTAACACTCAATTTAAATAATTTAAAAGTCGAAATTAATTCACTTAAAAAATATAATGCTAATGAGAAAGTCATATGAGATGATTTTATCATTTATAATTAAACTAATTGATCAAAATCAATTAATAATAAAATAATATTTCTCATGATGTTTATGGATCTTCTTTTCATCATAGACTTTAAATTCCACAAAAAAAAAAAAAAACCATCTCTGGAAGTCTTTCTTTGCTACAATAATAAAAACTTTGTAATTCTTGGCAATTACTGTTATTAACGGATTGAAATTAGTTTATTATCAGCCAATTGAGATTCTTATATATAAAGGATAATATTTTTGATATTGGGTGTCGGTGTATGAGGAGCATTAGTTCCCAACTCTGCAATAAAAAAACAAATCACAAGAATAGTTCACCTAGTTTAGATGCACAAACGTGGTGGGCAATTATGTGAATTCCATGGTGTTTATATAATTTCAGATCTTATGATTTTATTGATATGTCCTGACTGGAAGAATAATTTCAGATCTTATGATTTTATTGATATGTCATGTCTGAAAGAATTTTATCTCAAGCTTATACGTGGAGGCTATTTTGGTATTTTTCTATATCTGCATTCGATGCCTTATATGTATTCAATAGTGTTGCTTTGCCCCGTTCAGTTAGAAACTAAAGGCTTTTAGCCACAATTTTCTTAAAAGAAAAAAAGAGTTTGTTGTAGAAAGACGTCCAAAGATGCATGGCTATTTTTTTTTATGAAATTCAAAATCTCACTTTCAGGAAAATAAGATTGACAAATATTATGGGAAGTATTATCTGGTGTTATCATTAATTGATTTTGATAAACTAATTTAATTATAAATGATAAAATCATATTACCTGACTTGCTCAATAGTATATTTTAAAATTTTTTGAATGAATCAATTTTAGTTTTTAAATTATTTAAATTGAGTGGCTGAGATTTGGTGTAAATATAATATTTTACATATAGTGTAAACGAATCCTAATCCTGATTAATTTATTTGAATATTATTAAACTCATCAGTTATATACCTGAATTCAAATATGAGTTTTATTTTTATCACTTCTCGGACCTTTCACATATCTTTAAATTTTTTGAATTATATCTAATATAACGATTATCAGGGTAAATCGGATAACAATAACATCTAAATATCTTAATCAGTGAAAGAAAGAAATTAAGAAAGGAACATAATGTCTTGAACATGAAATTTGAAAATGTACACATTACTATAACATTAAATGCTTATAGAAAAAAATTCTTAAGAAATGATTTTTTTTTTATATGTAGGAATCGAGTACAAGTATTAAAGGATAGGGGGGTAAGTGGATCGATTTGGGTTAGGTTTGGTCAAACTCATGATCTAATTCAATTAAATTTGAACATGTTGGTTTAGGTCAATTTTCTAAGAAAAAAATGAAACTCAACCTAAGTCAACTCGTTTATAAAAAGTTTGCATTGGGTTGAATAAAGGGTAAAATATTTAATTTTTGTCTATTCTTGTTTAAAATGAAATATTTTTATAAGCTAAAAATTTTATTAAATGAATCAGACACAACTTTTTTTTGTTGGATATTTTATTAAAAAAAATTGTGATGTTGTCACACCCCACTCCACTCCACATACTCTTATCTATTTATTTATCTATCAATGATGAAAAATTAAGCATATCATATTCGAAATACGAAGTTTCAATGAGCATAGCGAAAATGAGTTTCAAACACTTTTTTCTACTAAAATCAATGGGATATTACGCGGCCTACTCTTTGTAAATAGATTCGAAATATATTTAGAAACCCATCTGAAGTGACTTCAATCAATAAAATCATTGTCGCTTTGATCCTGAAGGTTAAGGATGTTGTTGATGTTTATTCAATTCAAGTCGATAAGTCTATGTAATAGTCAATTGTATTTGATTTTTTTTAACTTTAAAAATATATATTACATATATTAATAATAATAATAATAATAATAACTTAATACAAAATAATGGGTTAACTAGTCGAATTAGTAAGTTAATGGATTTAGATATTAAAACCTGTGATTCAACCAAAAACTCAACGAGTTTGATTGGTTTAGTTTGTGTTTGACTCAAATACTAAAATTACTCAACCCAAACTAATTGTATTGATTTGGGTCAATTCAGATTCACAAGTGACCCATACCCACTTACACCCTGTTAAGGAATTTACAATAACTCACTCCTCAATCAATTAAGACCCCTTTAGTAAATGACTCTAAAATACTTTAAAGCATGTAAATTAACATAAAAGTCATAAATCTTTTTGCTACAGTAACACAATTATTTTATAGTTACGCAGATACAAATTTTATTTTCAAATCAATATAAAGCTGTTTTTTCAATTCATTATAATACAAAAATAGTATAAAGAAAAGGTTTTGCATTGACATTGTAAAATAATTTTACATTACCACATTCAATCATCAACTATCATGTATGATAAATTTATAAGGATGCTGATTTGTTGTGAATGAGTGAAGTATAAAAGTACTATTTTACACTATTAGTGAATGATCATTAAACTAATTATTATTACATTTATTTATGAGTTAGTGGTTATGTACTAACAATATGTAAAATAATTTTATATTATTATTTAATTATAAATCATAATTGATATGATTTTTAAAGTGATTAACATAAAAGTCAAGAAACTTACTAAATACCGTGAATTTTGATTAGATAACGTGTAAAAATCATTTTATACTATCCATGTATATCCTATTTGTTCTTTACTCATATATATTATGCCATAGTTTTCTAATCCTTAGTACTAAATTTGTTGACTAGTTAGGTTTGTTGGTAGATATTAGCCATCCGTGAAACCAATAGATACTTAGATATTTAAGATGATAACAAAAAATAATACTTCCCTCCCTCCTTTCTAAAACTAGTGTCGTGTAGTTGAGAAAAAAAATTGTCCCAAAATAAGTATAATTTAATTTTTCAATATATTATTTTCTATTAGTATCTTTAATAAATGTTGATTTAGCTTTTCAATGTAATAATAATTATAAGGTTAATTTTGTCAAATTATTATTATTTTTATCTATTTATTAATTTTTTATCTATATAAAACAACTTAGAGTATTTCCAATGAAAATTTCTGAAAAGGTTTTTTAAGTGAATAAATTATTTCTTAATTACAATTTCTTCTCCATTAGAACAAATCTATATAGTAAAAAGAATTTCTTAAAAATAAGACATTATCTTTTGCAAGAATTGTTTCTTAGCCGTAAAAAATAATACTTATCTAACACACATAAGAACACCATAATTAAATCATAATCAAGTGAAAATAAAAAATATAAAAGTAAGTTTCTTGAAATTTCCTTAGAGTTTCTTATAATTGGAACAAAATTGTGTATAAATTTCTTACAATGATATGATATTTTAGGGATCACAAAAACTAAAATGGAGATCTCAAAAAATAACTTAAGAAACCCATTTAAAAAAATTTCATTAAAAATATTCTTAAGATACTTATTTTAATAGAGGGAGTACAAATTAAAAGTCTAGTAAATGAAACCGATAATTAATTAGGAACATAAATAACAAATAAACACTAAAAGAAAATGGGTAGGTGGTAATTTATTGATGATATAAACAGAAAATGATGATTCATAACCCGAAAGCAAGATTCTCAAAATAACTTATAAATAGAAAATAAGATCGAGACGAAATACAGGATTAGCTAGTAGTTGACTTGGAATTCAAGTTAAAATGAAAAATCAAAGCATACGTCAGGCACCAATGGTCAATTAATCCTATGTTATGTATGAAATGCCTGTAGTTGAGTAGGAAATTTCTAAAAGGGTTGGGAGATAGCTTATAAATTTCACATTTTCATGTTTACGATACACTTGGCTTAATCCATCCACATCATCATTATCCAAAAAAGGAAGTACCACAAAAGCTGTGACTCGATGGAGATTCTTGCTTTCATGATTATATTTACTTGCATATTTGTTCCCTCTCTCAAAATATCCTTAGCAATTGATTCTATCAATCTGCTCCAGTCTGTGAGAGATGGCGAGACCTTGGTATCAAAAGGTGGAAATTTTGAACTTGGGTTTTTCAGCCCAGGTAGTTCCCAGAAACGTTATCTGGGCATTTGGTACAAGAATATCCCAAACAAAACAGTGGTCTGGGTTGCTAATGGAGCCAACCCCATCAATGATTCTTCAGGCATCTTAACACTCAACAACACAGGCAATCTTGTCCTCACACAAAATGCATCTCTTGTTTGGTACACCAACAACTCTCACAAACAAGCACAGAATCCTGTGGTAGTGCTCTTGGACAGTGGCAATCTTGTGATAAAAAGCGAGGAAGAAGCAGACCCAGAAGCGTATTTGTGGCAAAGTTTTGACTATCCATCTGATACACTCTTGGCGGGGATGAAGTTGGGATGGGACCTTCGAACTGGTCTCGAACGGAGATATACTGCTTGGAAGAGTCCGGATGATCCATCCCCAGGTGATGTTTATCGGGCTTTAGTACTCCATAACTACCCTGAGATTTATATGATGAGGGGAACACAAAAGTTGTTCCGGTATGGACCTTGGAATGGCCTATACTTTAGTGGAATACCTGATCTATCGAATAACACCATTTTTAACTTGCGCTATGTTAGCAATAAGGATGAGATCTACTACACCTATACCCTCCTTAATGATTCTGTCATCACCAGAACTATAACAAATCAAACAGGTAATATTTATCGCTATGTATGGGATGAAGATGGAAAAATATGGAGACTAAATAGATTCTACCCGAAAGACATTTGTGATAGGTATGGCCTCTGTGGACCCAATGGGAACTGCGTAACTACTCAGACACAAGTCTGCCAATGTTTAAAAGGTTTCAGTCCAAAGTCACCAAAAGCATGGTTCTCATCGTCAGATTGGACTGGAGGGTGTGTCCGCAATAAACGGTTAAGCTGTAACGGTAAAGACAAAGATGGGTTTGTCCAATTTAAAGCTCTCAAGGTTCCAGATACTACGAATACTTGGGTGGATAAGAGTATTGGTCTAGAGGAATGCAGAGTGAAGTGCTTGAATAATTGTTCTTGTATGGCCTTTACTAATTCAAACATAAGTGGTGAAGGTAGTGGTTGTGTCATGTGGTTTCAAGATCTCTTTGACATGAAACAGTTTGAAAGTGTTGGCCAAGATCTATATATCAGGATGGCTGCTTCAGAGTCAGGTAAGCATCATCATTCATCAACTTTCATCTTCTCATTTCAATTGGAACACCAAGGGATCTGTTTGGTAAGTTTCTTTAGAATTAAAAGAAGAAAATAAGAAAAAATAAAATGAGATTAATTTTTTTATAAGTTAAAATGAATTCTTCATTTAACTAATTCATATAAGTTATTCTCATATAACTTTTCTAAAAGATACAATAACATTTACAAATTAGCTAATACACACATTTTAACTTATGGAGATGTTTATTCATTTTCTTCTTCTAAAAATGTTTGTAGAGAAGTTTACCCAATCATGACCTATATCAATCTAACTTCACTCTTTTTGCTTTGTTTCGTCTTTTAGTCAATTATTCAAACCCTCAAGAACCAGTATCAAGGCACAAGAAGAACACGCCAATGATAGTTGCTTTGTCCATTGCTGCAATTTGTGGGGTTCTTTTTCTGAGTACTTATTTTATTTGCAGAATCCGAAGGAACAGAAGCCCAAGGAACAGCGCTGGTAAGTAATTGCTTACCCACAGTTATTTTGAACACATGACTGCACTTTTCTTGTTTTCAATAAATATATTTAGATAGTAGTAAATATGAAACTGTAATTATACTTATTTGGGTGAACTATGATTTTTGTCCTAAAACTTTCTGCAACTTTTTTTGCCTTTTTGTTTCTTATACTTTTCCTCCATTTTTATAAAGTAACAATATTAACAGATGATGATGTGATAGCCACATTGGAAGCCACATGACTTACCCTGTCATACTAATTGATGGCAAATATGTGGTTGTCAAAGTGATTATCATGTTATTAAGTATGCTAATAGAGAGAGAAATATATAGGGATAAAAAATATAATTAACCTTAATTATTATTAGAAAAATATTTGCTATAAATACAATTATTAGGAACCCACAAAAAGATGACCGGGTTTGGAGGCAAGTTTAAAAGAGGTTGAACCGGACCTAATCTATAAAATTTATCAAATTTTAAAAAACTTGTGCTGAGCTCAACTTAAATTATTTTAAAATCAATATTGACGGATCTTGCATCATTACGATGGCATAAAAAAAAACAATACTGCCTATATACAATCTTCTGCAACATGAGAGGACAATACATATTAAAATTGATAGATATTTCATTACAGAAAAGTTGGGGGAAGATTTGGGGTGCATGCCCCATGTTTCATCACAACAATAATTTGTTCATGTTCTCATAGAGTGGTTGAACAACTCAAACTATCATGAATTTATAGTTAAGTTGAGATTGAAAAACAATATCTATTTCTTATGTTGAGAGGGAGTGTAGAACTGAAAATAAATAAATATTTATTGTTAATTATTAGGATATTCAACCCTCTATCCCTTAAATCGTAGGGTTTATTTACAAAGCTAATTAGGGAATTATTTCCTTTGTTAGAATTAATTTAGTTTCCCTTTTAGCTCCCTATATTATAATTTTTCAAAGTACCAGTCTCTTGAACCGAGAGAGAACAAATTTCGTTTTATCATTCCAGTTGCTTTACAAACCTTTTTTTTACTGTAAGTACCGCAAATTGGAAATTCTCATGGTTTAATCATCATGTAACAACAAAGTACAGGTCTAGTAGCATTTAAGGATGCCATTGATTTTATCTCCTTAACATATGATATTAAGTTTAAAACTGCATATGTTAGTGCTTAATAGGTATGCATTATTGTTAGTCTAAAAAAATTACATGGTCATTAGCCAATTAAAAATCATGTTTGGTATGTTTATTAAGGTAGTTATTATCAAGATCAACAGATTAACTTATTATACATGATACTTTATGAACTGATAATAGTGTGAAGACTACAACTACATATATTATTTTATTTTTTTTATTTATTATTTTTGCTAATTTAATTTCCTTCAAACATTTATAGCATTATTGAATTCCTTCCTCGATTTTGTAGGAAATTTATTACAAGAAGATAACAGTAAAAATGATGTGGATAATTTGGAGGTCCAATTGTTTGATCTACTGACAATTGCAACTGCCACTAATGATTTCTCCACAGAAAATAAGATCGGAGAAGGTGATTTTGGACCTGTTTATAAGGTAATCATTCTTTGATCACTACAACCAAAGAAATTAAAGAAATATAAATATTATTGCAAAGTGTCTACTCATGACGATTAGTTTGCAGGGAATATTAATGGATGGGAAAGAAATTGCTGTAAAGACTCTATCAAGGAGCACATGGCAAGGAGTCGCAGAGTTCATAAATGAAGTAAATTTGATTGCAAAACTTCAACATCGGAATCTTGTAAAATTTCTTGGTTGCTGCATTCAAGGACAGGAAAGAATGCTAATTTATGAGTACATGCCAAACGGAAGCCTAGACTCCTTAATTTTTGGTATGGAAAATGAGCAATGCATAGATTGGGTTGGTAATGACTTTAAGTGAAATCAGAAGATTACTAAAATTGAATATTCAAGTTGAATAACATTTTTTTCTTGAATTAATAAAACAGATGATAAAAGAAGTAAATTGCTAGAGTGGCCTCACCGCTTCAACATAATTTGTGGAATTGCAAGGGGGCTTATGTATATTCATCAAGATTCCCGATTGAGAATTATCCATAGAGATCTCAAACCAAGTAACATCCTACTTGATGAAAATCTGAGTCCAAAGATATCAGATTTTGGAGTGGCTAGAACTTTTGGAGGAGACGAATCTGAAGGAATGACAAGAAGAGTAGTAGGAACCTGGTGAGTGTCTCGTTATGCAAAACCATTTTTCTTTTTTACAAATATGTATGTAAATTAATGTTCTTGATGCATGTAATGATGTCTTGCAGTGGGTATATGGCACCGGAGTATGCTGTTGATGGGTCATTTTCGGTGAAATCCGATGTCTTTAGCTTTGGCATTTTAGCGTTGGAGATTGTATGTGGCAAGAGAAACAGAGGACTTTATCAAACGGATAAGAGTCTTAACCTTGTTGGTCATGTAAGAGCTTGAATCTATTTTGAATAATTATGAATATCAAATTGAAATAAAAGAAATAATTATCTTTTTTCGATTATTTTTATTATGATACAGGCATGGACATTATGGAAAACGGGCAGGGCATTAGATTTGATTGATTCAAACATGAAGTTGTCGTCGTGCGTTATATCAGAAGTACTACGTTGCATCCATGTTAGTCTTTTGTGTGTGCAGCAGTTCCCAGATGATAGGCCTCCAATGAAGTCAGTGATTCTAATGTTGGAGGGTCACATGGAAATGGTTGAGCCTAAAGAACATGGTTTCATTTCAATAAATGTTTTAGGTGAATTAGATTTACGCTCGGATCCAAAAAACACGAGTTCATCCAACTATGTGACGATTACCATGTTAGAAGGTCGATGACTCTGAAAGAATAATTGGACACACACTAAATATAAAAATATGAGGTGTGCTGATATGCAGGTGCAGGTTTATGAACATATTAGTTGTTTAGCATTTCAGTTCAGACTTTAGATGAGAGTGCTGGTATGAATGCAGCTTATTTGAAAATGATAATACTTATTATGTAAATGTGTTGGGGTACTCTTGTCTTGTTCCCCATTTAATATATACTTCTTTCGGTTGACCAAAAAAAATATAGATATCTGAGGAAATTTGTAAGAACTTGTATGCAAAAGTGAACAGGACTGATTTATGACATTCCGGCAGGTTCTTTTTAACATATTCTGATAAGCTTGCTAATTAAGCGTATAAATTCTCTTATGATAAAATTATTTAATACATACTTGTTTAAAGTTATCTAAATTATTGAAGTCTTTGGTTCATTCCTAGCCTACTAAGTCTTGGATGGCTTAAACAAGGCTCTAGTGTTTTCCCTAAATTATTAAAGTTATTTAAATTATTTAATACATACTTACATATATTATTAATATTACTCGAAAGTCTTGGATGGCTTAAACGTACAAGGCTCTAGTGTTTTCCCTAAAATGTTGGAAAAGTACTATTTGATACAGTAGTATATGAAATGCAACAGTTGTCATTGGCTACATGAAATGGGTAAAACCTCTAAATATGTAAGCTCTGAAATGAGAATGTAATAGTAAGCTCTGGCCCTTGGAAGTATGATAAAGTCACTGCCAGTTGTTGAAATCCTACATAGTGGTAATATATCTAAAGGTAAAGTCTTTAACAAAACCACTATAGTTAATCATCCTCCTCGTGGATACCCTCCTTTAATGGACATTACACAGGTTACCTACTTACTTGCCGACTGTGTAACATTCGACACGCACCATTTGGTAAGAATACATTTTAGTTCACTTGGTACAGTATCGAGGGTGCACCATCACCAATGACGGACACGAACTTCGCCTTCTTCGTTCCCTTTCTCCTTCCCGCGTTTCTTCTGACTCTTCAAACTTAATTTCTTTTCTTTGGTGCAGGCTTGATGTTATACCTGCAAAGGTAATTTCGTCACATGGATTAGGAGTGTTCAAGGGTACAGGTCTCTTGTCAACCTGAATTAACTCAAACTGATTCGAACAATTTGGATTTGATTATTTATGTATTTGCATTAAAATTGAAACGAACTAATCAAAATCGTTCATGTACGGGTTGGATCACAAGTTTAGATTTATAGATTTGATCAAAATTTTTAGAGTTATTTGTTTAGCTTTAAATACTACTAATGTTGAGACTTCAGGTGTTGGAACTGCAAGTGTTAAGATTACTAATGTTTAAACTTCTTAAGATATTACTTTAAGATACATTATTATTTATTTCACCTTTTTTTTCATATTTATTTTTTTGTCATGTTTATAATATTAATGTATCATATTTTGTTCATTTGCTTTAGTAAATATGGTTGCAACAAACATAGTTGTAGCAAATCTGGTTATAGCAAAGTTTATTGCAAGAAATTAATTTATATGAAATAGTTGTGATTCAGATTATTATAGTAAATCTCATTAAAGAATACTTTGTTTTAATATATATTAGTCTATTTTTGAATATTATGTTGATGGTATTAAATGAATCAATTTTACTACTTTCAAACATTTGATAATATTGTATTAATTATATTGAATATTTTAATGAATCATGATATAAAATAGTAGTTCTAAGAAGAAAAAAATATCAAATTTAAATGGGTAACTTATTGATCCGAACCAAACCAAATCATTCATGAATGAATTAGGTTGGGTTGGGTTTTAAAAAAATTGTAAAAATCAAACTAATTAAATTTGATTGAATTAGGTCATAAATTTAGTCAAATCCATCCAAACTGAACCACGAACATCCCTTACATGAACTCTTTATACCAAAAGACTAAAGAGTTAAAAGACGTAACAAGTGTTATAAATAAATATATATATATATATATATATATATATATATATATTATAATTTATAATTTCATAAAAATAAGCATAAATAAATCAAATTAATATGAAATGGATAATTTTTATATAATATACCATAAATATACAATTGAATATAAAGAAATATAAAATATGATAACGTATTTTTTTTAACGAAATGATTACTTTTTTTAACAAAGTAATAAAAAACAATTGTTTTATTAACATTAAAAAAACGTTTATCATAAAATAAATCATTGTGAGAAGAACATTATTAATTGTTTCATTAACATTACAAAAATAATATAATTTATTATTTTTTAACTATAAATTGTTGTTAGAAAAATAGTTATTTTTCAAATTCATTTAAATAGAACAATTATTATTAATTTTAAAATAAATATATAATCTAATTAATGTTTATGGAAGACAAAAGATGATTGGTAATTTAATATTTAAGAGGGAGGGAAGATGAGGGTGTATGAGAAATTAATGCTGATAGAGATGAAATAGGAGAGAGAAATAATTATTTTAAAATTGAATAATAAATTACTATAATATTCTTATATTAAACTTAATAACATAGTGTAGTTCAATGATTTTTTGTTCAAATATTTATGGTGTTGATTATGTGTGCATTAACATTCTCATATATATATATATATATATATATATATATATATATATATAAGAGGAATTTATTTTATAAAAAAGTGAGAGAATTAAATTTGGACCATATAATTAAATATCAACGATTAATATTTATTAATATTTAATGTCATGTGACTAAATTATGTAATTTTTCAAAAATTCATATGATTTTTTAACATTTAAATTCAATCCTCCATTTATAATTATACTATATAGATTTAATTACCTTGTTTTCATATAATATATTTTCTCTTATAAGATATACCCTCTACATATATATTTGCCGGCATGTGGTTGATATTAAATATACGAAAGGGGCATTTGAGGTGGGTTACAAATGAATAACGTACAAGAAAGAAAACATCTTTGGCCAAGTCGTGAATTAAAGTCTCATGAAAAAACAATAACATCATCGATCAAGCATGATAATATATTTGTCCTTTTGCATAAAATTTTGAATAAACATTTCATTCATTCTCTCAACCTAATTTATTTACCTATTGATGAATATCTGATTTAATTTTTTACAGACATAATTTAACTATGAAAAACTATTAAATCTTCCTACAAATTCTAGACATTTTAAACTTTTCGTCTTTTAAATGTAAGACCTAAAATTAATATTTCATTTTATAATCTTAAGAGACTAAATATTATTTTTAATAATTAAATGTTCCTTGTATTTTTAGAGAATCCAGGACATATATTGACCAGTCGAGAGCTAAGATATATAATCCCTCAAAGTAATAGGATGTCTTTAAGGAAAAGACCTCTCTCCAACAAATTATTTTTTTAAAATGAATTAATTTTTCTTTATACACATATATATTGAGATGGAACCCCATATTCACATTTTTAGGAAGAAAAGTTATCTGCCAACAAGCGTCCTTGTTTTTTGAGACTAATTTGAGTTTTTCTGGTTTTTTACAAAATTTCAACTGGAATTTAACATTAAAATAATATAAGAACAAAGTAAACCATCTTAGATAAAGTTAAATAATATAAGCCAAAATATACAATATTAAATTCTTTTTTTCTCTGTCTAATTCATCCCTGTGATTAATGAAAGAAACTGTCATTTTCCTTCAAATTAATTTATTCTTAAATGAGAACATCAAATGAAAATATATATATGTTTTCTGAATATTTACCATAAAAAATAAGACTGGAAAGAAAAGTTGAATTATTGTTATTTAAACATGAAACAAAACAATTTTCCAAATAAGACTAAAGAGAGAGAATAATTACCATCAAAATACGACTAAAAACAAAACTTAAATTATTTTTATTTAATTTTACAAATAAAATTATTTTAATGATTTCATCAATTGTGATTAATTTGTATTTTATATACATGAATTCGACTATGAGTTTATTATTTAATTTTATTACGTTTCGGTCCGTTCATACATCTTTAATTTTGAATTTTCTCTAATATAACAATTATCAGGGAAAATCGGATAACAATAACAACTAAATGTCTTGAACCTGAAATTTCGAAATGTACACATTACTATAACGTTTAAATGTTTAATGCTGACGAAATGGCTCTAAAAGTAATCGAATTATGTATGTTTGAAATTTTATTTTCAAACAGATGTAAAGGTTTTTTTAAAATTTATAAGAATATATAAATATTACTATTACATTTATATATATTATATCATAGTTTTTCTAATCATTGAAGAAAACTAAGTTGGAAGAAGAGATTCCATTAAATGTGGTCATTCAAGTTTTTTAGGTTAGATTGATTGATAAAATTTATAAATATTTTAAACTTTTAATTTGGTAAAAAAATAAATCAAAATAAAATAATAATAAATGGAAACATTATTGAAAATTAATTGGAAAAGAAAATGAAAAATAGACTTTCACCTTATATGTTGGTCTTTTAGGTTATGATTGAGTTAAGTCCAAACTTACATTCTAATATGATATTAGTGTCTATTTTTTGTTGAATCTATCATATCACATGCGCTATGGGACATTATCAAACTATTCACAAATGTCTAGTCCTACAGCAAGTTTTATGGTGGAGATGTATAGGTCCTCAACAAGAGGAATGTGTGTTGAAAATCCCACATTAGGATTAAATTAGACTTAAATTCACATTCTAATAATAAGAAAAAATTTATTGATATACAAATGAAATATAAGGGACACACTAGAATATTCTCAAAACATATGAATAAAAATGATGGAGATGAAATAAAGGGTCATAATAGGTTATTAGGTTACGTGCTTGACTTGGAATTGAAGTTATAGAATATTGATGAACTAAATCATACGTCAAGCATTCGTCGGAGAACTATATATAGATTATGCTTTGATTGTCCTAAACTACAGATTATTTGTATCAGAACTTCTTATGCTGGACAACAGCATTTCTTTTGCTGCCATTCAACTTTCTCTTTCTTTAATGAGTTTCCCTTTTATTATCGAAAATAATAATAGCTTATACTGATGATTTTCCCATTTTCGTGTTCATGATTCACCTGTCTTAATCCATATATGCTATTATCCAAGTATCGGAGTACCACAAAAGCTGTGATTCAATGGACCTTCTTTCTTTTATGATTGTATTTGCATGCATACTTGTTCTTCCTCTCAAAACTTCTGTAGCAAATGATTCTATCAACCTGCTCCAGTCCATGAGCGATGGGAAGACCTTGGTATCAGAAGGTGGAAAGTTTGAACTTGGGTTTTTCAGCCCTGGTAGTTCCCAGAAACGTTACCTTGGCATTTGGTACAAGAATGTCCCAAACAAGACAGTTGTTTGGGTTGCTAATGGGGCAAACCCCATCAATGATTCCTCAGGCATCTTAACACTCAACAACACAGGCAATCTTGTCCTCACACAAAATGCATCTCTTGTTTGGTACACCAACAATTCTCATAAACAATCACAGAATCCTGTGGTAGTGCTCTTGGACAGTGGCAACCTTGTGATAAAAAGCGAGGAAGAAGCAGACCCAGAAGCGTATTTGTGGCAAAGTTTTGACTATCCATCTGATACACTCTTGCCAGGGATGAAGTTAGGTTCGAACCTCCGAACTGGTCTGGATCGAAGATACACTTCTTGGAAGAGTCCTGATGATCCATCCCCGGGAGACGTTTATAGGGTTTTAGTACTCCATAACTATCCTGAGGTTTATATCATGAAGGGAACACAAAAGTTGTTCCGGTATGGACCTTGGAATGGCTTATATTTTAGTGGAATGCCAGATCTAAGGAATAACAACATTTTTGACTTGATTTTTATCAAGAATAAGGATGAGACTTACTACACCTACAGCCTAGTGGATAATTCATCCATCACCAGAACTGTAACAACCCAATCAGGTACAATTATTCGTTATGTATGGAATGGAACAGAATGGGGATCATATAGATCCTACCCTAAAGATTCTAATTGCGACAATTATGGTCGCTGTGGACCCTACGGGTACTGTGTAACTACTCAGACACCAGCCTGCCAATGCTTGAAAGGTTTCAGTCCAAAGTCACCACAAAAATGGAGCTCAACATCGGATTGGAAGGAAGGATGTGTCCGCAATAAACCATTAGGCTGCAAAGACAAACTCTCCCATGGGTTTCTCCCATTTGGAGACCTGAAAGTTCCAGATACTACATATACTTGGTTGGATGAGAGTATTGGTATAGAGGAATGCAAAGAGAAGTGTTTGAATAATTGTTCTTGTATGGCATGTGCTAATTCAGACATAAGAGGTGAAGGTAGTGGTTGTGTCTGATATCAGAAATTCACTCGTTGTGATAAACTGATATCTCACAGGCCCACTCTCTGTCTCACACACACTGGTGCACTCACACAAACACAAACACACAAATTTACTGGGGCGGAAACTCTCTAATATTATTGATAATAGTCTGCCAAAGCCACACAGAGCTCTTTACATAATGTGCTATTTATAAGCACCAAAACCCTAAAACAATTCAAATTCAAATCTAAACAATATCTTTGATAATATCTTTCTATATTATCTTTCTCCCTATCTTATCTTTCCTCATATCTATTTCTACCCATATCTTCTCATATATCTTTCTCATATTTAAAATTCAAACTACGTAACTAACTATCTATTTAAATGTTTATCCTAACAGTGTCATGTGGTTTGGTGATCTCATTGACATGAAACAGATTCAAACTGGTGGGCAAAATCTATTTATCAGGATGGATGCTTCAGAGTCAGGTAAGCACCATCCACTTTTTTATCTTCTCTTTTCAATTGGAATTTTGAAAATTCAAGATCATCACTCTAACTCTATCCTTTGTCTTTTGTTTTTTTATGCAATTCCAATCCTCAAGTACCAGTACCAAAGCCCGACACGAACACGCCAACCAAAACGATAGTTGCTTCATCCATTGCTGCAATTTGTGGGGTTCTTTTTCTAAGTGCTTATTTTATTTGGAGAAACCGAAGGAACAACGCTGGTAAATAATTGTTTGCCAACAGTTTTACTGAACACATGATTGCACTTTTCTAGTTTTCTATAGTATGTAGCTTTGGATAGTCGTAAATATGAAACTTTAAATATAATTGTTATTGGATGAATATTTGGTATAAATATAATAATTAGGATAGTCAACCTACAATTCCTTACAACACGGGATTTATTTACATAATCGATCATGCAATTGTTTCCTTTATTAGGATTGATGCTGTTTTAATCTTGTATCGATCACACTATCTGTTATAAATTTTCATATACTGGCCTCTTGAATCAAGAGGAATTGAAACAAATAATGTGTTCTCATTTTGTCTAATGTCTATCTCATTTGGTGAAGCAGATACGTAAATTTTTAAATATATTTTTCAATTTTCATGAATAAAAAAAATTAATTTTTTTTTCTGGGTAAGTTCCTATGCTGTGCATGGGAACCGTGACTTGGTGTTTGGTCCCACAAAGACAAACCTCATCTATATCAAATTTTATCAGATTCTAAGAACTTGCATAGAACCAGATTTAGTAATACATTCAGACTGAAGCAAATTTCACCTCGAACAACCTCTTTATCACACACATAACTCTTGGGGGAGTGAAACACTCCTAGTTTGTATAGATGGAATCACAATAACAGGAAATGATGACAAAGAGAAGTGGAACTAGAAGCAAAAATTGTTTTGATTACTCAAGGAATCTTTCTATCTCAACAAAATCTGTACTGATTTATTTTCCAAAATACAATAGGCTTGGATGCAAACCGATCTCAACTCCTATGGACCGATGGTTAATATTCCATGCATACATGATATCTGTAATAATATCTATATTTCTTTCTTTTATTTGATTGTAATGATCAAAGAATGATTACCTCCAAAACCACCTTCTCCGATCTTAGTTTTGGTGGAGAAGTAATTAATGGCAGAGTGAAATTGGAAACTGTCATGAATAGAGAGAGAACAAATTTCGTTTTATAATTCCAGTTTCTTTAAACCTTGTTTTTTACTATAAATTCTACAAATTGGAAACTCTTATTGTTGGGATAACTCGGTGGTGGGCGTCACCTTCTCAACCAACCACAGCAAATCTGGAGAGTTACAGATTCCACCCAAAATCAATCAAACAGTAAATAAAAATATGCGGAAACGTGAAAAACAGAAGCAGAAGCAAGAACAGGAGAGCAACAACACACAGCAATGGTTTTACGTGGGAGAAAACCTCAAAGAGGAAAACCCACGGGACCTTGTCCAGAAATCTCCACTATCAATATAATGGTTACAAAAAACACTCCACGGTCATCGTCGGAGTACACGCTCAACCTCACCAACAATGGAGGGAACCACTCTCTCTCTCTACAAGGGTTGCACTCAACCTCTCGGAGACTCTCACTCTCAACAGCACTGCGCCGGAGATCACTCACAGGAGACTCACTCTCTACTGTGTTTTCTTCTCTGGTTTTCTGGTCACACAGAGTCTTTTGGTCCCCTTCCTCCATCTATAAATGGCGTATTTATAGAGAGGAAGAATTAGGTTTAGGGATTCTGTTCCCTAAACGTGAATGGGCCGAGGTCAACACCCTCGGGAATTGGGCCCAAAGTCAGACATTCCCCTTTCCAGAGCATGGGGATTTGGGCCAGCATTAAAACGGAAATATCCAACAAATCTCCCCCTTCCGTTTTCAATGCGACAAGTCGGCAACCCGGCATAATCCGGTCTTCCACTGAGGTCCGAGATCTTCATTCTGCAACTCGGCCTCTACTCCTCGGCTTCATCATACCGAGTTCACAAGCCCGGCTCCTTCACAGCAATCTTTAAACTTCATTGCTGGCACCGGCTTCGTCATCATGTCAGACCAATTCTGACTTGTGTGCACTTTCCCAAGTGTGAGCTTCTCGACCTCCACCGCATCCCGTATCCAGTGATACCTTACGTCAATGTGCTTGGTGCGGGAGTGATACGTTGAGTTCCTCGCCAAGTGAATGGCGCTTTGGTTGTCACACTTCAGCTCATACTTGTCCTGATCATGGCTGAGCTCCTGGAGAAAACACTTCATCCACAGCAACTCTTTGCACGCCTTGGTAGCGACTATGTACTCGGCCTTGGTCGTCGACAGTGCCACACACTTCTGCAGTCTTGACTGCCATGAGATTGCCCCTCCAGCTAGGGTCATTAAATATCCCGTCGTCGACTTCCTCGAGTCGGAATCTCCCCCTAGATTAGCATCCGAGTAGCCTTGCAACTCGGCCTTGCTTCCTCCAAACTGAAGACACAGCTTGGTCGTTCCTCGGAGGTACCTGAAGATTCACTTCACTGCTTCCCAGTGTTCCCTGCCAGGGTTCGAAAGATACCGGCTTACCACACCAACTACATACGCCAGGTCGGGTCGGGTGCAAACCATTGCATACATCAAGCTTCCGACTGCAGATTGGTAGGGGATCTTCTCCATCTCCTCTCGGTCTTCATCCGACCTCGGACATTGCCTCTCATTAAGCTTCAAATGCCCGACCAAGGGGGTGCTCACTGTCTTGGCTTTGTCCATGTTGAATCTCTTCAAGATCTTCTCAACATATTTCTCCTGACTTAGCCACAACAGCTTCTTCTTCCTATCCCGGATGATCTTCATCCCAAGGATCTGCTTTGCTGGACCGAGGTCCTTCATAGCAAAGGACGATCTCAACGCCTCCTTCAGGGCGAAAATCTTCACCTTGTCTTGCCCTACTATCAGCATGTCGTCCACGTATAGTAGCAAGATCAAGAAGTCGCCAGTCTCATACCTCTTCACGAAAACACAGTGGTCGGCCTCCGTCTTCATGAACCTGTGGTCGGTCATGAAGGAATCAAACTTCCTGTACCACTGGCAAGGTACTTGCTTCAAGCCATAGAGACTCTTCTTCAGTCGGCACACCATGCCTTCTGTTCCCGGAGCTTCAAACCCTTCAGGTTGCTCCATGAAGATTTCTTCCTCCAGCTCACCATGAAGAAATGCCGTCTTTGCATCCATCTGCTCTACCTCCAGGTCCGCAACAGCTGCCATTGCTAAAACAGTTCGGACCGAGGTCATCTTCACCACAGGAGAGAATATCTCATCAAAGTCTATCCCTTTTTTCTGGTTGCAGCCTTTCACTACAATCCGGGCTTTGAATCTCGGCCTCTTGCCGTTCTCCTCCTGCTTGAGCTTATACACCCACTTGTTCTTCAGAGCTCGCCTCCCCTTGGGTAGCTCGGTCAGCTCATATGTCTGATTCTCATGCAATGACTTCATCTTGTCCTGCATGGCCTTCTCCCATTCGCCGCTCTCTGGGCTCTCCACCGCCTCCTCGTAACTCTGGGGTTCGCCCTCCTCAATAATTACGGTATACTCGTCAGGTGGATACCTTGTAGAAGGTCTTCTTTCTCTTGTGGGGTATCTCGACTGTTCTTCTTCATTGTCCTCGGAAATCGGCTCTTCACTTTCATTCCGCGTTCCGACATCATTGGCATCTTGCTGGTCATCATCTTCAACAACGCCTTCAGCAATTTCTTCATTGACTTCTCCCCCTGCTTCAGCATGCACTTGAGGGACGGGTTCTTAACCTTGGACAGTAACTCAGACTTGGGGCCTCGAGATGTCACGGATGGTCTCATCCTCGTGGAAGACTACATCTCGGCTTCTCACAATCTGCTTCTTGATTGGATCCCACAATCTAAAGCCAAACTTGGTTTTCGGTGAACCGAGGTATATGCACTCCTTCGTCTTTGCATCCAGCTTCGCCCTTTCATCTTTAGGGACATGCACGAAGGCTCGGCATCCGAACACCCTCAGATGTTCATAGGTCGGTTTCCGACCTGTCCAGCTTTCTTCTGGAATCTCTCCATTCAGCGGTCGAGACGGCTAAAGATTTATCAAATCGACTGCGGTCCTCACTGCCTCTCCCCAATATCCTTTCGACAACCCTACGTTGGAAAGCATACTTCGGACCTTCTCTTCAATAGTCCGGTTCATCCTCTCAGCTAGCCCATTCAGCTGAGGTGTTTTGGGGGGCGTCTTCTCCAGTCTGATCCCGACTTCTCTGCAGTAAGCTTCAAAGGGACCCCTGTACTCACCGCCTTTATCTGATCTGACCACCTTCAGTTTCTTCCCAGTCTCCCTCTCCACCATTGTGTGGAACTCTTTAAAGTATTGGAGAACCTGGCCCTTAGTCTTCATAAGGTACACCCACACTCTACGAGAGTGGTCATCAATGAAAGAGATAAAATACTGCGCGCCTCCAAGCGATCTTTCCGACATGGAGCAGACGTCAGTATGGACGAGGTCAAGTATGTGCCTCCGTCTCCACGGTTGATCCGGTCTCGCAAATGAAACCCGGTGCTGCTTCCCAGCTAGGCAGTGCGAGCAGCTCTCCAGCACTTGGCCCTTCAACCCGATCAATAGCTCTTTCTTCTCCAGAATTTCAAGTCCCTTCTCGCTCATGTGGCCGAGACGCTTGTGCCACAGCTCCAGACTTGAACCATCAAAAATCGTGTTGGCTTCACCGCCACACATCCTTCCTTGCATCACATACAAGGAGCCTTCCTTCTTTCCTCTGACCATCACCAAATTGCTTTTGGCCAGCTTCCATCTACAGCTCTCAAAGCTGTTTACAAGCCCGACATCATCTAACTTCCCTACTGAGATTAGATTTAGCCGCATGTCAGGTACGTGCCTCACGTCCTTCAGCACGATCCGGCACCCTACTTCCGAGGTTAGGGTCACATCGCCGATACCAACAATCTTGCTGGTTACCTGATTCCCTATCTTCACAGCTCCATAATCTCCACTCCGGTAAGAGGAGAAAAACCTTCTGTGAGGGGTCACATGGAAAGAAGCTCCTGAATCCACTATCCAGGTGCAGTCGTCGAAGGCTACGTTCACAGAGTCATCCTCTCTCAGGAGACATACCTCGGCATTGGCACTGGCAACTACGACTGTGGTGCTCTTCTTCTGTGAACTCTGGTCTGACTTCACAGACCCACTCTGCTCGTCCTTCTGCAGAACCCAGCAGTCGACCTTCTTGTGCCCGAGCTTCCCACAGTAGAAGCACTTCAGTTCACCCTTTGGTCTTGACCGATCTCGGGACCTACCCCGTCTCTCACGACCTCGGCTCTTGCCCCAAGCCCGAAAGTCGGACTTACTCCTCTCAGCCACGTTGGCATCAAACTTGCTGGATACACCTCGTTCTCTTCTCCTGGCTTCTTCATTCAGGAGGCTGTCGGTCACGACATCCATCTCCAGTTTCCCTTCAGGAGCCGAGTTGCTCAACGTCACTACCAGGGTGTCCCAACTCTCTGGCAATGAACTCAGCAACAACAAAGCCTGCATCTCGTTGTCAATTTTCATCTCGGCTTTGGACAACTGGTTCACGATGCCTTTGTACGTGTTGAGGTGCTCGATCATGCTCATCCCTTCCGTGTACTCCAGCTTCACCAGCCGGTGGATGAGATGTGCCTTGTTTCTCGGAGTCTTCTTCTGAATCATGGATTCTAACTTGCTCCATAATTCGAAGGCATTGGTGAACTCGGACACGTGCTCAAACAAAGACTTGTCTATATACTTCCTGATCGTGGCCACTGCCTTCCGACTCAGGACCTCCCAATCCCTATCCGACTTGCCTGTCGCCTTCTCCTCCAGGACAATAGGATCATACAAGTCCTTGCAGTATAGATGATCTTCCATCATCGGTCTCCAGTAAGTGAAGTTGTCGGCCGTCAGCTTAAACATATCCCCGTCATGGGCGATACCTCCACTCGTACTGGTCTCCATCCTATCTCATTCCTTCGTCAGAGCCCGTCGAACCCGGGGCTCTGATACCACTTTTTTGGGAGAACTCGGTGGTGCGCGTCACCTTCTCGACCAACCACAGCAAAGCTGGGGAGTTACAGACTCCACCCAGAATCAATCAAACAGTAAACAAAAATATGCGGAAACGTGAAAAATAGAAGCAGAAGCAAGAACAGGAGAGCAAAAACACACAACAATGGTTTTACGTGGGAGAAAACCTCAAAGAGGAAAACCCACGGGACCTTGTCCAGAAATCTCCACTATCAATATAATGGTTACAAAAAACACTCCACGGCCACCGCCGGAGTACACGCTCAACCTCACCAACAATGGAGGGAATCACTCTCTCTCTCTACAAGGGTTGCACTCAACCTCTCGGAGACTCTCACTCTCAACAGCACTGCGCCGGAGATCACTCACAAGAGACTCACTCTCTACTGTGTTTTCTTCTCTGGTTTTCTGGTCACACAGAGTCTTTGGGTCCCCTTCCTCCATCTATAAATGGCATATTTATAGAGAGGAAGAATTAGGTTTAGGGATTCTGTTCCCTAAACGTGAATGGGCCGAAGTCAACACCCTCGGGAATTGAGCCCAAAGTCAAACATTTCCCTTTCTAGAGCATGGGGATTTGGGCCAGCATTAAAACGGAAATATCCAACACTTATGATTTAATCATCGTGTATCAAAATTTTAACACGCAGTTATATTTCGTTAGTTATTTGATCTTGAATTTAAAATTTCTAATATTGAACAAAATGAAATCAAATTTTTTGTTTTATTTTTCTTATGTAATTTTCTTTTTTTTTAGAGCTTAATAGGTATGCACGGTTAGTGTAAAAGTTTTACACAGTAATCAACCAATTAATTATGTTTTCTATGACTTTTAAGGTAGTTATTATGGAAGTAAACAAACTTAATGATGGTTGATGACAAACTTCACACTTTTTTTTCTCTTTTTTTTTCTAATTTAAATTTCATCCAATAACATTATTAAAGGCCTTTCTCTGTTTTGTAGGAAATTCATTGACAAATGATAACAGGGAAGAACATGTGAATAATCTGGACATCCAATTGTTTGATCTACAGACAATTGCAACTGCCACTAATGATTTCTCCACCGAAAATAAGATTGGGGAAGGTGGTTTTGGACCTGTTTACAAGGTAATCATTCTTTGATCACTACAATCAAAGAAAAGAAAGAAATATAAATATTATTATAAATATCATGTATGCAGGGAATATTAGCTAACAGGGAAGAAATTGCTGTAAAGACTCTATCAAGGAATTCATGGCAAGGAGTGACAGAGTTCATAAATGAAGTAAATTTGATTGCAAAACTTCAACATCGGAATCTTGTAAGACTTCATGGCTGTTGCATTGAAGGACAAGAAAGAATGCTAATCTATGAATACCTACCAAACGGCAGCCTAGACTCCTTAATTTTTGGTATGGAAAATGAGCAAAGCATGGATCTGGTTGCGCTTGACATCAACAGATTGCTAAATTTTAAAAATCGTGAATAACATTTTTGTTTAAATAAAACAGATTATAATAGAAGTAAATTGCTAGAGTGGCCTCAACGTTTTGAAATAGTGTGTGGAATCTCGAGGGGGCTTATGTATCTTCATCAAGATTCCCGATTAACGGTTATACATAGAGATCTCAAAGCAAGTAACATCCTACTCGATGAAAAATTGAGACCAAAAATATCAGATTTTGGAGTGGCCAGAACTTTTGCAGGAGACCAATCTGAAGGAAACACAAGTAGAGTAGTAGGGACCTAGTGAGTGTCACGTTATCGAAAACCATTTTTTCTTTTTTACAAATATGTATTTAAATTAATGTTCTTGATACATGTGATGATGTCTTGCAGTGGGTATATGGCACCGGAGTATGCTGTTGATGGGTTATTTTCGGTGAAATCCGATGTCTTTAGCTTTGGCATTTTAGCGTTGGAGATTGTATGTGGCAAGAGAAACAGAGGACTTTATCAGACAGATAAGAGTCTTAACCTCGTTGGTCATGTAAGAGCTTGAATCTGTTTTCAATTTATGTATGTCTAACAAATAATTATCTTTTCTTCTTCTTATTATTACTATTATTATTATGAAACAGGCATGGACATTATGGAAAGCAGGCAGGGCATTAGATTTGATTGACTCAAACATGAAATTGTCGTCATGCATTATATCAGAAGTACTACGTTGCGTTCATGTTAGTCTTTTGTGTGTGCAGCAGTACCCAGAAGATAGGCCTCCAATGAAGTCCGTCATTCTAATGCTGGAGGGTCACATGGAATTGGTCGAGCCTAAAGAACATGGTTTCATTTCTAGAAATGTTTTAGGTGAAGTAGATTTACTCTTGAATCAGAACGATACAAGTTCAACCAACTATGTGACAATTACCGAGTTAGAAGGTCGATGACTCGTGAAAGGTTTAATTGGACATACACTACATATAGCAATAAGAAGAAATTTGTAAGAACTTATATGCGAAAAATAAAGGCCTAATTTATGACATTCTAGCATGCTATTTTTAACTTGTTTTGATATGCTTATGGTAATTAAAGTTATAAGTTCTCATATGATAAACTTATTGGTTGGATTCTTGTTTTAAGTTTATTGAGTACAATCTTTTTCTATCAACTTCTTGTACCCTTCTAATGTTACTTCCTGAAGAGACAGCATCAAAGCAAGTAAAGAGCCTTTTTATAAAGAGAATCAGATTGCAATGACAACTTTTCTTGATCCGACCAGAAACCTTGTCATGTCGCTCGCATTCAATTTGAACAGAATCCAGTGGCTTGAAACAGGATTTGAAGCCTATCCGTCTATTTAGAAAAAGTACGCATGTTAGATGACCAATTATATAATTCTCATCATATTAAGGATCGGATTAGAAACACATCAGTCTTTACTGCTACTGCCAAGCAAATAATATCGCGTTAGTTCATAAAATGTGACTAGACACACTTACTTAGGCTTTGATACAAGATAGGACCAGAGGAGAAGGAGCAAAGGAGTTTTTAGGCACAATCAAGGTTTTACAAAACTATCCGCAACAGTGATTTGAGCCGTAACATCAAGGGCTTTTAAAAGTTCATGACCGCAACACAACTGCAATTGGGACCATATCTATCGCATTTATCCATGATTTATCACAATATCAACAAACGTGATGAAAACCGCACGTGACTTCAAATTCTTTACCCAATGATGCATATTCGGATACTACAATATCCTCGCTATAACAAAACTTTGTTGGTTTCTTGACTGCACATTAATGATCGGATATAGCCGCCACATATTGGATGGGGCGGAAATAGTTATACAAATTGTGTAGGCTTGCCTAACTATTAACCAACACTTGATTTTTTTTTGTTAATTAGTTATATTTTAAAATTACTTATCAACAACGGTTAGTAAAAGTGTAGCGGCTTGTGTCACTTAACCAATTGGTTCAAGCTTCAAATTCTGGTTGGTTCTTCGGTATGGAATAAATAGTGTTAGAAAGGAAATACCCACCTTAAGGTTCTCAACATAGATTAGTCACTACTTTTGACGGGATTACTTTATACCAATACGATGGTGAGAAAAAAATATTCAGTATAACTGACTCAATGCAGTAATGTTTAGTTTAGTAATACTATTCACTGTAAGAGTCAGCTAAGCTGACTCTATTGTCTTTAATTTTCGTGAAGGCCAAATTGCTCCTTTATCTAAAAAAACTAAAACTAAATTCCTCACTCTCTCTTTGAGTCTGTGAAAATTTGACTAAGCCACTCTCGAATAAACCACTCTTTCAAACATACTAGAATAGCATTCCAGATGGCTAAAAGATCTGTCAAATATCCGCAGAGTTATTGAAGATCATATATAGTAAAGGTGGATAAATTAATATATGTTTCCAGCTGACTTTGTGGTCTTGAAATGGAAGAGGATACTAAATATGACTGAGACCATTTTTGGGAGGCAACTAGCTATACTTTTATTGATGTAGCCAAAGGCTAAATAACAATAAGGATCAATCATGACTTCATGCATGAGGAAGTTAACTTTAATAAACGTGGTTTAATTATTCATTTGGTCACTATACTTGCACAAATTTTGTCTTTTAGTCTCTACACTTGAAAACAATTTGTTACGGTTCCTATATATACAAATACTTTTAGTTCCATTTTGGTTCCTGTTGATTAAAAAAAACAAACCTAATGTTGTTTACAATGGATGACTTGGTGTTGGCGTGCACGGTAGTGGTCAAATGTCATTAACGTGTGTTGCACTTTATGTTTTAGTCCGTTTACCTGGACTATTTTTATGTTTTGGTTCCTATATTTTCTCAATTTTTGCATTACCTAGAAACTGCTTGTTTTAGTCCCTCTACGAGCAACTTGTTTTTCATGTGTTTTTGTCTTTAGCAACATCCCTTTCCTTCTTCTTCTTCCTCCACCTGTCCTCTCCTCTATCTATTTCCTTTCTTCTTCCTTATCAACATCTCCCTGAACTTTTTACATTTTCTTACATAAACTAATTTTGATTTATCTTAAATTGGAGAGTTTCAAGGTTGTAGATTTCATATGGGCTTTTAGGACAAGAGATAGCATGTGAGGGATGATTTTTTGTTGGAATTCCTTATGGTGGCAAAGACTAGTTGCATCATTGTTAAAGCCTAGGCTTGAAGATGTTGAGATTTTGAGAGATTGAGAGGTTGTTTGTGTTGTTTAAAGGTTGAGTTTTGTAATATGTGTTATAAGTAAATTGCCAGTTCACGCCCAACATGGGGTTCCTCACGCTTAGCGTGAGACAAGCAGATTAGAGTGTTATTTCAAAAGGTTCAAGGTTGGGCGTGAATTTGTTGAGATTGGGTGTCGGACTTCAGGTTAGGTATGAGATTAGTTGATGCCAACGTGAGACAACCCAAGAGAAATGTTGGTTCTAGGGGTTCAATTCTAGGCTAAGTGTGAAACACCTTACTCTGTAGGCTGAGTGTGCGACTATTAGAATGAGGTTTGAAGCTATGTTAGAGGATTAGTGTGGATGCAAGTTTATCTCACTACCTTCAATGTATGCTCTATGTATGATTATTATTGCTTGCTTTACTATTGAATCTTATTATTTTTTGATTGTGGAAAGATTGCATCCTTGAATATTAATAACTTGATCCTTGTGATGTTGTTCTTGCATCCGTGGATGGTTAGAATAAATCTTTTTTAATAAAATATTCCTAAAACATGTAAGACTACATTTTCCTCTTAGCATATAGGTAAGGTTTTTCCCTAAGTTTCAAAAGAGGTTTTTGAGGAAAGAATATAGTTTCAAAGAATCGTTTTCAGAAAGAAAATTTTTTCAGTGAGAGTCAGGACTGCCACCCTGATGTATGAGGGAAAGTAACCTTTTCACAAGGAAGAAGGGATCTTTTTTAAAGAAACACACACCAAGGGGTTCCTCCTCATAATGGAGAAAAGTTTGTCAATTTGGACAAACGAATTAATGAAAGGTCAAGAGGGACACCTCTATGGCTAGTGTAGCTGAATAATGGAATTGGTGATGATAACTAATGATAATGATATTACTAACAACATAATTATAGAAACAAACTAGGGTATGTTGATGTGCGATAGATGAAATTTCCATCTGTATTGCTTTGTCTTGTACTATGGCACTGTCTTTTATCTGTAAAGACTTCCTAGTTGTTAATGAAGAACGTGTGCACGTGGCAATTGCTGTTTGGCGAACAAGCATACAATCACTGTTGCCATCTTCGAACCCATCTTTTCAAATAAGATATGTTTGGTAATATGAAGGATGATCACAATGCAATATATATATATATATATATTCGTTGAAGTAGGGACCTTTATCTTAATTGGAGAGTTGCATATTAGTTGAGTCTTTCCAACAGCTAAGAACCGATTTATTCTTATCAATGAGTATCAAAGGTGTTATATAATAAATTTATTTTGAACGACGGTGTTATATAATAATTGTAACCTACCATTCTACGATATCCAAATTATATATAATCGTATCATTTACTGGGGAACCATTAACGATAGAAAAATGAATTTTGCGCATACATATTTGTTTACGGATTAGGATTCGTTTACACCATATGAAAAGTATTATACTTACACCAAATCTCAACCCCTCAATTTAAATGATCAAAAGATTGAAATTAATTTACTTAAAAAATAAAAAATATTAACTAACAAGTCATATGAGTTGATTTTATCATTTTTAATTAAACTAATTGATCAAAATCAATTAATAATAACACCAGATAATATTTGTCATTATGAGATTTGTTAATTTTATCTTTATCAAAATCATAATTTGAATTCCATAAAAAAAAATCTCTAGACAGATTTCTTTTTTTCTCTTATGAAAATCGTGGCTAAAAGTCTCTAATTTCTAACTGAACGTGGCAAAGCCACCGCTAGAGATTGTCTTGCCACAAGACATTCACACAATTGGGGGGGTGGTTCATTGAAATACAGTAAAGACTCTAACAATAAGAAAGCAACACCATTGAAAAGGCTTGAATCAATCTTGAATTGCCAAGAATCTCAATTGGGTAATAATAATTAATTTATTTCAATTCACTAATATCAGATTAACAGTGTAAAATTGTCAAGAATTTCTAAAAAAAATTATTGTAGCAAAGAAAGACATCCAGAGGTGGTTATTTTTTTTATTGAATTCAAAATATCATTTAATGAAGCTAAGATTGACCAATACCATAAGAAATATTATTTGGTCTTATTATTAATTGGATTTTTTATGGAAAATTATTAATTGATTTTGATCAATTAGTTTAATTAAAAATGATAAAATCATCTCACGTAAGTTGATAGTTAACATTATTTTAATTTTTAAGTAAATCTATTTCAACCTTTACATTATTTAATTTGAATGGCTGAGATTTGGTATGATTAATATATTTTATATCTGACGTTAACGAATCATAATCCTTGTTTAGGAGATTACGTAGAGAGCTATTAGTTTGTTGCCCATATAAAAGCACGATATATTCCTTTTAGACTCTCGTAATTATCAATGCAAACTTACTTTGAGTTCTATAAAAAAAATGATAATGAGAAAAGTTGAGTACAAAAGGATTATATCATGCCTTAATTATATATAGGAAACAAACTAATGACTAGTTACTAATAAACTTCTGAAAAATTATATATCTAATAGAGGTTATGGAAGAGAAAGAAAATAATAAATATGTTTCAGGATGAGATGAGAAAAAAATAAATAAGTAATAGAACTAAAGTGGACATAAAATGAGATATATACTACAATGAAAAACCCTTAAAATAGATATATTGTAGAGACAAAAAAATAAATAGGATAAAAAAACTCTTAAGGATCATTTTAAGAAAATTGCAGGAATATTTTTAAAAAAAAACACATAATTGCACGGACAAAATTATTTAAACCAATAAAAATTTATAAAACGCATATAACAAAACTTATCAGTAATATATTTTCATAAATATTAAAATCTAATTTAGAAATGAAATGAAAATAATAAATTGAAAGAAATAAAATGAAGAATATTTCCTAAAAAGGCTCTCATTCAAAATAACTTCCAATTTATATATAGAGAATACTTTTAATTATTTTTTTATACTTTACCTCTATTAAAGAAATGGCTAACAACCATTCGACATCTATAAACGATGCCACAAAATTTTAAAAATTTTGATAAGTATTTGGTATTCGAAAAGTTGATAGATATTATTCTCTTGTAGCTGAAATGTATGTCGAAAAAAAGTGGATGTAAAATGAAATAGGGTGTCAACTAATTAATAAAGTGCTCAAATATACAAAATTTAATTTGTTTAATTTCTTGACTTGATCTTTTGTAATATATTCGTGTAATTTCCCGCAAATTGAATAAAATAAAAGTATACTGGACAATAACCTTAATTACCCAATACTCAATTGGTATACATAAAACAATAACAATGTCATCATTAATGTTTTTGTTTTCTCTCTCCCTCGATCTCTATATATAAAATTGTCTATTTCGTCAAAGAAAGAATTCATGTATAGCAATATAGCAATTATTTTTTTTATTGGAGACCCTTGCTGCTTATTTATTGCACATCAAGCTGGTTGGCTAGTGTGACCTTATTTTTGTTTTTTCAACTCCATCACTACATCCACTAGTTGTAACAAAGAATTTTCATCAGAGTAGTTACTCGAACACACAGTGTCGTTGTTTCGAGTATGCAATCTAATATTGTAAGCCCAATCCCCCAACAAGAAACAAGGGTGTCACGAAGATTTTCACTGTACATGCCAAACTGTTACGATTATACTTCCAAATTAATGACGACCTAAAGATAGCATATGGATAGACCATTCAAAAGTGTGTTATGTTTAATTTTCAGATCATTGATCCTATATCACGAATCTAAGATACATGCATGGAGCTCACCCTGAAACAAAGAGGAGTATGTACCAACAAATTTAAAACCATTACCATCATTTCTCTTACTATCATCATGATCATTAACTTATACTTCATCTTTTAGCATTGTCATATCTTATTATTAAGTCAGCATATTATTTAAATGTTCAAGAGTATCATATCACATTGACATTTTCGGTACTTAATCACGTTGACAGATTGACAGCGAATTACTAATATACAGTTGAATATAGGTTGCATTTTTATTTATGGCAAACATTTAGCATCAGTCTGGAAAGGTACAATTTTTTTATAAGACAAAAGTATATTGATATATGGAGTACCAGGGATCACCCCAAACCTAATTACATAAGTTACTGTTTTATATAATAATAATAGATTCAGAAGTCACGATTTAAGACAAACTATTAATTTGTACAGAAGATTATTTCAGTTTGCTCTTAATTAAACTTGTCACACGGGCACAGTGACGTATCATTCTACATTATTTCTAATTGAGAAAAAAGACAACCCTCTTTGCATGCATCCATGCCTCTCACAACAAGAGATTTTATTCATGAAATATATCAAGTAATGTTGAATAATAAGCACCCATGCCATGTATGTAGGGTGGTTACCATTCATGCTGGCAGCAACTTAAGCAACCTCCCAACGACGACGGATAACAATAGCCTCTCATGCAGTACCCTTGGAATCCATTTGTAGGGGGTTTCAAATTCTTTATATGAAGGAAAGTAGTAAACCTCAGGACTACTAATGATAGGTGGACAAATTGTCTTATAATCAAGCTCAATCTCATCCCCACCACCAACTAACATGGCATCACCTGCACACACATCAGCTCTTAACACATACATGAACCACGTTTACCATATAGAAAGAAAATCATAAATGTGATTCAGGATACAAAATGATAATAATTAATTAAAGTGAACATAAAAATTGAAGTATATATGAAAAGGTTTAATGATAATAAATTGGAAAAAAGATATAAAATGCCGACAGGGCCGGGGATGTAGTCCTACCTTTATTATCAAATGAATAGGATTAAGAAACGCCATAAATAAATTGTTAGTTTCTTCAATTAGGCGTGTTTTTTTTTTTTTTTTGTTTCTGCAATTTTTTTCTTCCAAAATAATATTTATTAAATTCCTTTTTTTTCCCTTTTGGTTATCATTTCTTTTGACAAATTATATCATTTTAGTTCTTCCCTTTAAAATTCTCTCTTTTTTTTCTTAATTTGGTTCTTATAAATTTGTTCTAGACCTGGAAATATATCTATCTTTCCATTCTGTTGTTGTAATACATGAAATTATTTGCTTTTAGTTTTCATTTTGTTGTTGTAATTAATACCTGAAAAATTTTCTTTTAATTTTTAATATTAGAACATTCAATCTTAATTTTAGCACATTAACTACTTGTATTTAATTACTTGATTATCGGCATAAAGATTGAATTGTATGTGAGAAGTGATATTATTCATAATTTATTAGGCATTTTTAATTAGGTGGAAACAATGCAGCATTGACCTTGTTAATTAGCTTGGGATTGCTAATTAAGTCCTCTGGTTTCTGAATAAATAGAAATGATAGTAAGGATCATGGATCATCTATATATACAACAGAAAGAATGACAAATAAAAAAGATGATGACATATACTAACATATAAGTAAGTCATGATTATGACAAACTATTTGTACAGTATATAATCTAAAGATTGAAATTGATTTATTAAAAAAATAAAAAAAAATGTTAACAACAAGTCACATGAGTTGATTTTATCATTTTTAATCAAACTAATTGATTAAAATCAATTAATAATAACACCAGATAATATTTGCCATAGGATTTGTTAATTTTATCTTTATCAAAATGATATTTTGAAATCAATAAAAAAAAACCATCTCTAGAAATATTTCTTTTTTTTTTTTCTTATGAAAATCGTGGATAAAAGCCTCTAATTTCTAGCTGAAAGAGGCCAACTCTAAGTGGCTAGGTAAATGTTAAGGTATTTCCTTCGTAAATAGTAATATTGATGTAATGGGATAATAGTTGAGATATTAAAGTACTAATTGAGACATTATGGCCCATCTTTTTCAGTTCAAGTTTTTACAGATGGAGTAGGTGAGCACCTCAAGGGAGAAGCTTGCAACTTGCAGTTGCTTGCTTGGAGGAAAATGTTTAGTTTTGTATCTCCCATGTTTGGGAATTGGTTATGTAAGTGTCAAGAGTTTTGTTTTAGATTTGTTTATGTTATACATATTTAAGTTTTTGTTTTCACATAGTTAACTCTTATAATTTTGTATTCTAAGTTTTCAAAATTTAGTAATATAAGCATGCAAAATGTAATATCACCTCTAGGGTGTTACACTTAAACACTTCGGGATATATAATGTTGAAGGATTAAATGCTTAGAGGCATATGATGCATCAAACCCTTGTGGCATCATTTTGATATTTCTATATCAAACAGTTAGATATTTGTGTCATGTAACTTGGTTAGCTCTAGGTTCTCTAAAGCCACCACAAAATCAAAACTAGCAGTGTATAACTTCAATAATATTTTTGACAGTTGTAAAATGGTCTAAATTTGAAAATCAGAATGCTTCCCGCACCCATTGTTGCTAGCTAGAGGTGATTTTTTGTGGCAATGTGTGGCAGAAGCATTATCTGGTCTATAAAAATGAATTAAATGACAACTTTCATGTTTCCAAGTGTTTCAACAAGATTAAAATGATGCAACAAGTGACCTAGAGATATTTTACTTTTGAGTAATTGAAAATGAGTTGATGTAAAAGGATTTGAAAAAAAAAACACAATAAAAGGATGAAAGCGGTGTTAATAAGAAAAATAAAAGAAGCAAACAGATAAGGAAGAGGAGAAGCAGGAGGAAGAATGAAGGAGAAAAGTGTTTGTATAGAGATTAAAACATTAAAATAAATTCTTGTATTGTAACTAAAACGAATAATTTATACACTTATCATATCTTTTATTAAAACTATTGTCTTTCTTTTAATTCCAAAACTTTCTTCTCATTATATCATTTGTTTATTCTTTTTAACTTAACATTTTTAGTTTATTAAAGGTTTAAATATATTTTTAATCTCTAATTATACTTGAATTTTGTATTTAATTCCTCATAAATTTTTCTTTTAAGATCGGTTTTTAATATTTGAAAAGTTTTATATATGTTCTCATTAGAAGGGATCCATTAGCGGGTAATGTGTTGTTAATTAGACACATCCACAAGCTACCTGTGATATCACTATGACATGTAAGCTGGAACTCATCGTCGGAGGAGGGGCAGACAGAGGGTCCAAAAGGTCGTCCTCCTCCGCAACAATTAGAATGAAGAACTTAGACTTGCAGCTGTGGGATGAGTTCCAGTGCTCATCGCGGTGGTAACACAAACCACGTTCGTGGTGGGCCGCCAAGTCAGCAAGGGAAAGGAGTTTGAAGGTTGAGTTGGAGGGAGTGGGTAGTAAGGGTGGCTGGGTAAGGGGAGGGATGGTGGTAGGAGGGTGTGGGCTTGGGAAAGGGGAAAAATGGGGTCGACAGTGAGGTTTGGCGTCATTGAGCTTGTCCTCTTGAAGACAAGCAAGAGTCGCGGCCTGAACGAGGGAGAGGGGCTGAATGGCTAGCACCTTCAACAAATGTTGGTGTGGAGGGTGGGAGACTGACAATGCAATTGGCCAACAACTCAAATTCGGCCAAGTAAGAGGAAACAGAGCCGCACTAGGTAAGTTTGAATAAGGCGCCCTTGGGATTGTCATAGAACGACGGGGCAAAACGAAGCTCTAGGGCCTTAAGAAAACCTAACCATGAGGAAATCTTTTGGTGTGATGCATCCATTGATACCAGCTCAAGGCAAGGCCATCAAGGTAAAAGGAGGCAATCTGGAGACACTCGGCTTTAGGGGTGCCATGGAAATCGAAGAACTAAGAGATCTTAAAGATCCAAGGCATGGTGTCGGTGCCATCAAAACGTGATGAACGTCAAGCTTCGTGTACGGACATGGGGGCTTCGAGAAAACCTAGCCAAGAGAGCCACCGGGAGAACCAGTGGGATCGCTCAAAAGGAGGCACTGGAGAAGGTCATCAAGTTTAGAATGGAGGGAGCTGTGGTCCTCTGTGATAGAGACCTGAGAAGCATTGAGCTTGACCACAGCCTGTTCGAGTGGAAGGAGAGCTTGGGCCTAAGCCTGGGCGCGAGTGGCAGAATCACCCATGGGAGGACAATGAAAGCATCCAAAAGTGATAGGTGTGAGTAATAGTTCCTAAATTCGAGGCTAGGAACCTGCCTCCCAAGATACAGAATATCTCTTACTCAAAAGGAATAAAATGCAGTAACAAACTTGTAACCAACCCATTCAGAAATGAACAACTCAGCCAAATAAATGTACCATAGATTCTACTCAATTCACATAACGAAATCAGTGGATATGGCTGGCTTTCTAAAGGCTCAAATGGGCCTGCTTGTTCCCTCAACAGAATCAGCAAGGTTGGGCCCGAGAGGAATGGAATTGCTATCACTATGAGTGATGGGGAGAGATTGGTGTCAAAAGGTGGAAAGTTTGTACTTGGGTTTTTCAACCCAGGTAATTCCCAGAAACACTATCTAGGCATTTGGTACAAGAATGTAGACAGTGGTTTGGGTTGCTAATAGGGCCAACCCCATCAATGATTCCTCAGGCATCTTAACACACAACACAGGCAATCTTGTTCTCACACAAAATGCATCTCTTGTTTGGTACACCAACAACTCTCACAAACAAGCACAGAATCCTGTGGTAGCGATCTTGGACAGTGGCAATCTTGTGATAAAAAGTGAGGAAGAAGCAGACGCAAAAGCATATTTGTGGCAAAGCTTTGACCATGCATCTGATACACTCTTGGCAGGGATGAAGTTGGGATGGGACCTCCAAACTGGTCTTGAACGGAAACTAACATCTTGGAAGAGTCTAGAGGATCCATCTCCAGGTGACCTCTATTTGGTTTTAGAACTCTAACTATCCTAAGATTTATATGATGAAGGGAACCAAAAAGTTAGGCCGGTCCGGACGTTGGAATGGCCTATATTTCAGTGGAATACCAGATCTACTGAATAACACCATTTTTGGCTTGAATTTTGTCAACAATAAGGATGAGATTTACTACACCTATAGCCTCGCAAATAATTTAGTCAATGCCAAAACTCTTGCAAACCAAACAACAAGTTCATTTATCGCTATGATGGGTGGATCAGAAAATCAAAATTAGAGGATATATACATCCCTTCCGAAAGAGTTTAGTGACACTTATGGGTTTGTCAAATATGAAGGCCTGAAAGTTCCAGATACTAGACATACTTGGTTGGATGAGATATTGGTCTAGAGGAATGTAGAGTGAAGTGTTTGAATAATTGTTCTTGTATGGCCTTTACTAATTCAGACATAAGAGGTGAAGGTAGTCGTTGTGTCATGTGGTTTGGAGATCTCTTTGACATGAACCAGCTTCAAACTGGAGGCCAAGATCTATATATTAAGATGCCTGCTTCAGAGTTGGGTAAGAAACTTCAGCTTTGATCTTCTCATTTCAGTTGCAACTTTGTAGAGTCTTCTAACTAAGATCACTCTAACTTTAGCCTTTGCTTTTTTAAAATAAAAACCAAATCAATTCAAACCCTCAAGAACCTGTACATAGGCATAAGAACAACACACCAACAATAGTTTCTTCCACCATTGCTTGAGTTTGTGGGGTTCTGTTACTAAGTACTTATGTTATTTGCAAAACCCGCCGGAACAATGATGGTAAGTAATTGTTTACCCACAATTTTACTTAACACGACTGCACTTTTCTATTACAACTTTCTATAGTTATAAATATGAAACTGTAAATATAATTAATAGAAAAATATTTGCTATAAATATAATTAGGATAGTCAACATACAATTCCTTACCTCAAGGGATTTATTTGCTATAAATATATTTTCTATTAAATAATATATTTCTATTTTAAAGATATTAAACATAAAATAAAAATATTATAAGTAAAATACTCAAAAATTTTATCAATGTATGTTGATGATGCCATTCATTTTTGGTAACTCGTTCATCTTAGTTTTTTTTTCTTTTTTCTTTTTCGGTTTTTACTAATCAAATTTGAAACATTTGTCTATGTACTTAATCTCGAGGAACGCCTTCCAAGCAACCTTTGCAGTAGAGCAGAACCACCAGAAGAAGGTCTCCTGCAAACTCAATTCCCTCAATTTTGTTTCCTAATCATGTATTTTTTTTTTTTTCATTTAGAGGATAAATCCAAAATCTTGCTTAAAGAATATAAACACAATTTCACTCATACCAACTACTTGTTAATAATTTGGATATTTTTTCAGAAGTTATTTTAATTTCATAACATTTGTAAATTTCCCCCATATTCAATATATTAGCATTATACAATACTACTAGAGATCTATTTGGGTGTAAGCTTCTCTACAAGCACTAAAGTAAGAAGAAAAAAAATGAAATGACCTTCTTCATAAGCTAAAATGAGTTTTTCATTAGCTAATTTGTAAATGTCATCTCATCTTTTAGAGAAGTTTTATTAGTAAACTTCTAAAAATTAACTAATGGAAAGTTTATTTTTACTTATGGAAAAGTTTATCTTATTTTTTTCTTCTTTTTTTTTATTTTAAAAGTACTTCTAGAGATACTTACACAACAAACCCTGGTCGGCTACTAGGTCGGTCGGCCTGGTGGTGGAGGTTTGGATAGAATCAGTAAAGACTAAAAATGATTAAAAAAACTTGTATAAGGACAAAAAAAAATATGACTTGTATAAGGAATAAAAGTAAAAATTGTCCAATGATAAGGAGTAGATGAGTATTTTTTTCTGGTAGTTATTAATTTGGTGGCATGCATTGATAAAATATTCCTCTCTTTTTTTATTCGTAATGTTTGAAATAAAGTCCGATGACCCAAAGAAGATAGATGGGGAACGTGTTTGACTTTGATCATGAGTTAGAACGAATAATCAAAGCATACATTATGCTGAATCAACTTTCCATTCTCGCGTTATGACAACATGCACACTTAATCCATGTATAATCAATGTCCAATAACAGAGAGCTACTGTACTCAATGAAGATTCTTTCTTTCGTGATTTTGGTTATTTGCATAGCTGTTCCCTCTCTCAGAATTTGCGTAGCAAATGATTCTATGAACGTGCCCCAGTCTATGAGTGATGGGGAGAGATTGGTGTCAAAAGGTGGAAAGTTTGAACTTGGGTTTTTCAGCCCAGGTAGTTCCCAGAAACGTTATCTGGGAATTTGGTACAAGAATATCCCAACTCAGACAGTGGTTTGGGTTGCAAATGGGGCAAACCCCATCAATGATTCCTCAGGGATCTTAGCAATCAACACCACAGGCAATCTTGTTCTCACACAAAATGGTTCTATTGTATGGTACACCAATAACTCTCACAAACAAGCACAGAATCCGGTGGCGGAGCTATTGGACAGTGGCAATCTTGTCATAAGAAATGACGGAGAATCAAACCCAGAAGCGTATTTGTGGCAAAGTTTTGACTATCCCTCCCATACACTCTTGCCGGGGATGAAGTTTGGAAGAGACCTCCGAACGGGTCTTGAACGGAGATATACTGCTTGGAAGAGTCCAGAGGATCCATCACCAGGAGACGTTTATGCGGTTTTGAAACTCTATAATTATCCTGAGTTTTATATGATGCAGGGAGAAAAAAAGTTATTACGGCAAGGACCGTGGAATGGCCTATATTTTAGTGGATTTCCAGATCTACAGAATAACACCATTTTTGGCTTCAATTTCGTCAGCAATAAGAATGAGATTTACTCCACGTTTAGCCTTGTAAATAATTCTGTCGTCACCATAAATGTAATAAACCAAACAGGTAGAACTTATCGCTATGTGTGGGTGGAGGGTGATCAAAATTGGAGGATATACAATTCACAACCAAAAGACTTTTGTGATACTTATGGTCTTTGTGGACCCTATGGGAGTTGCATGATTTCACAGACACAAGTGTGCCATTGTTTGAAAGGGTTTAGTCCAAAGTCACCACAAGCATGGGCTTCCTCTGACTGGGATCAAGGATGTGTCCGCAATAAACCATTGAGTTGCAATGGCGAAGACAAAGATGGATTTGTCAAATTTGAAGGCTTCAAGGTTCCAGATACAACACATACTTGGGTGGATGAGAGCATTGGTCTAGAGGAATGCAGAGTCAAGTGTTTGAGTGATTGTTCTTGTATGGCCTATACTAATTCAGACATAAGAGGTGAAGGTAGTGGCTGTGTCATGTGGTTTGGAGATCTCATTGATATGAAACAACTTCAAACTGGTGGACAAAATCTATATATCAGGATGCCTGCTTCAGAATTAGGTAACCACCATTAACGTTAATCTTCTCATTTCAATTGCAGCTTTGAAAAGTCTAATATCACTCTTAACTTAGCCTTTTTTATCTGTTATAATTCTCCAGAACACAAGAAGAACACAACAACGATAGTTGCTACCACCGTTGCTGCAATTGGTGGTGTTTTATTATTATTAAGTACTTATTTTATCTGCAGAGTCCGGAAGAACAATGCTGGTACCATATACATGATTGAACTTTTCTATATGTTACTTTGATAAGCTTTAAAAAAGTATATATTTATTGCCAATATAATAATTATCAAATCTACCTTAGAGTCCCTTATATCAAGAGATTTAGTTAGAGAGATAATTAGGCAATGATTTCCTTCATAAGGACTAATTCTGATTCTTTTTCATCATAATTAAACATTGACACTTTATGCTATATTTTACTTTGAATAGGTCATTACTGGAATGTGAAAATAACTATCTTCATGTCTAAATTCTGATTCTTGTTATTACAGAGAAAGACAAGACTGAGAAGGATGGCGTTAATTTACCAACATTTAATTTTTCATCGATCTCCTATGCCACAAATCACTTTTCAGAAAATAACAAATTGGGAGAAGGTGGCTTTGGATCAGTGTACAAGGTATGAAAATTAAGTTTAACCTAGGCATAGATTGTCATCAGAATAATTTCACTGTTTTCAAAAATTTTGTCAGGGCATATTACTAGACGGGCAAGAGATTGCAGTTAAGAGGCTTTCTGAAACTTCTGGACAAGGTTTGAATGAGTTTAAAAATGAAGTCAAGTTGATTGCAAAACTTCAACACCGCAATCTTGTAAAGCTTCTTGGTTATTCTATTCAGAAAGATGAGAAACTGTTGATTTATGAATTGATGCCCAACAGAAGCTTGAACTACTTTATTTTTGGTATGAGCTTTTTCATAATAGAATCCTTCCTATTTTTGTATTCCTATCAAATAGTTGTCATGCTAACTTAGAAGTTAAATATTATCAGATTCAACAAGGCGTACATTATTAGATTGGGTTAAGAGATTTGAAATTATTGATGGAATTGCTCGAGGACTTCTTTATCTTCATCAAGACTCTAGATTAAAGATCATACATAGGGATCTCAAAACTAGCAATGTTCTTCTTGATAGTAATATGAACCCAAAAATATCAGATTTTGGTATGGCTAAGACATTTGGGCTAGATCAAGATGAAGCAAATACAAATAGAATCATGGGAACATAGTAAGTTTGTTATACTTGTTTTATGTTTCTACTCGATTTTAGCTTTTAATTGTGGACTCTTGTTTTGCTATGCAGTGGTTATATGCCTCCTGAATATGCTGTACATGGATTTTTCTCAGTCAAATCAGATGTATTCAGTTTTGGTGTAATTGTACTGGAGATAATAAGTGGGAGAAAGATCAGGGGATTTTGTGACCCATACCATCACTTAAATCTTCTTGGGCATGTAGGTCTAAAAAAAAGCAATCTATATGAATAATAACACTTTGATCCATGAAACAATGAACATTGTTTAGTAGTTTTTAATATGAAAAATGAACTCATTGATGTGTGGTTTCCACATCATTTTCAGGCATGGAGACTATGGACAGAGAAAAGGCCAATGGAATTCATAGATGACTTATTGGACAATTCAGCCAGATTATCTGAAATAATAAGATATATTCATATTGGTTTGTTATGCGTACAACAAAGACCAGAGGATAGACCAAACATGTCATCAGTAATTTTAATGTTGAATGGTGAAAAGTTATTGCCCGAACCAAGTCAACCAGGGTTCTACCCAGGAAAAGATCACTCAACCATGACAGAATCTTCTCCAAGAAATACTGATTTGTATTCGTTCAATGAAATCTCTAACTCATTGTTGGAGGCAAGATAAAAAAGAAATGTTAGAAAAAAACAGAGATGATATGGAAAATAGAAAAGTCTTACCTCCAACCTCAACAAGTATGCATGGAAGAATTAGCATGTCTCTAGATTTTGATTCTTTTTCATTATTGTTTAATCTCTCTTTCTTTGAGTCGTATTAAACACGTTATGTTCTTTAAATTAAGAGAAACATCAAATATGTCTAACAAAAATATTATAGGGATGTTGACTATTGCCTTTCCAACTCTAGTAAGAAAAACTATTTTAGCTAATTTATTTTAAGTAAAATACAGGGTCCATGATGATAAAAAAAATACCGGGTCTATGATGATAAGAAAAAAAATACAGGGTCTATGTTATGTAAATATGAATATGAAAGGAAGGTTAGTTAGTCCGCTACTCTTAATTAGAATTTTATATACAGTAGACACAGTCACACAGACCTAAGGAGTATGTCTTCATCCTTGACAATCTGTTTTTGTTAAGTTCCATGGAAAGTAACAGTCACAAGAAATGCAATTGGTAATTGACTCCAAAACTATGTTATTGGTATGGTTTTTGCCGAAGCTTTGATACCACTGGTGGTGCATTTTTTAGTGTATGAGATATATTTGTAAAAGAATAAGAAGGAGATATATAGTAGAAGGAGGAGATATGTCGAGTGTAGGAACTTCTCTCAATATTTCATTCATTTATAGTCATGGATATTACAAATTTAATTGTATGGACAAGTTAAACTTGCATAGCCTCGGATATCGAAGGTTAGTTGGGAAACTAAATTATCTCATGATCACACGCCTTGACATAGTATTTGCAGTCAGTATGGTGAGTCAATTCTTGAATTCTCCCTGCCAGAATCATTGGGATCCAGTTATACGGATCTTCAAATGCATCAAAGGTGCTCCTAGGAAAGGACTTATCTATGAGGACAGAGGTCATGCACAGATGGTTGGATATTCAAATGCTGATTGGACTGCGTCTCTTAGTGATAGACGGTCCATTTTTGGGTATTGTGTAATGATAGAAGGAAACCTCATATCCTGGAAGAGTAAGAAGCAAAATGTGGTTGCAAGATCTATTGTTGAAGTTGAATATAGAGCAATGGCTTTCGCAACACGTGAGCTGATCTGGTTGAAGCAATTTCTTAGAGACCTCAAGTTTGAAGAAGTTGCATGTTGTGATCTCGGCAAGTGTACCGATCGTTCCAAGTAATTAAATGATAAGTAGAATATCGTCCCACAATGATTGATGCACCAATTTTATTGCAACTATTATCTCTAAATTGGATAACTAAACGTTGGATGAAAATGAGTATTGTATCTTAAAGTAAGGAAAATTAAAAGACAAGATTCAAGAATCGATAAGTATTTAAGAAGAACAATATTTGGTTTTAGTAAAATATGAGAGAAATAGTAGTCAGGGCAAACTCACCTCTTGATTCCCACTTTCTTAGCTTGGATTGGTTAATACATTTAATTACTCTAGTTATTCAGATAATGCATCTTCATATGAAAAGTAGTTAACTCCTAATTCCTTAGTGACTTCAACCCTTTAACCCACTTAAAGACCCTAATTTCTTAGTAACCTCTCTTGGATTAAGCATTAAGTAGGATGCATTAAATCATCTGCAATCATACAAGTCTATTCCTAGATCATTTAAAGATTGTTACTTTACCAAAGTCAGAAAATAGAACCCAATATTCCTATTGTGAACATTAACTCTCAGAACATTATCAAAGTGATCAAGTCTAATAAAGATATATATTTTAAGAACAAGGTAAAGTAAAATAACTTAGCATAAAAGAACAATAGAAACCAATCCAACCAAAAAGGGATTTACATGAGGTTTGTGACCTAACTACAATAAGGAACTAGCCAGCCATATGTACGTCTGACCTGAAAAGCACAAAACTAAGCATAATCAGTTGAAGAACATCAAAGAAGAAGAAGAGAAGCATCTCTTTAATCTTGGTCTTCAAGCCCTTGACCTAGCAAGAACACTCTCCAAACTCTCCTTCTCTTTGTTTCTAACATCTTGCAAGTGTGTAGAAGTCCTTATCTTAGCTGTGTGCATTGCTATTTATACTTAGGGAATGAGATTCCCAAAATACCCTCAAAATCGTGCACTATAAAGTAGAACAGCTGCAACCCGTGTTGCTTGCGCCGATCGTGCCAACTCTCGCGCCGTTCGCGCAGGATGGCAGAGAGTTACACAATTAATTTCTTCCCTTCGCGCCAGTTCCGCGCGGTTAGCACGGGAATCTTTGCTTGGATTTTCTTGATCTTGCTCTCTTCACTTATTTTCTTGGTTTTCTACTATGGAAATACATAAAGTGAGTGAGAGTATGATTGAGAAAGAATAATCAATGTTTCCAGCAATTATAGACAATTATCACTCATTTGTGATTGATTCCTTACTTCTTTAGCTTGGCAAGCATTATATGCTAGACGCATATCATTGCACAAATGACCCTGATTTATAATAATCAGCCAGATCTAGTGTTGAAGTGGACTATCATTTTATTAGACAAAAAATCAGGTCAGGTGACATCACAGGAAGAACAAGAGTTGTCATGGGAGTGAAATGAGCCATCACGGGGCTGTCATCGTGGATTGAATGGTTTCTGAACGAGGAAGCACTACAAAAAAAATTACATTCTATGACGGCAAAACAACGACGGTTTCCTAAGAAACGTCCTAAATCTGATAAAGGGTAATTTAGTATTTTCAAACTAAAATGGGGGTGAAAGAAACACATATAGGAGTGTAGGATTCAAATCCCTTGATTATAGTCAAATAATTTGATTTACCAAGGCCCAATAAGATCAAGTATAAAAATAACGATTAAGCAAGGCCCAATTAGACTCAAGTGCAACCCTAATAATTATTGACCAAACCCAATAAGACTTAAGTATAAAATTAATATATAATCGATGGAGTGGCGATCATCCTGGCGGTAATGACAATGGCCATGGTGGGGATCATGGTGACGATGGTGGTAGTTGTGGTGACAATCTTAAACATAAATTAAATCTTTTTTATAAAGGACATAATTAAATCTTCAATTTATTTGATTTTCTATTTGATAAATCTTTTAAAGATTTTATGTTTAAATAAAATTTTAATTTTAATTTAAAATATTTTCATCCATATCTTTCATTTTAATCTAACGATTAAAATTGATCATTCTCATTCTCACATGAAATGATCATTCTCATATAATCTCTCTATATATATAATTTAGATTTACCATAACAATTCTAAAGAATACACTTTCTTTAAAAAGAATTCTTAAAAATGCTGTAGTTCAATAATAACTCCTAAAAAAGCTCTAATTCTTCTTCTTTCATGTGTAGATTTCATGTATTTTTTTTACTAGAAACAATTTTGTTCGAGCTTAGTGGACTCATTATGGGCAACAAATTAGTTCTTCCTCCTAGATATATAAAAGTCGAACTTCAGACCAATAGTTAAACTAGAGTAATTCATATTAACTTATCCATTTGCTCGATAGCTTAAAAATGCTCTAATTCAATAAAATTACTCTAATTTAAATAGCTAGAGAGATATTCCAATAAGTATGTGATAAACTGGTATGGAATATATTGTTTTAAACTACTAGCAATTCTTTGAGTCCCATTTCATTCAAAAATTTTCGTAAAAAATATAATTATTGGCAGTTATTTTTTGGTTGAGAAAAGAAAATGATTGATATCTTAATTTTTTTGAAACTGCCAAACTTGACAGATAACAGTACATTCATAACAATTTCTAGCAGTTTTTTGGACCAATAAACAAAGATTCATAACAATTTCTAGCAGTTTTTTTAACCAGTAAACAAAGAGTAAATTACATTCGCATTCCTTATATTTTGTTAAAATTTTACATGATACCCCTCCCTTTTTGCACATTACTTTTACCCCTTTTATTAAAGATTTAATTAATGTCAATTGAAATATGTGAGCACACAAAATTGCTCCTACATTTGAATTATAAAACTCAAACTATCTCCTCTTAATTATCTATCTCAGCAAACATTTTCAGCACATCATGATCTGTTTGGGAAAGAATTTTACCACTAGCAATAAAACGGAACCACAAAATAAAATGGTAACATGTTAGAAGTTTAAGTCATTAGTAATGTTATTCACTACGCCAAACATTCCAAACTTATCAAGATCAACATTAAATATCTCACTTGGTTTGTCATATTGGTCTGTAAAGTTGATCAAAATATTCACTTTGTCTAGTTTAGTACCTATGTATTCCAGTTCATCCATTGTGTTCATGTGGTCCCAAACATCAACACTATTTTAATCAAAAATAATAAATAAATGATTTTAAAAATCATAAGTGGTCTCAAACTGGTAAAGACTTCTCAAACATACCCTTACTTACCTCACGAAAATTAAATTAGTAAACATTACAAGTTAATACCAATAGTATGATACATCTTCAACACAATTCAATTAGTATACACTATGCAAAAAATTGACATTTTAGCTTCTTAGACCACGAAAATAAAACTTCTTAGACCACACGCTAATAAAGTTAATCCTAATATTAGACATTTTTTGTCCAATACTAAACAACATCCTTTTGTGGTCAATAATGTGTTTCCATGTGAAAAAAATAAAATAAAAAGTAGATTACACTCGCATCCCATGTGTTTTCCTCAAATTTTACTCAATAATCTTTTCTTTTTGCACCTTACAAAAAACCCTTAATATTTTAGTTCACATTTCATCAATTGTGTTTCATGTGATCTCAAACATCAACATTGATTTAATCAACAATAATAAACAAATGATTTTAAAAATCATAAGTGGTCTCAAACTGCTCCCCCATTGAAACCCCATTCAGAAATAAATAACAATAAATAATCAAAATTAAATAAATAATCTTAAAAAGTAACTTATATACAAAGTTTAGTGGTCACTTACAAACTTGGCATGAACAGAATTTGAACGTATGAGAGGAAAAGGAACTCGCACCCCCTGGATACTATAAAAAAACTCGCCAATAAGAGAAAGACGAACAGTACCCTCGAATGGTGAAGAGGAACGAGAACGTAAATCATAAATTCTGAAACTAATTGAAAGAGAATAATTTGGATTTTATAATTAAAATGTAAGGATAATTTTGTCTGCTCATATATTTTAATTTATGTTTATTAATTGCATTAACAGATAAGGCAAAAGTAATGTGAAAAAAGAGATAACCCAAAAACATCCAAAAAAAAAATTGGCCAATTATATGTATGATCAAGAAATACATTGTGCAAATATAAAATCATGATGAAATTTAAGTACAAAATTAACTTCAGTCTGCATATGCAAACTGGTAGAATAAAACATCTTTCCCTCTTATTTGACGCGGTAAAACCTTGAATTTGGAGTCTCGCAAGATATTGGATCAAACTTGCACCTGCAACTGGAGCACGTGATTAGCAAAACTGTTTTTGCTTTAGGGTTTTCTCCATGTTTGTGTCCACTTGAAACCTTAGGAACTTCGTACTTGCACCACTTTCTGCACCGAGGACATTCCCTTTTGGTAACTTTGATTCCACACGATCTCTTCTTTGTTCCAGAATCTTCATGACCCAAATAAGACCCATGTGCTTGCTGATGCAAATGATATCAGAAATTCACTCGTTGTGATATTTCACAGGCCCTCTCTCTCTCTGTCTCACACACACTGGTGCACTCACACAAACACAAACACACACAAATTTACTGGGGCGGAAACTCTCTA
>CM023946.1:33842786-33924045 GCA_013407115.1 Glycine latifolia | reverse complement strand
GTGTGAGTGCACCAGTGTGTGTGCACTCACACAAACACAAACACACACAAATTTACTGGGGCGGAAACTCTCTAATATTATTGATAATAGTCTGCCAAAGCCACACTGAACTCTTTACATAGTGTGCTATTTATAAGCACCAAAACCCTAAACAATTCAAATTCAAATCTAAACAATATCTTCTCTAATATCTTTCTATCATATCTTTCTATCCATATCTTATCTATCTTCATATCTTATCTACTCATATCTTTTCACATATCTCTTTCAAATTTAAACTACGTAACTAACAATATTTATTTAAACGTTTATCCTAACAGCAAAAGAGCCACATTTCGTTTATTCGGATCACACAGGTTACTCCTAGCATTGTAAAGGAGTCTAAGAGCACCCCAAGTTGCCACCGAAGCTTTCTTGGTTGGGTTCACCATGTCCACCAATTTGTTGTGTTGCATCTTGATGCCTTCAATGTCTTCAAAGCCTTCCCTAAGGCCAAGAACTTTGTACCAATTTGTTGCATCGTTGACACGATTTTTTGATGCCCCGAGGTAGATTTTGTATGCAACGAGGGTTTCATCAATGCCATCTACGTCGGGGTCCAGGGTTTTGGCCATGGTGGCACAAATTATTGCCCCTTTTATGTCTCCGAGTTTAAATTTTTCCTCTGCAATCCTTCTTGCAAACATTGCTGGAGAGTCTACGAAATGCACCGACATGGCTTGAAATAGATATAGCAGACATTGAGATATGAAACTAATAATGGGTTTAAGGACTGTGAGACTTGATCACACTAAACTCCTCACTCTCCTCTCCAAAAACGTGTTTCCCAATAATGGAACCCAAGTTTTCCTCATGACAATATGAAGCAAAGGAACTACTGTACGAAGAGAAACAGAAGAATGAAAGAGAGGCTTTTGCACAAATATTCCTCGTTCGTTTCTATATAGCCTATATAGTCGGATTCCTAGTGGTGTATAGATCGAGTGTTGTTATGATAAAATCCGAATCCTAAATCTCGGTGAGCTGTTAAAAGATAAATATTTTTATCTGTTGTTAAAAGATAATTTAAAGGATATATGATATAACTAATTTTTTATCAAAGAAATTGTATCCTAGCTATCTTTTGTGATGATACTCATGATGAGTATATGTTATTTTATTTAGATAAATTAAAATTTTGAATTTATATATATATATATATATATATATATATATATATATTACATGATACTTGTTCATTAATTTTTTTAATATTTTTGGTTGAAATATTATAAACAATTAAATTAGCATGGATAAACAGTTTAAATTTGGTGTAAGTCTAATGATTTACATTTGGTATAAATGGATCTTATGATGGTGATAATAGCATCTGTCATAGTGTGATGATAATGATTATTGAGATATTTTAAAAATTAATAATTAAGATATTTTGATTTTTATTATCTTTTTGAGATTTGATAGTTATAATATATTTAAATTTTAATTTTAAATGATAATGTATAATATATTATTTAATTTTAACAAAAAAAAATTAATGGAATTTTATTCCAAATTTTTTAAAGTTGAGTGCTAATATATATCAACTACTAAATTCTGGAATGTGAACACTAAATTATGAGGAATAGATCAAAAATATAATTTTGAAATTGATTGGGAGATAATAAATTGGATTTTACAAATAAAATACAAAAATAATTTCATGCTCACATACTTTAATTAATATTAATTAACTGCATTAATATATGTATTAATATATGGGATAAAAGTAATTTAAAAAAGAAGAATATCATATTAAATTTGAGAAAACACTTAGAATATATGGATAATTTACTCTAAAATAATATATAGAAAAAAGAACAAAAATACAATTAAGACAATTTAGCCCAATCAACATTCAGAAAAAATTAGCTAACTATATGTATGATCAAGAAATACATTGTGCAAATATAAAATCATGATGAAATTTAAGTACAAAATTAACTTCAGTCTACAGATGCAAACTGGTAGAATCAAACATCTTTCTCTCTTATTTGACGCGGGAAACTAAATTGATATAACTAAATCCGAATCCTAAATCCTCGGTGAGCTGCTAATTAAAAGATAAATATTTTATCTGTTGTTAAAGATAATATAAAGGATATATAATATAACTAACTATTTTACCAAAACAATTTTATCCTATTATTATCATTCTCGCATAAAATTATATATATATATATATATATATATACACACGGGCGCGGACTCACATTGCTCAATCCGGGGGCTCTTGACTTTTTTTTAATTTGGTTTTTTCATATAAAATATATTTTTTAATATTATAATGATTACTTTTATTCTGGGGTTAGAAGATATACAATTAAAATATTATTTCTTTTATTTTTTATCAAATATATAATGCTCCTTTTATACTTAGCATTGCAAAGATGATGACATTTTATTTATCTTTTAATAATATTTATTGTGAAGATAAAATATTTTATCTTTTTAGATAAATAATCTTTTTCATATAATTAGATAAATATTCTACTTCTCTTTTATAATATTTACTGTAAAGATAATTATATTTTTTTTCTTTTTAGGCAGAATATAATTTCAAACACTATTTATTTTTCTTTCCAATAATATTTTTTTATTATCTGTTATTACTATTTTAAGACTATAAATAATTACATTTAGAAGCCTTTATTATAATTATCTTTATATGAATTTCATTATAAATAATTTGATAATTAAAAGTTATTTATTAACATTTGTAATATAATAAACTTAATTACAAACAAGTTCACTCCATGACAAGTGTATCAATTTGTCAAAGTAATATTAAAATGATAAAATCGAGTGTCGAAATTTACAGGAACTTTGATTGTTCTCATATCAAATTTTAAATATATATTTCAGAAAAAGGACATAAAAATATAACGTGTAAGAAACTAAGAAAAACAAACACATGGGTGTGAAAGGTGGTATTTAATGCAGCTTTTTTTGTAAATGTTGGGTGTTTGGCCTACCAAAATTACTCTTGATGTAATGTTATAGATTTTTAACAATTTAAAGTTATTTCAACTATTATCTTCGTCAATTAAAGTACTATAATCATGATTTCTCATGCGAAAAAATCTAAATCATCTAACTTCACTCCTAATCTCTTAAGACCTAAACCAAATAATTTTCTTTAAGAATAAAGATGCATAAATAAGGCTAAATAATATCATTCTATCCTTAGGCATGGATTACCTAAAAGCTCTTTCAAATTCTTAGAGTAAAAATATTTTCCAATGATTAAAATCCTATAACATACATATAAATAACCAAAAATAAGGCAATAAACTTAGAAAGGAAGCAATAATATCAAAACAATATTAAATAGATAGTAAAGATCATTACATCAAAGAGTGTTTGATATCCAAGACCCTAACAATAGATAATTTAGCCTCTCATAGTCATGAGATGCTCAAAAACAAAAGATGAAACGAGAAAATAGAAGAAGAGGAGCTCCCAAAGTGGAAGTTTTTGCTTTGAGGTATGCCATAAATGAACTCTCTCCAAAAAGCACAACGCTTTTTTTTTATATCCTTCAAAATGTTGCATTGTTATAGCTTGCATATGTGCATTGAGCACACATGCATAGTACAACTAGCTTAAGTGACCACGTTCTAAGCCCTGAATACACACTTAGCCCCCATGCATGATACAATTGGCTTCTCATGCTAAGCATGCACTGGCGTGTTGAGCACACTGTTCCAATTCTTCATACATCTTTCATTCTTATGTTGATATGTCCAAAAACTCTACAAAATAGAACAAAACATTGTAAAATTACTAACTTTAGCATTCTTAAGATAAAAACTCCAAAGAATCTAAATAAACCTATAAATAACCCTATCTTCTTAAATCAAAGGAAGCATCAAAAGAGAAATTAGATAATTATTATGTAATTTAAGTGCACAAACTAAGATACATAGTAGTTATCAAAACCCTATATAAGATAAGAGTTTAATGTTTATATGCTCACCATATAAAATTATTTTATAGTGTCATCCAATTACAAATTATCATTTGAATTACTTTAATTAAGATAATTACTTTATAAGTCAATAAATTTAAAATACATGATAGATTGTAATTAAATAATTATGTAAAAAAATTTCATTGCCAATACATCATAACCATTTTTCTCATAAGATATTATTGACAAATTGAGGTTTGAAACACTTTTAACAAATATTTCCTCTTTCCAATCACTTTTTTGTAAATATTTTTTCTTCCTTTTCTCTTTTCTCTTGTCTTTGTTTATTTAGACACATGTATGAATCCAAACACGTTGATAAATAAATCGGGGAAAACAAACCAAATATTATTAAGTTATATAGAAATATGTCAAAATTCTAGGGTAGTGACTATTGTCTTTACATAATATTATTATTCTTCTAATTATCTTAGAAATGTGATTAATCTAAACACTAATTTTTATTATAAATTTTTTAAATTTCTATGTAAAATGTTAATGATTGAATTTTGTAATTTTAGGTCTTTAAAAACTGTTTAGTTTATTTTTTATTTAAAAATATTTTTCTTGACATTATAATAAATTATTGATATAATTATTATTTTAGAACATAATTGGATATTTCATATAAAAATCGATGTGTGTGTGTGTGTGTGTGTTTTTGTGTTTGTGTGTGTGTGTGAATTTGATTTATGTAAATAATAACCCGGTTTATATAGATATATCAAAGGGATAATATAAGTGTTATCAGGGCTTCTCGATTGGACAGCGAATTATCAAAATTAATATTGCATTGCATTATAAATATGGTACACGCACTTTTTTATCTTTTTAAAATTATAATTAAATATGGTACACATTAAATTTTGAAATACATATGGATATTTAAGCTAAGGGTATGTAATATACTTTGGAATTAGGGAGACGTCTCTAATTTGACATCTTATGAATTCTGAATTTTGAGTCATGACAAAATAATAAGCAAATACTAACACTCGAAACTGACCGATACTACATCTTTAAGTAAAGTGAATTTTTTGCCAGGTAAATTTAAAAAATGGTTTGGAGAATATGGCGATGGGATAAATATAGACAATTAAAGAGAAAAATTATTCCAACGTAGAAAATAATACCAAATCCAGAATTTGGTAATGGGCCTCTAAGGTTAATGCAACGGCCCTTAAACACACAATTTTAGTGTGACTAAATTATTTTGTAGAAAGACCTTTGCTTCCAGCGCCCAATATTTTGTAACCAGCACCTCCTATGGCGTTATAACTTTACAAAATTCTGAAACCACCTTATGCGCTCCTTTGAACCCTCTTCCATTGCCACTGATGACAGAAGCAGAGATGAGATCCTTCGGAGACTTCCACGAGGATAGATAGACCAACATAGTTGATGGTTACCAACCCCTTCCATAGCCATCAAAGTTACCTTTGAAGGATATGTCTGGTTCCCTTTGTTGGTTTGTATGTTGATGTTTCTGGATCACATGATCCATAGGTATTGTTCCCATAGCAATACCAAAAAAAATTGAGAACTTTATAACGAATTACCTAACCCAAACAATTAACCATTAATTCTAGATTAGGTAATCCAAAATATAAATTTTGGTTAGGTTATTCAATCTGAATTGTAAAATTTATATTCTGGATTTCCTAATCCAAAACTAATGGTTAATTCTCCTCTTTAGGATTAGGTAATCCATAATTTGATTCCAAAATTTGGAAGAGAGAGAAAGGAAGGAATGGGTACTTTCTGGATTTATAGTGTAGGTAGGAGAGAGAGGAAGGAGTGAAAATGATTTGTGGTGTTGATTAGGAAGGTCACAGTTGCGTGGTGAAGCATTGTGAGATTAGGTAAGGGAAACCTAGGAATATTTAAAATAAAGGGAACTTAAGTAGCAAAGCATGGGGGTGCAAGAAGCAACGACCTTGTAGAAAAAGTACATGATGATAACCTAGCAAACAATACAGTTTTTCTATTTACACCACCCAATTAACTAAGTATAGGAATCATTTAATAAAATTATATTTATTATTTTTATTCAAAAAATTATTTTTGGTAATATAAAATATATATAAAAAAAAAGAGCAAAATGAGGTGTGCTTATAAATTGGGCTTAGAAATAGTAAAAGCCTCACTTTAACTGGAAGTACTTCAATGCCTTACTAGGCCGTAATCTAGCCCAATTGTTTTATTTCAATAACCCTTCTGCACGTCTTGTATTTCAAATACTCCATGTCCAAAGATTTTGTCTACAGCTCTATTAACATACATGTCAATCCAACAAAGGTTCGTATATTACTACATATAAAAAGCATGATTCAAACTACACCCAGATGAAGCCTTTGATACATAATCATTTCAACATCAAACACCAACTAAATTGCGTATTTATAAACTAGTCCAAACAGAATAAGACTCATTTCCTAGCAGGAAAATGAGACCGGAAGGTTGTTAGAAAAAATCATTGAGCTTAGTCTTGTTTGGATAAGTTTCATAATAAACACTTACAGAAGGAAAAAAAAGAAAAAAAATAAAATAAATTTCTTTTGTTGGCTCAAAATAGCTCATACATTAGTCAAAATCTACTTTTTAAAGAAGCTATTGTTTTAATTCATGCATAAGATATTTTTAACTTAAGGAAAAACTTATTTTGTTTTTTCTTCTTAATTGTCTTCTTCTATAAATGTTTAGGGAGAAATTTATTTAAATATGCCTCAATCAATAATGCCTTCATGACCTAAAGTACAAATGTACAATGTGTAATGAACTAAAACAAATGTACAATGCGTTATTAGCAAAAACAAACAAAATTGGATACATAAGGTTGAAAATAAACAATACAAGGCATCCCGAGGGTCATTCTGGTAGGTATTGAATAGAAGTTTTATATTTCAAAGTTGACAAAATTTTGTATTTTTGTTTTAGTATAATGCTTTATCCCAAGCATTAAAGTGTGGGGTAATTTGTTATTGATTTGTCTTGTCCTTTAGAAGACGCTACTGTTAGCGTGAAGGAATTGCTTTGGTTGACAATTTTTGCAATTTTAGTTATTCGGAGACTTTGAGATAGGCTCTTTTTAATTAAAGAGGATTGATGTAAACTTTTCAACAGCCAAACAAAACAACTATTAGCAGAAGTATGCTTAAGAGAAACCTTGTAACCCTTAATTATTTAAAAAGTCAAATTTCAATGAAATTTAGAATTAACAATCCAATCTAGGATTCGGGATGTTGTGGTATACACTATAACATGCCTCAACAACAAACAGAAGTTGAGTCATGCATTTTCCGCAATTACCAGTGGGTATGACACATTGAAAGCAACTCAATTAATAAAGAAACGCAAATAAGTTTAATAAGATCTAAGGAAAAGAAACATAATTCATAGAAATCTCTCTCACTCACTCATTGCTTATTTTTCAATTAGCATATGCTTAAGCTTGTATTTTGTTTACTTTACATAATTATTGGCTAGAGTTGGAGAAACAAATAGGAAGAAAAGTAAATGGCTAAGTTTTCTAATTTAAATATAAAAGAGCCAAATATTAATTAAGACAATGACACATAAGTATCAAGATACTTTCAATTATGTATGTAACTTTGCTTATCTAGTGTGGTGTCATTCAAGGGGTGGCACAAAATTCAATGAAATGTATGATAACATTAAGTAAAGTAGTAAACATGACCAAAAGAGACTATGGGATTAATAATTTGAGCACAAGAAGAGTTCTTTAAGCCCTTTGCATTTATGAATCTACTGGTCCTAAAAGCTACCACTTCAGATGTATCAGAGAATTGACACCGGGCTTGTGTTTGGTATCATTGCTGTATTTAATGTATATTTTCCCCCCTTTTATCCTTAACAAATATATAAATTCAGGGTAAGGTTAGGTGGAACCTTGGAAGGTTGCAATAAAATATGAACGTTGCCCCAAACCCAGATCAATTTTTATGCTTCCATCACTTTCAGCCTATACTACTTCAGCTGTTATCATTAATTACAATGATCTGTATTGACAGGAGCATAAGCACTAGGGAAGAAAATATATGCACTATGCCATAGTATTTATCTAACAAGTCTCCTTTTTAGTGCTGAATCATTATCAACATAATCTGGTATGATCGTTTCTTAAACATATAATTAGGAATTTGATCATTAGATTCGTGTGTATTATCTATTAAAATATTTCAATCCTTTAAATAAATTTTAGTATTTTAAGGGATTAATTATTAACTCTCGAATGAGAATATCCTAATTCAGAAAAAAAAAAAAAATCTACATCTTGGCCTGTGGGGTAAGTTTGAAAACCTGTCATAGACCTGCAAGTCTTATTATTTCAACAGTTACATTAAGCCAATTCATGTTATTCATGATGAGAGCTTAAAGCTAAGCTTTTGCAAAAATGTTAGTGTTATAGTTGCCAAGTGGTCCAGAAATATTGGAGACAAAGGGGCGTAATATGAGGCTAATGAGTGGTGGGGGTAGTGGAGGTTATGGCTTATCCCTATAAACATGTATATTTGGTTATATACTTTTGCTTATTCTATTTTCTGACCATCAACATCTTATTGGTTACAAACAAGCGGTTAGGTTATTATATTTTGTTGTTAGATTTATGTAGCTATCAATGCAAAATGTGCAATAGAAGCAGCCCTGTCCAGTTGATATCAGTAGTGCTAGATGTTAGGAGAACATTAGGCACAAATCTTCCCTTTTCTTTAAATCTCCAAATAGGATAATAAAAACTATTGCTACTATAAATATTTTTAGATCAAGGACCAAGCCATGCTAATAATAACCAATGCTTGTGTATTGTGCTGATGAAACATGGCACCACACTGACTTGTATAAAATAATACTAATAAAAAACGGTTTGGTTTGGCAGGGAAGAAAAAGGAAAAGAACAACTAATAGTATTTAAGTTGCTATGCAATGTAGTGATGCAACATGGCACCACATTGGTTATAATCAAATACAAGCCTTATAGAAAGTTTTTTATTAGTAGATACATAATCCACCCCATCTATGTTAATTAAGAGCCTAAAGAGAAATCTCCGTTATAGTACTGAAGAGTTGGTGATACATAGTATGGCATGCATAATATAATAATATTCCATTGAAAAGCTCGAGCAATACAATACCCAATTGTGATTGGGTCAAAATAATCATATAAAACTAACCGCAAACCCAAAGACAAAATGTTTGCCATATATCATATGATCACTAAGTTAATGTCTTAATCATTTTTAAAAGAGATACACGTTTCATGTGTTGACATAGTTTAACCCACTTGATTATGTACCACTAGCACCCTGGGGAATTGGTTCAGAATCAAGGGCACCCTTCTCTGTTCAAACTTTCAATTTCATAATCCTTTGTTTCTCCAATAATTGATTCATATCGTACGTGTACTTAGGTATCTCTCAATTAAGAACTACGGATTAATTTATGAAGATATTAAAATTTATTAATGTTTTTTTAATTACATCTTTATGTGACTGCAGGCTAGGTATTGTTCAATTTGAATCTTGTATGGGTCTCACAAGTTTAATCCTAAAAGGATATTTCAATTGTGTAAGGAAGGAGAATGTTTATAAATTATTTTTTACCGTGATTCCTAAACGATGTGATTTTATTGGTGTATTTCAAAGATTTTTTTTCATACACACATACATGAAGATCGAATTTCTGATTATGTATTAAAGAAACAATATTATCTAGTAATCACGAGTCACACCAAGTTGGTTAATTAATTGCCTTATCAAAAAATAAAACATGATATTTATTTATTAATTTTTAAAGCTTAGTGCATAAAAGAACACCTATATTAAATTAAATAATGGGAAACAAACTTGCAGTTGCAAGTTGCAAAGCAAATGCACTTGTTGTTGACTCTTGAGTTGAAAGGCAATGGGCCAGAGAACGGGCCTGTAGAGTGGGCCCGACAAGGGAAACAAGGCAAAACGCTCACGTGTGGTGTGGGTGGGGGCTTTAATTAAAAGAAGTGAGATTGGCATAATAGTGGTCAATGCGGTGCCACACGTGTATGTGTCGAGGGTGGTGTTGTCGCGTCAATGGCAAGCACGTGTGAGAGTGACGCCTGAAAATGTGGCTCCGCAACCACCCAACCACCGTCGCCTTCGCTGCACCGATTGCAAGCATTTGCACGTGAATTTTGCTGTGCTGCACTGTTCCTTACTTAACACATCACTACTTCCTTGCGCTGTCTATTATTATTTATTGTTATATTGTTTTGCTAGCTCCTTCTAGTATTAATTAATTTGTCATGCTTTATATTTTTTTATGTTGCATGTTTTAAATAATTAATACTATACAAATTGTCGTGGGATCAATCAACGGGTTGGATTTAGCATAAGAGGTTAATTTTTCATAATATGATAAACTAAAATTTAAATCATCTTCATAAGAGAAATGTACATACTTAATATTTAATTATTTCTCAAATAAAATTATCTTCCTAATAAAGATACCAATGACAAACAAAGAAAAACTTGTCTTGGGATAATTTACGATGTTCCACAGTATACATGCATTGGTCAATTTTATTGCTCCTAAGTGATCGGTATTGTATTTAGGACCGTTTGTTCTAGCTAGTTTCATTTTTAGAGAGAAAAGAAAATACTTTTATTTTGAAATAGGTTACTTTTAAAAAAGTTCCAATGTGTTTGTTTAATTTTTTAAAATTACATATGTCTTTAGACACTCCAGAAAAGAAAAGTTCATTTTCTTCCTAAAAAAATTGTCATTTTTAATCCCTCATTTAAAAATCATATCATATTTTGCTCTTCTTTTGTTTAAAAAATACTTTTTTCTTTAAACCTCTCATTTATAGAAACAAAGATTATATATCACGTTTCCGTAGTTCGTTACATTTGTATGTAAGTGAACGATTTATGTTCAATATTTTTTGTGTATAAAATTTTATATCACTATGTTTTAAAATAAAATAAAAAAAGTATTTTTATTGTTAGGGATATTCATGGTACGAGTTATTTGTAAATTCAAATTGACCCAAATTGATCCAAATAGTTTGGATTGAGTCATTTATATATTTAGGTCAAGGCCAAATCGATAAAAAATGTTCATATGCGGATTGGATCACAAGTTTAGATTTATAGATTTGTTGATTCATTGATTCAACCAATATAAATGCTTTAATATTTGTATAAAATATAATTGTTGATTCATTAATCTCTTATTTCATTTTTTATATTTGTATAAAATATCAAATAATTTTTGTGCTAACGGGATTGTGTTTAAAGTTTTAGAGTTGTTTGATTTGACTTTAAATACTAATAATATTAGGACTCCAAGTATGATTGTCAAAATTTAGAGTCTAAGTAGACTCGTGGAAGCTCTGTAGACTCGATTCATAGACTCGTAAGAGTTTATTTCAAACAAAAATAATAATAAATTACCTATAAATATCATACCAATTCAACATTTTAATAATATTTTAAAATACATAAATGCACAATAAAACAAACTACGCTAAGTTGCAAACATAACTACATAAGTAATAAGTTCATACAATTAGAATAAGCCTTGGTTGGTAAGGCATGGAGCTACCTTTCTATTTGTTATTGTATATTAAACAATATATTTTGAATGTATAAGTGCAACATCTATATGTGATGTGAGTTTTAATATGCTATGCCAGTCCTATGTTTAAGTGTAGAGACTTGGGCCAAACCAAAGAAAACAGAACCCCGTCACCAACCAACAACTAAATGTATCATTTGATGAGGGTAATAGGATTGGGAATTTGGGATTTGGGACGAACCAACCAATAAGGCAACAACAGAACCAACCAGCAACAGTGAGTCAGAGACTAAAGAATCTTACATGGTTACAATAGAGGCGCATTTGAGCCTTCACTTGGAAGCTAATCGTGATTGGGAGTAGCTTCATAAGTTGTGAACTCAAACTCGTGATGTTCTGGGTCTAGAAGAAATCACGACTTCCTAAAGAATTGAAGAACCAAATCGCGCAATCGAGGAACGAATTGAAGAACTGGAAGATAGATAGGGAACAGATGAAGCAAAAGGGATCGAGAAGGACTTCACAAGTTCGTTTCAGGGTAGCGCAACTGAAGGTGAAATGGAAACCCTAAATACCCAAATTGACCCAAGAAAATTGCACCAAACAATGTCATTTTAGGTTAAAAAAATTTCCAAACAACTCGTATGACTCGGTCTAGACTCGCGAGTTAGCACAAGTTTAGCCCGAGTCTACCAAGTTCAGTTCGAGACTGCTAAAAAATGAGTCTGAATGTGATTTAACTCGCGTGGACCAAGTAGACTCTTGAACTCGTAAGAGTTTATGAGTTAACTCTAGAGTTTGACAACCATGACTCCAAGTGTTGGAACTACAAGTGTTGGAACTTCTTATTACTTTCAGATACATTGTTATTTGTTTTACCTTTTTTCATATTTATTTTTTCCTACCATGTTTATAATATTAATAGATTATATTTTGTTCATTTGTTTCAGCAAATCTAGTTTCAACAAATCTGGTTATAGCAAATCTGATTACAACAAAACTTATTGTAAGAAAATAATTTATATGAAATAATTGTGATTCAAACTATTATAGTAAATCTCGTTGTTTAATTTGTATTGGTCTATTTTAGAATATTATGTTGATGATATTAAATGAATCAATTTTATTACTTTCAAACATTTGATAATATTGTGTTAATTGTATTGGATATTTGAATGAATCATGATATAATATAATAGTTCTAAGAAAAACAAATATCAAATTTAAATGGATAACCCGTTTGTCCAAATCGAACAAAATTATTTATGAATTGGTTGGATTAGGTTAGGTTTCAAAAAAAATTATGAAAATTGAACCGAACCAAATTGATCAAATTTGATTATGTTGGATCTTAAATTTGGCCAAATTAAACTTGATCTGACCCATGAGCACCCCTATTTATTGTATTTATAATAAAAAAAACGTTTTTCATATATAAATTCTAAAACATATATCATTATTTTACACATTTTTTAAAATACTATTTTACAAAATTAAATTTAATTAAACGGGCCTTTATCATATATAACTCTAATACATTATATGAATATTTTAAATTTAAAAAGTATATATCATATATTAAATAAAAATATTATGAAATACTAAAACTTATAAATGTGTACATATAATTCATATAAAATCTTAAAAAAAACATATAAAAAGAAGATTAAAAATATTTTTAAAATATTATAATTAACTAAAGAAAAAATAAAATTTAAAAATTAAAAGTGGCATCTGTCGTATTTTAGGAAATGGTACAATAAAAAGATAAGACGCCCTTAATTGTATGTGTAAGTGTGAATCTAACAGTTCAAAAGTAATTAAGAGGATGTATGGGAAAAAAATTAGTTATAGTTTCACAAATATTTTTAATTTTGTTCGCCAGTTAAAATTAAAATTTCACTATTTGAGAACTTACACACACTTTTTGTATAAATGATGATGGGATAACTTTTATTCTAATTAGAAAAAATATATAAAAAAAACTATCTAAAGATCTGCATATAAGTTTTGTTTGTATCTATTTTGCAAATAGCAATTGATAAAAAAAATATTAAATAAATAGTGGAGATTGTGATATGTATGTATAATGAACTTTGAAATTATTTACAATATCAATCATTGATTTTTTTTAATCAATAGCTTAGTATACTTAATCTTCTAATATATATTTCCCGAAGAGCGGTTCAACAGTGTGAGGTGCCTAATTTAAATTTAAAGAAAAAGAATTGTACTTTGAAAGAAATAGCTATATATATGTTGCATTTTTTTTTACATATTTGGTTAACATATGTGACTTTTTTTATTTTATTAAAATTAATAATAAATATATTTTTATTGATGAATCTAAATTATAGATTTTAGTTGTTTTATCGTTATTTGGATCTTATGAATAATTTCCCTCACTTTAAAAAAATTAAATCCCTAAGAGATAATGGAGATTTGAAGGAGCAAATGTGAAACACTTGAAAGGAATTGAATAATACATCTCCAGCAGTCCAAAATGGCAATGATGTAATCAATGTGGTACAGTATTAAGAAATGCGCTCTCAAGGTTATAATTAAACAATGTTTGAAGACAAGTCTTTGGACATGAAAAGGATTTATATCTAAGTATCCCCATATTTTATAATTTAGAAATTCATAAAATTTTAAAAGATCAATAAAACAGATTTATTCATTACTCATCCATTAATCAAAATAATATTCATCCAATCTAATTTAATTATTTTTCATATAAAAAGGTTAAATTAAATTTAATAGTATACATAAATTAGTTGAATCACGAATGCATGGATTATTTTACCATCCCTATACCTCTTCAACTTAGCTAAAGAACTATACTCACATGGGTTGTGTGCAATATATATATATATATATATATATATATATATATATATACACACAATCAAGATCTCCAATGTGATTAAGTTAAACTATATCATCGGTTATATTAATCGCACCCCATCATCTCTCTTTCACACACACATGCACACATACACCCAAAAATACAAGGTTACCCTCAAGTTTTCAATTCTATCAATCATCTAGTGCCTAATTATTGTTGTGACTTCGTGTCTTATCAGTGGCCATCGTTTAGTTACATCATACTACGCTTAGTTTAAATCATCAAGTTAATTGTTGTAGATATAATTGCTTGCCATCTTTATCATTGTTGGCTACATGGTCAGCAAAATAAAGTAAAGTTCACTGTATATATTTCGATATAAAACCTATTGCTTTTCTTTAGATAATACTTTTTATGGATATTCCTAATATATCTCCCTAATCTCTTGCCTGAAATCAAGACCATCCATTCTTTGGCTAGTTGTTTCTTTTTTAACCACAAAAAAAGCAGAAGCATAAAAGAAAATGCTTATATTGAAGCTATAATTTACATTTTATAAATTTGTTTGAATGATCAACAAGAGGAAAAATTTATTATGCAATATAAAACGGAAAGCAAAATGTAACTTTTCATTTCATTAAATTATTGATCTCTCATTTTCGGTGTTCTGTATCTATAGTACATGCAAAGTTTATTGTTCTATTTTTATATATTTCCATTAACAAATCTAGTAATTCCTTAGTGTCATTATCTTGAAACTCTACCCTCGAGCATTATCACATTTAAGAAAGTTCACATGCGTGCTCAAATTTTAATTCAGTTTTTCAAAGACTACTAGGGTACCTAGTGGTAGTGGATATAAAGCCACTGAACTTTTACTTTTGGCTCAGAAGAACCATGATAATAGCTTAGCCTTACCCTCTACCCTTTTAGCTACCCCACCTATTCCGGTCATTCAGCCTAATTTTTCGACACCAATTCATTAACCTGAGCCAAACTAGACCCGCACCCGTACTCAGTTGTACTATCTAAAGCTCTCCAAACATGGTGGCCTTCACCCTTCAGGGTAATTCTTAGGCTCTTTAAGAATTCTCTGCCTAGGGTGAAAAGAAATAAAATGAAAATAAATTGAGACAAAAAAAAATTAAATTATAATAAAATATAAAAGTATGAATCTTATTTTATTTTTTATTTTTACTCTTTTATGGTTTTTCTTTTCTTTTCAAATGAACGGACACTAAAAGCACAAGTAATAAAAGGTTTGCATTAATAATAAAATAATTTTAGTACAAAGAGATATTAAATTTTAACCAAAATACTGATATATGGATAACAAATAATCATATTTTTAAACATATGATTAGAAATTTGATCCTTAGCTTGGGCATTTAATGATGACTATAAATATCACTTTATCTTAAATGAAACATACTTGTTTTGAGAGAAAAATAAATTCAAAATCAAATAGAAATCTTGAATACCTCCTAATTATACCAAGAAAATTCAATCATGTATATGCTTTTGGTTCTTGTGTAAAAAAATGTGTGTTAAAAGATATCGGTCCATTAAATTTTTGTGTCTCAAGAGAATAATTTTTTAATTTCAACCAAAGACTTCTCGAAAGAAATCTTATTTATATTATAATTGAATAACACTTTTTTTATCTCTTTTCTTCTATCTTTATCTTATTTGTAAGATGTTTTTATAAAAAAAAATTGTAAAAAATGAATCTATCCAATATAAATTGCAGTACATTAATGTTTTTATAATTTAAATACGTTTAAAAAAATAATAATTAATGCAGTAAAAAATAGTTCTGTGTAAATAGTAATAATAATAATAATTAATTGTTTCTTTGAACCCTATACTCATGTAAAAATTGTTCCGTGAGACATGCTGATTCCTGACACTGGCCCGAGCTCAAAAAAAGAATCCTATCATTGCTGCTCTAGAAAATATTTACCTGACTGCTTGGACATGTGTCGACCTTTGATAAGCCAGAAAGAGAGTAGAAAAATCTTCCTTAGTTACTGCAATCATGATGAGTAGGAGTGCATTTCACATATAGGGTTCCATTGTCACATTGTACTAGAATAAATAATAGGATCCGAATTCATGCTTATATGTGTTTTCTCTATAATTGCGCACTTTACACTCACCTTATCCACAATGGTTGAGTATGATTTCTAAGTACGAGCATCATCTAATAAATATAGATTTAGTTTGTTTCGCATGTTAGAAGTGAGAAATGAATAAAAGAAAAGTAGTGTGTAGAATAAAGGAGAAGATTAAAGCAAGTCAAAATTCTTCACTCTTACAGTCCTACCCACTTGTTTCCTGCCGTACACCATTTTTTATACAGCACTTTTATCCCAATAAATTGGATTAATAGTTATTCAAATATAAATTTACAAGTCAAGTTAGTTAATGGACCAATAACTTACTTATATTATTAATTTATATTTTAAATATTGATTAATCAAAAACTACAAAATATATGTAGTGGTTGAGCAGTAGGAATAAACTTCTTAAGAATCTAGTTTTGAATATTGTTTTAAATTTTTAAAAAATAAAATAAAAGTATGTACTAAATGCAATAGCATGATTGATTCATCTTGTGACAACTTTCTTTTCAAATTGTTGGATCACAAAACATCACTTGTATGGTTGCACTAAGTCGGGGGCACGTTAAATGTAAAGCATCTGAATTATCTCATGCTAACAATCTCATCATTGTAGCAAAGACAAAAACATACAATTTTTTTTAAAACGAAGCTCACTCAAATAGTAGTGCATCTTATTATTATCATCATTTAATGGTTTTTCTCACAATGTCACAAAAAAAATGCCATCGAGAAGAATTTTTCTGTGTTAAAATCTTACATTTTTTTACATTCCTTTTATATGCCTAAAGGGTTATAAAGGTACATATATATTTGGTTTGAGGGTTAAGTTAAGTGCATATATATATTTGACCCTAAATCTAGTGACTTGTGTCTAATAAATTAAATGGGAAAGGGTGTTTAAAACTGTGTGTTGTATGTTAAGAGAACGTCATATTTCTTTACCAAAAGAGAAATTTATATCATTTCATTTAAGATAAGAGATTCAATACAGCTTTTTAAAGTAAAAATAAATAAATCAATACAAGTAGGTATAAAATAAAAATATCTATTACAAGTTTTTTTTATTTATAATTTTCTAGACCAAAAGCAGAATCTACATATTTGAATCCATATATTTTTTTATAATTTTTTATTATCCAGGACTATCATATCCTTAATTTCAAAAAATAGTTATCATATTTTTGTATATGTGTCATTTTGTACCTGTGTTGTATATTGTATTTAGGTTTTATAGTTTTTATATAACCAGTTGTAGATATCAAAACGACATGAGACTGTTGCGATTATTTTAAGGACAAAATCATGTACAATTTTTGTGGAACATAAAAGTCAGTACGTTCTTGCTAGTAGAATGTCGATGAAAAATCATAAATAGTTGGTCAAATTCACCTTATTTATGAGCTTGAGTGCCCGCCTGACAGTACTATGGTGGATTTATTGAAAAATTACCACCTTCTGGCTCTATTGGCCCACTCAATGGGTCCATGTTCCATGTTTTGACATTTTTACCGAGACATTATTTTATCAAAACCTCTTGATAAACAAATTTGTTTGAAATCACAATTCAAGATTTGATATAAATCAGAGATAAAAAATTGGTTGGATGATTAAAAAATAAAAAAGGATAAAAAGTCACAAATTTAATCTTTCTACTAACAAAAATTAACAAACTAATAATTAACATTTATTGAAAAAATAAGATTTGATATACATAGTTAAAGGAATATATATAAAACACGAGATTTTATATTGGTTCGTTGTAATCATGGAGATTATGTCTAATTTTTTGCAAACACACTAAGTTTCGCTAAACATCTTCTCAAGGATACAAATGTTTTTTTAGAAGTCACTACTAACTTTACCCAAGTAGTCTTTTGCACTAACCTTTCCAAGCTAATGGTCACTTCTAGCTTCAACAAAACAACAAGGATTTACAAGGTAAGAGCACATTGACTATCTTAATTTGTTTAAGGTAAGAGCAAACTGACTATTTTAACTGTCTAACAAATGGATATATAAGGGAAGCTCATAGTCAACAACTCTTAGGATTTATAAGGTATTTTGAGAGCTTGAAATTTAACTTAGAAAGTTTTTACAAGGATTTTGAACACTTAAGAATAATTTTCAAATTCAGGTCTCTAACTTCAGCACTTCAGCTATATATAGACTTGCGTGAGAAGTAATTATTGTCTGACCTTATTCTTCATGCTTCATCTTCGTCTATGTTGAAGAATCCATTGAGGCAATAAATGTTGCATTTATGTCACAAACTAATAATTGGTTGGTTGCTGTCTACACGAATAGACACAGACACAATCCTACTTCTATTTGCTTACTATAAGATGCAATGCTTAAAACTTAATATTTATTTGTATTAATCAAAACATTTGAAGGATCCAATTCTTCTTATGACTCAATGAAAATCAAAATTTCAATTCAGGAAAATATTTATGAAATATTTGTATTACCCTTTTTTGGTATTACATTGTTTATTTTACCTATTACATTATTTACAATATTTATTTTATTATTTTAGCGTTAACTTTAAGATGTTGAAAATTATAGAGGGTAAGGTTTAATTTTTTTTCTATTTTTTATATTACACAAATAATTTTAACCATTACACTATTTATATTATTTATTTTATTATTTTAACATTATACTTCACAATATTTTTACCATTACACTAATCAGTATAATGATGTATGAAGTCTACTTAACTTTCAGTTTATTTTATTTTAAGCTTAAATATTTTAAGATATAATTAAGATTAACAGTAGAATACATATTATAAAAAAAATATAATTAGAATAATTGATCTCTAAATAAAAACTGCAAGAATTTAAAAATTGATTGCAAAGATATTAAATTATAATTACTCCAAGTATATATTTATCAATAAATAAAATTAATATTTATAAGATATCATATAAATATTTTTATTTATATTATTTTACATCTATCAACTACTAACAGTTATAATACAATCAACTAATTTAATAGCTTCCAATATCTTTTCAACTTTAAGTTAATTTTTTGATTTCCTACTAAACTTTCAACTTCTTTTAGGAAACATAACCAATAACAAGGCAAATAATCAAAGGCTTTAATTACCGGTACTTGTGAGTGAAATGGTATAATTTACCCATAAGGCAACATAGTAGAAAAGTACTAAAAAGAATGAAAGAAAACAGTTACATGAGATTAAGTAGATTATAATTGGATTGCATCATGCACAAGTCTCTTTCTTAGAATTGGATCTCTAAAGGATAATACCAGACACAAAAGTGAGAAAACGTCATTCGGTGCAAAGTATATTCTCATTATAATATCATTTTGTAAGTTTCAAGTTAATATCTTGATTCTTGAGAGAGTCCATTAATAATGCATTTAAGCATATTTAGCAAAAGAAAACAAGAAGAGGGAAAATAAGTACTGAATGTGGGGATATATAAGCCATTGTCGATGTCGGTGGTCCTCACTAGATTTTATCACGTTCTTCGATCTAACAATGGCATTCATTGTCTTGCGTATGAAAAGTTTGGTGCAAATGGCTTATCATATTTATTTTTATTATGAAAAAATTAAAAAGGAATTCTGACAATGTCTATCTAGTTATATGAGCGGCAGGGGGATTCTTTACTATGAACATGAATAACACGTTAATTGGAGTCATTTCAACATCACTCTAAAGCTAAGCTAGTAGTACTTGTAAAACACTAAGACAAATGCTAATTGCCGAATGGGGACAATTATTGCAAAATATTCCGAAACATCAAATCTTCAAATCATATTAGGCCCCGAAGTACATCCGTTTGTTGATGATTAAAATAGGAAAACATAAATCATTTTTGCGGTATAATCAAGTAAAAATATCTATCATTTTTAAGTTAATTCCAAATGGGTTTCTTGATATTTTGTTATCCTAAGATAATATTTTAATTACGCTTACTAATTATTACATTACTGTTACAATATCTCCCAACATATGATCAAATTCGTAATTATTTTATTTTAAAAGAAAAAAAATTATGCTTAAGGGACTTAATTGTTTTTAAAATTATCAAATTTTCATGATTTTTTAATATAAATGTTTTAATCTTTTTGTTATATGACTTCAAGTTTAACTGCAGCATAACATTTACTTATTATAATAATATAAAAAGTTTATTCCACCTCAAATTAATTTATGGATGAAATTAATAATTCATTCATCTAAATACTTGATGCTAATACAAGAAAAGTCTAATCTCAATTGACACAATAACTATTCCTCGACCTTTTTTTTTTTACTGTGGCACTTTAAAAACAGAATTGACAAGCTCTAACAGCAAAACAAATTTTCATAATGCCAAGGAAGAAATTACAACTGTCCAATGCAATAATGAATGCTAAAACTGAAATTATCGTGACTTGACCATACATAATATTTTGATGTAAGATTATAGCAGTACCTACCTACCGTTGAATCTTCTTTGGAATGAGCATACATAACAAAAATGGAAAACCATAAATAGAACAAAAGCATGAGTAAAATTTTATGCTGACTGATGTGGTACGAAACCTTATCTCCTATGTCGCACTGTTAGGGCCTTCGCTGCATTATTATTATCACTCTGAGCAAAACACAATATGTCTCTCAAAGAAAAAAAATATGTTTGTCTCTTTCTTCTGGGTTGTCTGAATTTCATATTTTTTTCGTCTGACACCCCTTCAGAAATTGTTTTATATTCCCCTTTAAAAAAAACAAAAGAACAGTTTTTTTGTTTGTTTTCAAGGAATATATATAGCACACAGGGAACAACACTCTGATTGCATTGATTCTCCCTTATCTTCCCTTACTCACTTGCCTCCAAAAAATTCTTGGCATTGAGCAAGAGCAACTTTGACTAGTCCTGGGATTTTTCCAGGGTTGAATGGCCTGAAAAACTGATTGAGTTGGTCTTTTGGTTGGTTCACAGTGGGGGCACTGTGATCATATAATAAAAGGGGCCAAAGGGTATAATATGATCATAGAATTAGTAGTGTTATGTGGTGCCACTGCCAGCAAATAGTCACTAGGAAATAGGAATTTTTTTTCACTAGCACACAAAGTTGTTTTGTTTGCTTTTGGAATTGCTGAAGAAAGCATATGTTTGAACCTTGAACAGAAGCTAACCCCTGTTGATTTAATATCCACACATGGTTTTTAGTTCCTTTACTTAGTGACAGAATCTGACACAAACAACTATTTGTTAAAATAGACTCATTCAGAAAGAGAATTTGGACTCATTACTTGCCATCACGAGAGGAAAACACTTTTTTTAAACACTACATTTATCCCTTGCCTTTTCTTCCCCTTCCACTAATTTCAAAAATTATAGACAAAATTCTCATCAGACAAGTCTAAATCAAATTGCGAAGCTTTCTTTGCAGAATAGAATGCCCTGCTCACTCACCCTAACAGGATATAACACTTTTCCTTTTTTTTTATTTTTTTTATGTTTAATTAATTTCACTATGATTCGTTAGTTGGACAAACATAAATAGTGGAATTGGCGAGGAGAAAAAGTTGGCATGCTTTTTCCTGAAAACTATAGAAAAAGAAAGGAGTTCAGAAGTGATGGCTTTCTTTCTTGTTTGCCGTTATACGAAATAAGCCCCGTCACACATAAGTGAACATGCATGATTGCTGGCTGCAATTAAGAAACCAATTCCAACCGAACGTTATGATTATTATAGGATCCTTTTATTTGTGTACAATGTCAATAATGAACTACAAACCAAAGATCTCATACAATCTACTCAAATTCCTCACTATTAAGCCAATTCTTGTGAATTATGATTATAGGGTCTTTTTATTTGTGTACAATGCCAATAATGAAGTTCAAATCAAGATCTCATACAACCTACTCAAATTCCTTACTATTAAGCCAATTCTTGTGAATTATGACTATAGGGTCTTTTTATTTGTGTACAATGTCAATAGTAAAGTTCAAACCGATATTTCATCCAGACTACTCAAATTCCTCACTATTAGGTCTATTCTTGTGAATTATGTCATACGGTCCATAATAAAGTTGAGAAGACAAAAATAAAAACAAAAAAGGGAAATTAATTTAGTGAATAAATAAAAGAGACAAGAGAAAGGCATTAGACAACAACAGCTTTCTTTCTTTCAAACAGGAATTGCTTTTTACAGTGGCTAGGTTCAGTTCACTATGCAAGTTAAAAACAAGGGACTAAAATCAAAGTCTTTTTAACACATAGAATTAACCTAAAAGAAAAAGAAAAGAAAAAAAAAGAGTAATTAAAATCCCTTCCCTCCCTTCACCCCCCTCCTAACATGTCCACAAAAAACAGTTCACGTGAACCGCCATGAAAAGCTACCAACCACATAATAATGTCCACCTTTAGATTCATGATCAACTCTGGTTGATCCACTGCTTGTGTCCCGGAACCCATTTTGGACATTTTGGACTAAAATACATCTCCACCACCCTTGAGTTCAAGAGCTCCACCACAGGTGCAAACTTCACACACCTTGGAGTCTTGTACTGATTTATTGAAGCCCCTAAGCTTATGGCATAGTCCATGAGCTTATCAAAAGTCCCCTGTTCCACAATCTTGATCTCAAGTGGCCCGATCGATTTGTCCGAAACTCGGCCTTGGCGATACACGCTGTTGAGTGATTCCTCTATGGTTAAGCAACAATCCTCAAAAACACAAGGTGGAATTGGAGTTGAGCCTTTCAGGGAGAGTTCCCAGTACAAGACATAGTGGCCAGGGATTGTTGTGGTGTCTGCAAAGCTGGTGTAATCAGACACTGATGCATCAAAGGGCACCAAGTGTGTCACAGCATTCTTCATTGCGTTCTGGAGCTCAACCTCATCGGTCTTGTCTGCGTCTATGCTCAACACCACGTTCTTTCTGCACACAAAGTTGAATTGGGGTGCCTTGTTCTTGAATCCAGCCACCCTCAGCACATCACCAACTCTGTAACGATACAAACCTGAAAACAAAAAAAACAAAAAAACAAATTTGTCAATTGTCAATCATCAAACTCATGTCCAATTTTGCGTTATGTAAAAGTAAAAATCAAGGTTTTAAAAAAATAATCACAATTTTATCCGTAAAGTCAAGGTTTTTGGGGTATTTGTCGCCACAACATGACCGTAATTGTGAATGCATCAGTCACAATTTTACCAGAATGTTAAGAATCATAACAAAATATCGATTACAACCACAATTTAAAACCTCAATAATGTCAAGGATTGTCATGAAACTAAAACTGCAACCCCAATTTAAAACCTAAGGTAATGTTTAAGATAAAAGTGACAATAACAAAAGGGTGTTTGTTTGTATATGCTTACCAGCATAAGTTGTGACCACAAGTTCATATTCTTGGCCAAGTTTGACATCAACAAGCTCAACTAGCTCCTGCTGTTCCTTCTCATTGAGGGATCTAGGGGTGTGGAGATTGTCATGGGACACCCCATTGCTTCTATTAACAGGCAAGAACTCGAAGTAGCACATGGTGGGAATGAGGGTGTAAGAGACATCACTAGGCTTGCAAAGAGGGTTAAGATTGACACCAAAGTAGCACTCACTAGAAGCATACATGGTGCACACAAGTGGTAGTCCATTGCTGTAGTAGTCCAACGTGGGGATGTACTGTGACATTGTCCCAGTCACAATCACATCCACATACTTAGTGTTGGGCCACAGCCTGGTGATGATTCCCTGCCAGGAGCTCTTCCCGCACTCGTTCTGGATGAGATCCGCAAGCTTGGCGTCAGGCTTGAGGATCTTCATCACAGCGTCACGGACCGACAAGTCCGTGACCATGTTATTAACGGTACCTGTTCGGATATCGTGGCAAAGGAAGGGCCAGTGCTTCTCGAGGAAGTGAATGGCCCTTATGAAGCCGGAGGCGAAGACGGCGCCGACGCGGAGGACCTCCTTGTGCTGGCAGAGACCGCAGAGGAGTTGGGAGTACATGCTCTGGTAGGAGTCCGGGCAGAGGACGGTCTCGTTGGGGCTGGTGTAGTTGGTGTAAGGGTCGTAGGGTCTGTCTTTGAAGTATGAGCTTTTGTAGTAGCTGGTGAGAACTGGACGAGCCACGATTCCACCGGGGGTTTTGGCCTCGGATTTTATGAACATTAGGTACATTCCTTTGCCCTTTTCTAAACCAGGAACAAACTGGCTCATCACTGGCATCAGAAGGCTATACAGCAAACTCCTTCTACCTAGCTCTTCTTCAATTGTTGGCATCAGCTTCCTCTCACCACCTGATGTCCCAGAACTGCCACACACACAAAAAAAAATGAACACATAATTAGAACAAAAATTATAAGGTTCTTTTGATAGTTGAAGGGATCGAGAAGAAAGGAAGGAAAGATCGTGGATCATTAATATTCTAACAGGAGGACTAACATTTTTTCCGATAAAAAATAAAAACAAAAACAAACAACCCATGAATATCTTATATACCATGCCCATATACACAAAGAAACAAAAAAATGGACATGAGAAACAAGACCCCATGTTAAAAAAAATTATCTTTTGTTTTGTTTTCTTAAGTTATAACTAGGCCACCCCATTGGGGTGATTTATGAGGTTTAAGTTCAAACTTTGTTGTGGTAATTATATACATAAGAAAAAGTTAGAATTAGGCCAATCTACTAGGATTGGACATGAGGTCATAGGTTCAAACTTTGTTATATCCGAGAAGGAAAACAAAAAAGTGAGAACTAGGCCAAAAAAAGAGAAGGAAGCTTTTTTGTCTGAAAGAGTATTATTATGTATATGTGTGCATATATACCTAGTGAGGAATTCTGAAATGGGCTTGGAGCAAAGGATTGGAGAAGTATCGCCATTGGCGATGCGGTTGATGTCGGGTTGGATGTCCTCGTAGGTTATGACAGGCAAGAGTTTCTTGAAGGTTTCGCGGTCGGTTTGGCCTTGGAGACCGTGTCTCTTGAGGTACTCAACGTTTGCATTGTTGGAGAGGATTTCGGAGAGGACCATCTTCTGAACTTGGTCTGCGTTGGCAGTGACATCCTCAATGAACTCGAGGGTTTTCTTGTTTTGCTCGACAAGGTTGTAGTCTCTCGGTGCCTCAGGCATGGTTGTGATGGCTAACAACAACCTTGATGGGGTGTGTGTGTTTTGGGAAGGAGAAAACAACAACAGGAGTTTGGTGTGTAAGAGAGAGATAGAGAGAGAAAGAGAGAGAGAAGAAAACAATGACTCTAATAGTAATAGAAACTCGTTAGAAAGGAGCTAGGAGATTGTGTGTTGTGTTGGGCGTGAGTTGAAAAGATGAGAGAAAGCGGTATATATAGAGGCACATGTAACTATGGAGGGTAGAATGGGGTATGTGTAGCTATTTTGTGTCACTTTTTGGTTTTTCCTTTTTTCTCTTTCTATATATGTAAACATTTATATTTATATATCATGACAAAGCATACAATATTACAACTTCCATGCATTTATGGTCATATAATAAATTAAGTGGATGTTTGATTCTTCCTTGTAAAATTAGGTTTGAGACAAAATTATTTTTTAATTATGATCATTATTTTTATATTTATTTTATTTTTATTTGTCGGATTTGTATTGAAATATGTCTCATAATAATTTTTAACTGCAAACTAATTAAACACACATTAAGTGAGTTTCGAGAACTTTGGTTTGGCTTGTTAGGAAAATAATTATAAAAATAATGATAATTAAGGGGGAGAAAATAAAAAAAGAAGCGTGAATTGAGAAGGCATAAAAACACAATTTCAATTGGAAATGACTTGGCATATTATATGAACATGAGTGATTGAATACCATCACCGCTTTTTAAAGATAGATAGATAAATTGAATGGAATCCATGTGCAACATAAAAGGAATGCTTATGGAGTCACTTTGAAATGCTTTGCGGTTGTTATCAAAGTGCTTAATTAGTAGTAGTAGATTGGTAGTCCATATCTTAAAGAGGGGCATAAGATCAAATAATGTGGAATAAAGACAAACCTATATCCCCATTATCCCTTTGTCTCGTATTGGATTGGCCAACCCAAAATTCATTATTTTGCTTCGCCAAAATCCCACGCCGATGTGTCAAAAATCAAACTTTTTTCAATTTTCTCACCAAAAGAAAAATAAATAAATAAATTATTACACATAAATATTTTAGATTTGGAAATTATAAAAAAATAATAAATACCCTTTTGTGTGGGTTTGTCTGGGGAGTGCTGCAAAATTCAAATTTCACACTTGTCGTCCAAGAAAAATGACAAAACGATTTGGAAGCCACCTTGTGAAGGCGATGATGATAGAGGATTATACAAAGAACATCAATATCTAGAAACACTCCATGAATTAAAGATCCATTGACAAGCTTCAAAGTCAAGCTTCTATAAAAAGATATGTTTATTTGTGTAATGAGTCTTAATATGGGTTGAAATAGGTCCAAACTATGTGTTTTAAGGTTTTATTTTATTATTTACTTGTGTAATGAGCCTCAATGTGGACTGAAATAAGTTCAAATTATGGGTTTTTAGGTTTTATTAGAGGATTAGCTTTGATTAATGAAATTAAGCATTTGCTTGAATTGAGAGCTTAACCTCTTATTGATTCTTGGTTGAACCTAAATCGATTCTTATCAACTAAATTTTTCTTTGTGGCGAGTTCTCCTCTGACTTATCGCTCCACTATGAATCATGACGTCATTTATTACCATCTTCTTAATCTTCCCCATCTTTTATTTTTAACTTCTAAATAACTATCCCTAGAGTCTTGAAATTTGCATCCGGAAATGATCCAATCCAAGCGTTCATGTCTTGGTCGTCATCAGTTGGAGAGGGAACAAGAAAGATTAAAAATGTAGTAAATAAATAATTAACCGGCAACATCCGATAAACACGGTGTTTAAGTAAACCCATGACCTATGCGCTTGGAGTGCGGAGGGGGATGTCCCACGAAATACTTAAGTGGATTAGTTACTCTCGATTATCGGTAATAGAAAATAACAGCGTTCCTCAAATGTCCTACGATATTCCCTAGTCAATGTTCAGCGGGTACTTGGGTTCGGAGAGTGAAAGACGGGAAGGGATATTGTGTGAGTGGTTGTACGGTTAGAATGGTGGGGTTTCTTGTTCAAGAGAATAAAAGGAACCCGCCAGCTGGATGCCAAACATGGTAGGGTGACACGTGTAGTATTTTCCCCCATCTATTTTAGTGTCTTAAAATTAAAATGTTGCTTGGAAATTAATAAAAAAAACCAATATGTTAATGGTTCGAGTGAAATTACGTTATAATATTTTAAGTCATGTCTCATAATTCAAGTAATGTTGATAAAAAAGATCGTTTAAAAATAATGATGCCATAGATTAATTATTGACAAAAAACAAAGTTAATATATGTTTAGACTAGCGTGTAATAGGCACGCATACTCATAAAATCACGTTCAGATTAATCTATTCACACAGAAGTAACAATTCATATTTCATATAACTTTCAGTGGACACGTGTAAAGTGGACTCACGTACATAAACATACATATTGTTAGTGAATAATTGATACTAATAATAATAATATGATAATCATAGTTTTAAAAATCAACTTGGTGATCTAGTCATGATACTGGGTCACTAGATCAATGATCGAACCAATGGATCACTAGTTGACCTGCATGATCCAGTCTGTATGTCAACCAATTAAAGCATTACATGGGGAATCACTTCAGTTTCAACAGAGATTGGTCGATATGCCAATCTCTTTCTACATCACAATGAAGATCTTGAGCAATGCCACCTTGGATGTAATGTGTTTCTCCAAGAAATAAACCCACCATTCCTGCAAAGTAATAGTTTTGAGAAACCTCATAACTATAAGTACAAAGTGAAAGCTGTTGAGTACAATGTTGTTAAACTATTTCCATATCAAGCATAGTTGTAAAACTAGGATAGCATGTTTCCCTCCATATTATTGTTGTAGGGGAGGAAAATGGTCTTATTAATAAAGTTAGATCCATTTTCAATTGGCATTCTTAGTACTTATGTTCATCTTAGTAGCATGCTTCCCTCCATTCGCAACCATATACTCTAAATATCATTTAGAGTGATTTTCCCAACTTGTCTTTGAGTTACCAAAAAATTAGGATTGCTACACAAAACATAAATAATTGGTCTTAGGCCTTAAATTAAGAAAACATAACCATCCAAATAGGCCCCAAACCTTAAATTGCCAAACAGATTCAATAGCAAGGGCACTGAGTTTTAAGGAGCACTAGTATGCCATAAATACAAGCACTCATAATAGAGAACAAATATTTCCAGGACCTAATTTTTATTCTAAACTTTAATTTAAATTAGAATACTTGAAACCAATCATCATAATATTTACAAAGCATGTGAACTTTGAAGACCAAAATGGAATTCCTAAGTCTAACTGCAGGACCACAATGAGGTGTTAGTCAAACTACATCAGATAAAAAAGGAATAAGAGAAACCACCTTGAAAAGAATAACGAGAAATACTAGCAAATATAAGAATTCACAAAGGTTATAAACACAAGCATCAAAATTAGAGAATAATATAGAACTATTTAGCTTGCATTCCCCGACACCAAATACTATATGTGCAATAGCTTCTATGTTAATCAATATAACATATTTCACACCAACTAAACAGTATCTCACAAGCGGCCCACACTTAAGTTCTCTTAGGAAAACCAATCAAACCACATGTGTAGGAACACACAGTCATAGACAATCACAAACATTGAAAAAATATAAAGGAACAAAATGAAAAAAACCAAAATCTGAATTTTCCTTAAGACAAACGTGCAGTAGTCTTTGCTTTGACAAGAGAGAAGAAGCAAATGCAGTTTAGAGAGGAATTATACCTTTGGGACTCTGGACAACGGACGCCAGATGATGGAGCATGGACAACTGTGTCGCAAGAGAAGCTGCAAGAGGAAGGAACCTAGAAGCCAATAGAGAAGCTGGGACGAAGCGAGAACGAGAAGACGATGGACGACGATGCCTCAAGAGGAAGGAACCTAGAAGCTACGAGAGAAGTGAGAACGCGAAGCAACGAAGACGATGGATCAAGGTTTCTAAAATCAAAAACCCAGAAATCAAAATGACGTCGTTTTGCACTCCACAGAGGAAAAAAAAAGTAAATAACCTGGTCCGAGTCGACAAGTCATCGATTCGATCACAAATCCAACAAGGTCGCTCCGAGTTGAAAGCATGTTCGATTCAGCTACATACTTAACCCGGTTCATCCACCGGGTCGCGATCCAACCAGCTGAGCTGATCCGAGTTTTAAAACACTAATGATAATTAAAAATTAATAAACATTTTTTTATTAAAAGTTATGATAAGATGTATTAATAATATTGAATTGTATATTATTTTATAAAATAAGATTCAATTTTAATTTTCTAATCAATACCTATAAAACACTTATTAACATTTATTTTTCCATTTACTACTTTTTTATTGAAATGTTCCTTATCCTAGATACAAGATTAATCTCCACTTAAACGTTTGGTTGTGTGGTGGTCCTTTTCCTGGGTTTGTTTGTTTTTCTTTTTTTTAATGTAGTTTCTACCTTCCTATTATTTTTCTCGGTGAATTTCAAATAGTTAACTAAATCCTAGATAATTACTAAATTATAAATTGTTTTATATTAACATGTGCTTGATTATTCATGAAAAATAGTTTAATCAATAATAAATTATAAATATAATTTAATCAAGTAAATTAATTTTTATTTAAATATATGAGGTGAAAAACTATTTCCTTTAAATTGCTTAAATTTGAAGTTATATGTAACAATTGATTTTATACTCAAATTAATTGTTGGAAATAAAATAACAAAATAATTAGAGAAAATATACCAACTTTCAATTTTAATTTCCAAAATTTTATTTATTTGAAAAATTTTTTATAGTGAAAATCTAATATTATAATTTAATTTTCACAACTAATACAACTACTATTAAACCATAGAGAAGAGGATTCATAAATGATTTTATGACGATTGAGCTTAATCTTTCATTTCATAAATGAAGTTTCTAATGTTTTTTTAAGTCTATAATTTTAGTTTTATAACTTGTTTCCAAGTTATATAATAAAGGGTAAATAATCATTTTTGTCTTTAAATGTGCAGAGTGTTTACAAATTCGTCTCCAAAAGATAAAAATTTAAATTTTAGTCTCAAAAAGTGAAAAAAGTATTACAAATTCATTCATATGTTAACTTCCATATGTTATCGTTAATGAAAGAGTTTACATGACATATATGGATGAAAATGTCATAAAAATAATTGTTAACATAGTTGCTAAATAAATTGGACCAAAATTTCAATAAATTCTCATTGTACCAAAATGTTAGTAATTTTTTGTTGAACTAATTTGTTAGATCCCAAATTTTATTTTTTAAGGGTAAAATATTATTTAATCTTCATCTCCCTCCATTTTTTATGGTTGTCAACATAACATTACAATAAAGAATTAAGAAAATAGGAAAACAAACATAAGTTAGAACAAACATAATATTGATTAATAAGCATAATCTATCTGTTGCTCTGAAATTTCTTTTGTGATAACATTAGGTAGTGACAAAATCAAGTTAGGTCTCATTTTTTGTAAGGATTAACTTAATAGTTGTGTATTTTTATTTAAGTCTCATGTTTTGGGTAAGGTACTGTCATATTAGAAAATTTTCGAACAACATACAGATTATGCTTATTAATAAATATTATGCTTATTATTATGTTTAATCCAACTTATGCTTGATTCCCTGTTTTTTTAGTGTTTATTGTAATGTTATGCTTGCAATGATAAAAAAGGGGAAGATGAAAATTAAATTATATTTTATCCTAAAATAAAATAAAATTTGGGGTCTGATTAATTAGTCAAACAGAAACTTACTGACTGGTCCAATGAGAACTTACTGACATTTTGATCGAATCAATTCAGCAGTCTTGTTGTCAATCATTTTTGTGATATTTTCGTCTCTCTTACCACTTAGACTCTTTCATTAATGATAACAGACGAAAGTTAAATGATTGATAAATTTGTCTCACTTTTTTCACTTTCAGAGACTAAAATTTGAATTTTCATCATTCGGAGAAAAATTTATCAACACTCTATACATTCAGAGACAAAAATAATTATTAACCCTATAATAAAAGATAAATTGTTCAAAGAAACTTTTAAGGTATACCTTTTTAAGTTTTTGAAAAATATACGCTATTCTCTCTTAAAAGGTAAAAAATATTATACTTTAATCCACATTACTTTATATATACCTCTAGTGAATAGTTATAAAAAAAATAAACTTTAATGTTTTTTTTTCTTTGTATAACTTTTAATGTCACTTTCAGCTACTATGGAATATCATTCCCAAATTTTATAATAGTAGTTTAAAATTCGGTATTTACCTAAGAAGATAAACTATTATGAAAGATCTATTCACATTAAAAAAAATTAAATATATTATATATTACTTTTTTAAGGGTTAAAATATTTTTTAAAATATGAAGAAAGACAATGTAATTTAAGAGTATATCAAAAGATAAAAATAAGTATTTTTTCTCTTTATTTATTTTTGTCAAAGCTAGTATAAATTTAACAAAGTGTATGCAAAAGCATATATTAATATAAAATTAAAAATTGTTTATATTATGCGCGATCATGTGACATATTAATTATATATAATGCATAATTAAATGATATTATAAAAAATTGCATTAAAAATGAACAATAAAGATTTTGAATAAAAATGTACAAAATAAGTTTCATATACTTTATACAAACACATTATTTGAGATCCATATAGATGCTACAAAAAGGAAATCAATATTGTTGATTTGTATGAATAAAGTAAGAATGAGTGAGGACATGGAATGATTTAGGGTATATATGTAAATGAAATGTTTGCATGGAAAACAAAAATTGTTATTCGTACACAAGTAACTATATATTTATCTTATATTTGTAAGTATTATAAACTTTAGTTTGATTAACGGATATATTGACACTTTTGCTTAAGTGCTATTTATATTACAAGTTATATGCTCTACATGGTCTATATCCGATGCATCGTGCATGACATGAGAAACATTTTCTAGAAATGCATGCACCATTAAAAATGACAGGGGCTGGACAGCATATTATAAGATGTAGTTTTAGAAGATACTTATTTTTTTTATACATAGATATTAGAGAAAAGGGATAATTACATTGTGAAATAACAATGTCAAAGTGGGAGAATTTAACACTGATGAATTATAATATCTTCAACTTTGTCACGTAACTGTGTTTGATATACACCCGCAGTATGCAAATGTATAGTTATAAAAGGAAAATGTGTGTAGGATTTATCAGTATATATAGTTTTTCCCTTTAAAGTATAAAATATATTTATAATCATTCATGAGAAATTTAACAATTAATATTTTAATAACTTCATAATCCACGACCATTAATTTTTTAATTAATATTTATAACTATTTTTTTTCAAGGAGTACTTATAATTTACAACTACATATTCCGTAAAAAAAAAACTTCATATTATCACATATATGAGTTCATCACTATATGTAGAAGACTCATATAATTCACATTGCATTAACTAATGATAAAGAGAGAAATGGGAGTTTAGATAAGGTTGTGGAGATATTTAATTTAGATGAGGATTTCTTGAATGTGAATTGTAAATTGGTGGGTCTAACTATAGTTAACCTAACAGTGACTGAGGGCAGACAAAACTGAAAAAATTGTACCAAAGATTGTCGTACATGATGCTACTACTTACTCTATCATCAGTATCAAACCATTGTAATGATTTTTTATAATGAGATAATTTTACTCAGATTAAATTGTTATGAGCCATAAATTTGTTTTTAGAATATTTAACGCGCGAAGGTGAGAATTGTTTGTAGTTGAATTAATAAGAATTAGAAAGATGAGTCCGGGAAGAAAAATTTGGTACAATGATATCTCCTTAGTAATCTATCCTTAAAATTGTTTTTAAAAATTCAATAACTTTTTAAAATATTATCTCTAATGTCTCGGACTCTCCCCTCTCTCTTCTTCCCTTCCCTCCCTCTCTACTCTCTTTCCCTTGTAATTTTCTACTTTTAATTGTTTTTAACCTTTATTCTAATCTCTGATTTTGTTTGATTGAATTAATTTCCATTTTGAGAAAAATCTAAGTTAGGTAAAATTAATTTTTGAATGAAATAAAATAGACTATTTCTTTCTGCGATTAAAAAAGTCAGCGTGGTCATAATTCTATAGTAGAATTTTTTTAAAATTATATTTATATATATAACAAAGTTATATTACTAATTCACATAATATTTCTATTTTTGTTTAATTTATTTTGTCTCGTAATATTTCTGTTTACATGTTTTTCTTATATTTCTTCTTTACATAAAAAAAGTTATGTTAAAAATATAATTTCTTTCTTCAAATTGTGAAATATTGCATGATATGTCAAAGAACCTTAACTGCGACGCTTCCTGAAATTCAAATTCACTGTTCTTCTTCCTTCCACTTGCACTGCATTATAAAGAAGGCGGCAGAGACTGACAAAAGAGGAATCAAGGAAAAAGAAGGAAAGGACATTGTTATGCTTTTTGAATTTTGATGCAACATGTAATAAGATAGTTCATTTAATATGAAAATAAGAGAAGATAAATTATTATCTAATCATTTAATTATATAACCATTTAATCTGGTTTAAATATTTTTATAATAACTTACTGAATTATTATAGATTTTATATAATGTTAAGGAGTTGGTTCAGTGAAAGAACAAAAAATCTCACAAGTAACAGGTCACAATTTCAAGCTCCTGCTTATCTCTTTGGAGATGGAGTTCCTTTAACTTTTTATAATTCAGTTGATTAGACAGAATATATAAATTATTTTAAAATCTGTAATATTTATTTTTAATTTCTACATATAACAAATAACACTCTTTGAGGTGTCATTTTTTTCTCATATATTTTTGTAACTAAAAAAAGATTAATTTTATATGAATCAACATAAATGAAATTCTTTATCAAACCTATTATTAAATAAAAGTTTGTTTTCTTGAAAAATACACTGTAATCAGCTCTGACCAAGCATAACGTGGTGGTGATCTCTGCTTTTAGTGTTTTTGCTTTGAATTTAGTATATGTTTTCGTGAAATAGCATGACTTAATTACTAGGAAAAGTGCCGACCATTAGGTATTCAAAAGCAAAGTCAAAAATATAATTCATACGAAAAGTCATACAATACTTGAATTTGAATTCTCAGTCTGTATATGTAAGTATGCCTGCTGTTTTACTTTAAGAGGCAACACGTACGTAGTTGGCAAGCCACAAAAACAATTTCTATTATTTTCTTCCTAAAAAACATCATCCTAAATTATATAAAAAAAACAATTTTCTTGTGGGGGTCAATAATTTTTGCCGATTCATCCACATCCGCAACCCTCCACAAAAAGCAAAAGCAGAAAAAACCTATTTCAAAGACCTCATAATTAAGCAATTCCAACAATGATAGTGGTTGCTTGACAAAAGTCATTGATTCTAGTTGAAGATGAAATGAAATGAGAGAATTCCTTCTCTAACGTTGATTTTATCTCGTAGCTGTTATACCAAATAACAATAATAATTAAGCAATATTTTTTTTTCTTTCATTTGTTTGATATAAATTATAGATATATTCTACTGAAAATGCTTATACGTACTCAAATTATTAGATAAGATCACTAAAGGAAGTTAGGGTCTCTTTTCGAGTATTAACACACTTGTATACTTAAAATTTAAACTACTAATTAAACTGAAATACCATCACCCAGGTTGATCTACGTATTTGGTATTATAAGAAATACAAAATAAAAAAACTAAAATGCCTTGCGATGGTTTCTATTATTATTTATCAATTTTTAAAAAAAATACAAAAATGAATGTGCATATATAATCCTATTTATGCTTAAAAAATATAACAAAGTAAATTTGAGTCGTCAAATCATGTCAAGAGATCAAAGGGAAATTTTTTATAATTTATTATTATTTACTAGTTGGAAAGGACCACTCAGTGCGTCGGACATACACGGAATATATAATGCATATAATGTTTTTGTTTAGAAAATTTTCCAGGAAAAATTGTGCTATTTGGTTCATAAATCATTAATGACCATTATTAGACTTATATTTTGAGTAAATAGTATATATATATATATATATATATATATATATATATATATATATATATGACAAAGAGTTTATGACTGTTGAAAAATGTTACCAAAGGATTGGGAAGAGAGTAATCCCTCACAATTAGTATATATATTTAGTAACCAATATATACCTCAAAATAGAATTGTATTTAAAGGAGAATACATATGAAAAAAATATACTATTAAAAATTGCTAACTTCAAGCTCATTAATACTAGCATTTAATAAATTGAAATCAATTTTCATGTATAGATAAATAATATGCAAGAAGATGTTTCTTTTCTTATGAATGTCGAGGAAATTGATGTAGTTAATACCTAACAATTCTAGTAACTCAAAAATCAAAATGGCAGATATATGTCGGTATGATTACTTTGCCTAGTATCCGGGGTCACAAGAAGTGTAAAAGAATCTGCATATGATAATGACATAGAAGCGTATCGTATCATATCTCGTCCTAAGAAAATAGGAACAATAACCATAAACACATGTGGGTGATCGAAGATTGAGGAAGTAACTCAGGATCGATGCTCGATTTGTCCTCAAATTCGGTACCTAACATATCCTTTAGAAGAGTTTAATTAGCTGTTATTAAGAGTCAACCATACCACAATTTATATGCTACACGCACGCACACACACATGTACACTATATTAATCCCACGATGTTAATTACTGTCCTAAGTAGACAACATGTTAATTTGACCACCATTTCTTTCTAATCTCCAATGTTGGACTACAACATTATGGTTTTTCAGTTTTTTCTATGTTCCCATAATTGTGAATTGTCGTTCCTCCTTTAAAATCTAGCCATGATCTTGAGTTCAACACATGCACTCGCATAATAATTTGACCCCTTTTATTTTATTTTTTATAAAATATAATTTGACCTTTCTTTGTTGGAAAAGATTTTTCTTTTATACTACACATGTACGTACGAAACACTTGCCCCCAATTTCTTGCTTGAAAGTAGAAAATAAAATATTTGAATTATATTCGCATGAGTTGACCACTTCCATTCCACTACTCACAGGTTGCAGCTCAGCCATATTCGAATACGGCCAAAAGAAATATATAAGATATTATGAATTGAAATGCTTATTTTTTTAATGATCAAATATGTCTTCGATGAATTTAATGAATTATACATATAGTAGTATGATATATGGGGTTTTGACATTGAGGCAAGAATCTGAAAAGTTCATTACTTCGAAGCTGTTAACTTGTTATTTGTATTAGCTAGTTGGCAAAAATCAATCTCTTGAATCTCTACTTCTAGTGTATCCACTAAGGAAAAAAATATGCATTTTCTTTTTCTGTTTTTTTTTTCAAATAGTTTTTTATTCTAAAAAATGTGCTATTGTTTTAAAACCTATATTCTTTGATTTACTGTTAAACATATTGAAATTATTTTTATTGAGCGTATCAAAGAAATTTCCTAGTATATTCTTAGTCATTTTAACAAATAAACAAATCACTTTTTCTTGATGGAAAAATCTACCGAGTAATTTTATTTATATAATTAAATTTTGCTCATTTTTTTAAATGGGGAGAAAAATAAATGATATAAAATAAGTGATATGATATAAAAAAAAATGAAAGAATAAATAAGTACAAAATTTTATGAAATTTATTATATAAATTTCACTACTTAAATCTATTTATCTTTTTTAAACCGGTGATATTGATATAAAATATTTATTAATTTTATTGATGATTAATATTTATAAAAATCTTAGTTAATTATCATTAATAAAATTTCTTATCTCAATTACTTTTCCTTTACAACATTCGGCATTCAGATTCTAAACTTTGCTTAAAGAATCTGAATTCATTATAGCTTGAAACGATAAAATGTTGTCAAATCTATTTATCTTTGAACAAGCAAGAAACACTTTTAAAAAAACAAAATGGTAAATTAAAATTAGTAAAACGTTATATGTAATTTTTTTTAAAAATCTTCATTCAAATTTTTGTGACCTCAATATTAATGATACAAAATAATTTTCACACTAGTTTTTTTATAAGGCAAAAACATACAGAATTTATTAATACGAAATTGCATCAGAAGTAACATAATTTTCACACTAGTAATTCAATATTTTGTACGGCTAACAGTTTACTTACATGCCAAAAGAAAAAATATAACTTTTGGTAGGGGAGGTCAGGGTAGAGTTCTTTAATTTTAAACCATAAATCGTGGCCAATGAAGTATAAAATTAATTGGATAAAATGGAGCTTGATGTATTCCAACAAAAAGAAGAAATTATAAAGAAGTGACGCAAAAAAGAGGAAACTGTGTTTAAGATAGGAAAAATCAAATCAACTATAAAACAAAAGTCAATGTTCGCGATCCCCGAGAATAAATATCCACAATTTGCCACGTCAGCATATCACCACCGAAAGTGATACTCTGCATATCCTATATCAATTTGCACATACCCTAAAAATCAAGAGGCAGTGTCAGCCGCATTTCTATCAATATGGGTATATTTTCTTAAAAAAATTATTATTTAGAGATAGATTTTAAATTAATTTCATTTAAAGATAAATTGTAACATGAATTACGATTTTTAAAACGAAAATAGCAATATCTACTTTGAGTTTTATTTTTTGTTTTAAAATTTTAACAATTATTTTTTTTATGACGTTAAAGACGTAATAATTTTTTTAAGACTTTAAAATAAATTATTAATTTTTTATAAAATCATAAATAATATTTTATTTTAATTATTTAAATAATTAATATATGATATTTTTTATTTAATATTTTCTATATTCTTTTGATATGGTTCATTTAATATTTTTATATTATTTCATTAAATATATATTTAATATATTTAATAATTTTTATATGATTTTTAAATATTTAAATATTTTTTTATTTAATATAGTTTCTATATTTAATATTTTTTATAATTTTTTACTCTTGTTAAAGATTATTATTTATTTTATAAATTAAAAAATAATTTAAAATATTTAAATATAAATAAAATTATTAAAATGTATTACATATTTATTTAACAAGAGAAAATGTTTGAGAACGAGTTTTGTAGATATGTGTCAAAATCTTTCATATTGTGGTATTCAATTTTAATATTTTTATTTAAATTTAATTTTTTACATTATTTTTTAAATTTATAAAATAAATAATAATTCTTAAGAATAATTAAAAAATATAAAAATATAAAAAATATTAAATAAAACATTCAATAATTATTTAAATAATTAAAATAAATATTATTTATGATTTTATAAAAAAAATTAATTTACTTTATGATTTTAACTTCGTAAAGAAAAACTTTTATAATTTTGAAGTTGTATTTAAAAAAAATTGAAGTGGTATAAAATTTTATGATTTTCATATTTTTTTTAAAATAAAAGTCATATTAGGATTTTTAATTTAGAAATTATAATCTTTACTACTTATTATATTACTTTAAAATCTATCCTAAATGATAAATTTTAAAAAAATTACACCCTATTGATAGAAGAGCCTAGTGTGTCAGCAGTACAAATGAGAAGAGATTCTTATATGTATTCATAGTAATTTTTTCATATCCATTTAATGCGTGATACTTTAGTTTCTGATCTCAAACCAACTAAAATAAACAGTACCTATAAACAGCTAAGTTAAAGTCCGTTAAGTGATATAAAATCAGATGCTAAAGCTTACGTTTGATTAAGCATTGGTTTCCTATTTGTAAGGTAAATTTCACGTCAAAAATCATTCTATATTATTGGAGATTTCACGTCATTTAGTATGATAGAATTAAATTAGACTCATAATTTATTTTCTAAAATGATATCACAGACACATGTCAAGTAATATGAAATGAGAAACTAATGTTACTCAAAACATTTTAACTTGTATATTATAAAATATAAATATTTATTTGTATAAATACTTGTGGCTTAGATAAAAAAATTGATATAAAATTATTTTTAAATTAAAATAGATAAATGATTAAAAAATAAAATATAAAAATAAAGATAATAAAATAGTCATTAAAGATGCTTGAAATAGATATTTTTTTTATTAATTGCAAAAATAGTGTATGAAATGCCCCTTCAAGCAAAAAGAGAAAGATAAAAAGATGTTAATATTAAAAATATTTAATTGAGAAAGTAGGTAGAATGAGAGTTGGAGTTTTCAAATTAGGATTTTTTTTTGGTAAAGACAAATAAGGAATTCTAACTCGTAGTGTACTAGATAAGAAAAATACAACCTAGACAAAAAATATTTAAAAACCTAGACAAAAAAAAAAGAAAATACTTTTGTTTTAAGAACAAGTGAAATTTGAAGAAACTCCCTTTTGTTCATGTCACATTTCACAGCGAATCTGGCATTACAAAGGTACTTCTAAATTTAAATAAATCTAGATAATGCAGTTTACTAAATTAAATTAAATTTAATTCTAGAAGTTGCTTCAGACTTCTAAAATGGAAAGACAATTATTTCTTCAGTTTTAAAATTTTATCACTTAAGGAAATTCCGTAAACATTAATAAAATTATTAAACATTAATTATAGAAATATTAATAACATTGATTGAAATATTTTTATTCAATATAAATTAATTGTAGAGGTTGCTTCAAACTTCTAAAATAAAAAGACAATTTTTCTGTTCTTCAGTTTTAAAATTTTTTCATTGAAGGTAATTCATTAATGTCAACTAAAGTACCAAATTTAATTATACAAAATAACATGTCATTGAAATATTTTATTAAAATATTATTTTATTCATTTTATTAAGTAGCAATATTAGTAGATGGGTTTGAAGGCAATAAATTAATTTTTATATCTTCCAAATTATAATATATCAATTTAAAATCAGATAGAAACTATCTCTAAAAAGTCATCTATACAAAAAGGAAAAAACTACAAATCAAAGTTAACGAAAAAAATTCCCTTGTCTACAAATTCTTAAAAATTGTTGATTCGTTTTTAAATTTTTTGTTTTAAAAATCTATATTTACACAGTTTTTTTTTTAATTTATCAAAAGCCATTTAAGATGGTGATATTAGACATATATTTTGTTAATATCGTATCTCAAAAAATAATTTAAACGAAAATCAGTCAGAAGGTCTTTCATTTTTGCCAACTTGTTGCGAGTGTCTATATTCCCGGGATTATACATACATTCGAATTCTCAAATTTCATTCCAAATGCATATGCTTTGTTATTTTATATACGGTATATATTATTATAATTATAATAATAAAATGAAGAATGATGAATAGAAATAATTGAATAAGAATTTCAACTCCCGATAGCTTGATATTTGCTCAAAGCACTCATCAATGCACGTGTCTCACACCCTATGACCTTCAAAAGTCAGAGGTCAAATCCCGACCGGTAATATGATCAGATGGCTATGATCCCTGCAAACATATTAGAAAAATGCCATATATATTATTAAAAAATAATGAAAATTTAAGTGGGTCCAACGCTACTTAATGGATTTCAGATAACTTTTTGTAAGAAATAAGATAGAAAGTATTCAATAAAATAGATGTTACATGAAATAAGGATAATTATAATGTTAAAAAGAGACTATATAAGATATCATAAAATAAAATGAGATCAGAGCATCAGACTATTTTTAGATTCCAAAGGCATCATACCAAGTGAAATATCTAAATATATAACACATAAAAACATTTAAAGGATAAATTATTTCTTACCTTACTTATAGATGATGCTGTACATGGACTATTGTTTAAAGAAAAATGTCAAACACCCTATTTTTTGGATGTATAGGTGGAAGAAAATGATAGTGGGAGAAAAACTAGAAGAAAACAGAAATTAATAAATTGGACAAATAATGTAATGAAAACGAAAGTGAAGAAAAAAATGATGTGAGTTTTGAGATTTATTTAAAGGGTTGATCTTTGACAACAAATATATTTTATAGACACAAGTCAATAATTAAACCCATAAACATATGTTTAAGAGAAAAAATTATTTACTAACTTGTCACACCATATTGATATAATGAGGTGAGAATGAGATAGAAAAGAAATTGTGAATTTGAGTGTATCATAATAACACCTCATTTTTTTAATAATGTTAAAGTTAATTGTATAAATAAACTCACCTTCCTTCAATAAATAAAATACAATAAATTCACCTATTTTTATATAAATATTTTATTAAACTAGTTCAGAGATTATAAGTGTCCTTCAATTCACTAAAACAAAGATTTATTTTGTTCACAGTGTGTGATTAAGAAAGAGATATAAGTATCTAATTATAAATATTTTTATTTTAAAAATTTATCGTTGGATAACTTTTACTTTCAATTATTCTTTATAGTTTATTCTCTTCATTTTCTTACTATTATCTTATCTTTTAGCCTGTATTTTTTTTATTAAATATTAAATTAACAAATTTAAAAAATACTTCAAGAATATACTTAGGTGATTTAATTTATGGACTACGGTAATAGGTGCACCAAGGTAGCAGGTAGGCCCGCACCCAAGTGGGAGGTATTGTGCTTGGTGGCGTTGTGAGGGTTTTGGGGAATGTTATCTGTTAGTGACAGAATGTGAGTTATTAGTGTGTGTGTGTCTCTAATGCCTATGTGTATGTGTGGGAGACAGAGACAGTAATGCAAATCTTTGACCGTTGACTTTTCACATTAGATACTTATAGTTTTATATAAAGAAGGAAATTATCCAATTTTTATTGTGATCCATTTAACATCTCGAGAAAAATGCTGAGATCTAACATATAGATTAGGATTAAATTATGTGAATGGAAATATGGTGATGTTTTTATAATGCCCCTAATTGGCCTGCTCCTCTCCACTGCGTGTGTCTCCCATTACCCAATTTGCCACTATTACCTTTGCTTGTTATCTATATTGTATACACAACCATTGCATAATTGGATGTTTCATCTGCAAAAGGGGGAGAAGAACCATTAGTTTATTTTGTTCCCCTTTTTTTCTGGTCAAAATATGAGTTTTAAATGTCAATCTTTGGACCCTCCCTCACCGGAATTTCCTTACTAGGCACTAGGCATGGGTTACTATCTAGGCTTGAAGTCAAAAATAATATGAGATTGAGTGAGGGAAAAGGATTTGGTGTGAGAGGAAATTAAGAAAGTGACTTTGAAATTACAAACATATCTTAATCTTATTGAAATATAGCATTTCCAATAACATGGTATGATATATCTCTTAACTATGTATTTGGAATTAGATTCAGGATTGTGTGTATAAAATAATATCTATTTATTGAAAGATATTAGTTTCTTAATTAATTGAAATTTCATATATCTATAGATTAGTTTCTGTCTTTTAGTCAGGAGGATATCTTAGGTTTTCAAGAAGTGATACATTTAAATATTATTTTAAGGGGATAAGTCGGCACATAATGATTCTAGATAGCATCTTGAAAGTTCTAGCCAAATCATTTGTATCTTCATCAAATTGGGTTCGTCTTCTTGTATTACAAAAGGTCATAACCCGTTTTATTGGTATTCATATGGGAGTATCCAAAAGTAAAAACAGGGCAATTAATGGCATATATATCTAATGAGATAATCATTAACAGTGAGCACTAATGAGAATAAGATTGTTAGTCAATTGAAAGATATCACACTTTGATTACGTAAAAACCATTACTAGTAAGCATGGATTGATAATGTCCAAATTGACAGTGATTGCGTGTAGGATGTTTAAATGAAAAAGTACAAGCACAAGGCCAATGCACAATAAGATAGGACATATAATTGTGTTGTTCACAACAAACTTTCTTATTGGACATAATAATACGGCATCTATGCAGTGTCCTTTTATGTTGAAACCAAGGGCAATTTCAATAAGAGCGGCAAGAATGAGAGTTTCTAAAGTATGATAATTGAGTTCGGTATACAAGTAACTAGGTACTAAGGTACAAGGAATAAGTCACATCTCTCAAATAACTTTAAGAAAGGGATATAATATTCTTGTGTACGTATTAATTTATGTTTGTACATTTTGGGCCAAGTTTTACTAATTGTCATACAAGGTCTCGATTGGTGCGAATTGAGATGCAGCAAAGATATTAATTTAATTTGGAGCACCAATGGGGGGACAGAAATAGTAGCATTTGTTTAATCACTCAGATATTACTTTGATGACAAGATTGATGCAATTCAGTAGAAAAATATTATCCTCTGTGATTTGTGTAAGCATAAAAGGTCACATACCTGATGCATGAAATTATGTACAAAAACCTTTTAGAAGTACCATTATGTCCAAGATCAAGGCTTGAGTAATAATTAAGTACTAGGGTAATTGTTTTGTCAAAACGTTCATACTAGTGGCTCGAGGAACTAAAAAGACTATATAGGGAACAAATTGAGTTTTACAATATAGTTACAGCCAAAATCCAGCATATAGTTCATTGGTAATGCTAATTGATGATTAAAGATGTAAACATCTTCCTAAGGCATGATTAACTTTTTGAAACCAATTATGTGGTCCCTAATATCATGCTTCCATTTGGGGGTAACAAGGGAGAAAAGTCAGTGGCAGCAGTAACATGGAGGAACATTTGAATGAATCCATAAGGAAAATCATCACACCCCGTCGTTAAGCTAGGACTGCCTAAAAATTTGCATAAAAATTAGCATAATTAAGTAAAGTACATTTCTGAGTCATTGCTAATTGGCTCTTAGAGATCCAGAGGGAAGTTAAAATTTTAAATTATTTGTTGATCACATGGCACCTTTTTGCTTGGGATATACTATATAACATATCATAGTCAAGGTAAAAAGGTGATTTTATTTTTTTATTTATTTTCTGTAGACATCAAAAGGGCTTTGAATCTTGTAAAATTTGATTACTTTATGAGATAGAAAAAGGATCATGGTTTTTGAAATGGTATATTTTGCATTATGCTTTACCCAGGTCTGCTACAAATTCATGATGGTTTTAAAGACCCTTGAAACTGCTACTAGTTCAGCATCCCCACCTTGTTGCATTATTGCTTGAATCTTTTTATCTTCTTCAGATGAAAAAGTAACAGAATGATGAGTATTTCTTTTTCTTTTTTAATTTTAAAAAAATAATAAAAACACATGTTGAAATCAGGGAAAATATGGCATTCTAGCAACTAACACTTTGAGAGGTTCTTATTCTTGTATTACTAATGCCATAAACTCTTTTATCAATCAAAAGTGTGGTCCTACTGTGTTGTCCATATTCCGAGTGATTTCAACAGTACTCAAACGTGGTGATTTAAGACTCTCAATGTAGGAATTAGTCAAAAGAGTAACACTGCTATAAATCAACACAAAACCCCATATCTTAAAATTTTTATCATCTTTTTGATTTACACGGTTTGGCATACCATTATAATACAAATGTTAGGCTATAATGCATTCATTGTGATTAGTTTAATGCATTGAAATGATGGTTTTTGTTTATAGCTTAGTTAAGTTTGAGGTATGAAAATTTGTACAACAATCCTCCACATTCCACTAAAGTGCCTTTTAATTGATGAATTCCTTTTTCACATGCATCTTTTACTATAAATAATCATATTCGAATTGGATAACATCATTATGAATAATAAAATTTTTCTTCTAATTATTTAACATATCACACTGGTGACTTCATAGCTAAAGAAGATGAAATAACTTGAACTCTAGTTCATTTTCCACTGCACTTTTTCCTTTTAACCTTTCTCACCGACACACATAGCTAGCATCATTTGACCGACAACAAGATCATCATAATATGCTGCCAGATGAAAGTGATAACACTTTGTATATCTACGCAAAGGGGTCAGTACAATGCTTGTACCTCCACCAGGACGTGTCCTTGCATGCTTCAAATTCAAAAAAAAAATTATAAAAAAATAAAGAAAAAAGGGGGATAGGAAATAAGCTAAAAAGACAAAAGTTAAAGAAGAATGAAAAGGAAAGGAAAAAAAAAGTAATATTTTGTATAAAGGCAAAGTTCACCTAGCTCAATGGTTGATAAGTATCATGATACCTTGTCCACCACTTCATGCAACAAATAGATAACGCAGTACACCATCACTACAAAAGCAAAATTTGCTGTCCAATTCTGATTTCAGCAACGAACTTGTCAATCAGAATGCATTTACACAATTGCCAGTGCAACTATTCTTCTACATTCCTTGAGAAAAAAAAAATTCAAGGACCACCCTTTATCCTTTTAGTATGTTGAGACTTCATGCACAACATTATTATTGGGAAGGTGATCATCAAAGTCCTTATCAATATAACATGGTAGCCATTATTTGAATAAAAACCGTTTGCCAATAATTTTTGTACTTTAAAATACGTTATATTTTCCACATCCTATTCTATGCATGCTTTCTTTTACTTTTTGCTGTCTCATATACCATGATGCTTTCGCTTTCATGTATTGTAATAGAGAAATGATAATGTTTTTTTTTTTTTCATCATCAAATATTAATTTTATTAATGGATGAGATCGAATCAACAACCATTTTTTCTTCTCTTTTTTCTTAATCATCAAATTCATTTTATATCTTCGAAACAATAACGTTTTAGTTCATTCATGATTCATGACTAGTGATCAATGATCATGGAGGTTGATAGAGGCCTTCACACCCTCCACTCGCAGTTGAAGCCATCTTGTCGGTCAAATGCCACCAGAGTATATAAGGATTGTGTTCATGACTGCCTATGCAGATTAATCCATATGCTACTAGAAGAATCCAGATATATTGAACAATATTTGGAAGCAGGATGAGCCTTATATTATGGTTATATTTCTAATGCACATATCACTTCACAAAGTCATGCTTTCTTTCTAAAAGAAAATGATTTAAATCAAATTGCACACCCTTTCACTTTCTTACTTTTGCCTCCTGTTATTTATCTACACTACACACAAGTTTTTTTTTTTTTTTCTTTTTTTTTTAAGTAATGACATACACGTATTATCACACTCAAATGACTGGCATGACAAGAAAACACTAATATATATTAAAATGACAGAAGTTCAAAGAACGGATTCCTTCATTTTTCTGTTTTTCTTTCTCTAATCATTGACAAGGACACAGTGTATAAGCTATGACAGCATTGACAAGACCCAGTTCCGTTTATACATCCTAAGGACAACAAATAAGAAAAAGAGAAGAAAAGGGAAATTGTATTTAGTCTATTATGAAATTTCATAAAGTAATAGGCATCAAGCCAAAATAGGTTTACAATGAATACAAAACAGTATGGGATGGCATCTTGCTTAAAACAAAAACAAAGTAAACATGACAAAAGAAGAGGATGTTACAGCCTAAATATCTGTGGAACAGTATGTACTCATCAATTTTAAAACATGAAATAATTAATCTTCATTTGACAAAAAAGAAAGAATAAAAAGAGAGATAGAAGTTAATGTAGCCAAGTGAAAACATTGATCAGTTAAACCAGAAATTGAAGTTTTGAATCACAATTCACTAGTGTTCAAACATGGTCGGTAAAAGTGAGAACAACCTCTGTTAAAGGTGAAATGAAATATATAAAAATAATTATTATAAGAAAGGATTTAGCAGACAGAATCTAATTGATCTGCTTTATCTTCTAGCTGGACTCAGCTTTCTAGAACTTAGTGTCAACCAATGGCAACAATCAAACATAATCCCTCCAAGATTTTCATAACCAGGGAGGGAGAGCTTAGATTATAATGATTCATGTCAGGTGTTGAGGCATATTACTCCATGTCATAGGGACATTGCTATAGAGATAATTTATAAAACATAAATGCAAGAGGTTTGATTAGTGAGTAGTAGTGGCCACGTAGCCTCATGAGAAAAACAAGCACCACCTTATTAGGCATCCTTCCAAATTTGGGAAATTGAGAGCAAGGTGCATTTAATAAAATCACGATTGGATTTTTTTTTTTGTTTTTTTTTTCCTTCTAAATTCTTCGGCCCCCTAATAAAGAAGAACCAACCAAATGGGTGTCTTGGTTGAGGCCACAAATCACATGGCAGAACCAATAAAATGAGTTTGTCGGCTACTTTTCAGGGCCAGGATTGGAAGGCTAGTGATAACACTGTGAGCAAGGCACAAACATTTTGATTATGGTCTAGCACGTAGCCGAGGATAAACATTAATCCAAAAGTTGGAAAGCATAGATGACAAGATGAATCAAAAGAAAAGAAACAATGTGATTAACAAAGTAGTAAGTACTAGTAGTATTTAGTGAGAATGGTTTAGGTGGTTTCGTTTTGTGATTCCAAAGTAACGATGTTTATTGCAAAGCACAAACTTTACTGACTAATAATTGTCATTTTTTTTGGCTCCCCCATGCCCCAATTAAATGCAATATCATGCAGTACTAAAGTGATTAAGATTAAAGAACTATGAAGCAAGTTCATGTCAAATCCTACTTGAGCTTCTTCAACTGGCTTAGCTTAAAAACCTTTCAGCCCATGTTTCGTGTCACCCCATAGGTTAGCTTGTGGGGCTTTTAAAATGCGAATGCACTCTTGACCTCAAGTACGCTACAAAAGTATCTCTCTTTTAGATGATGATTGCAGTCATATGGGACTGTGGAGGAGGAGGAGTAGTAGTAGGGGCATGCTTTCCTCACTCTCTAAGTTCCATCTTTCGTGTGTTTCTTTTTGCCTTTTGAGTTTGTTTTTTGGGGGAAAGACTAGTAGTGGGACTTAACAAAGAGATAAATATTGGGATAATAAAGAGAGAGAGTGCTTAAGACCATGTAAGGTGGGGAACATATTCATATAGACTTTGAAAATAAGTTATGTTCATTGGATAGTAGGCTGCATGAGGCCTCAGGGGTGTGTGTTTCCTTGCTTTAAATGGGATTTGAGATTACATTGCCCAAAATTTTCCAATATAAACAGTTCTAAGAGAGAGAGAGGTACTTGTACTTGTGGACCATCAAACTTTGAAAGAGGTGCTTGGTTTTTCTCTAGATAGTGCTGTGTGATGTGCAGATATCATATAATGATATAACAACAATGTTTTCCAATTTCCAGAATTGAAATTTCTTTGTGGAAAATTACGGGGGGTGTTAGGGAAGCCGGTCCCAATAGCAAATGCATCTAAAAAGAGAGAAAATAAAGAGTGGTGTGTCTTGTCCCCCTACAATTGAATTTGACCCCCATGAAGAGTGGAAATGGAGTTTCACAATTATAATGTCTTGTTTAGACCTTGTTAGCCCCCCCACACCCTTCGATCTCTCTTTCCTTGTGGGATGATGTGGCTGAACATAAGAACATCTGAGTTTTTGCCCCCACAAATCCCTCTTTGGATTAAGTCACATTTAGGGTTTCCTTCCATGATGGTAGGTACTGGTTACAAGCACCTAGACATTGTTCGTGACTCGTGAGCTGCACCACTGCCTCGTGCCACGTTTTTGTGTTGGTTTTTATTTCACAAATGCATAAGAGGAGAAAGTAAAACCTTGCCCAGCATTAAAGAGTGCGAAGGACATGCAAATACGTTTAAGCATTTCCGGTTTTCACATACAGGCTTGTCAAAATCTTCCATGGAGGGCATATCACATGTATGTTTGTTGAAAGGATGAAAAGGATAATTCACTATGTTAGTGTGACAACGATAATTTAAAACTTTCAAAGTGATCAAATTTTGGTCTGAGACCCCTGAATATTCGAGATAGAAACATGCAACTTGCACAGGCTTGATATTTGTTGCGACAAAACTACCATATCTATAATGGCATCCTTTAACCATATAGCAATCTTTTGAAAAGTTATTAGGTCTTGAGAATCTCGATAGTCATGTAGCTTATATTTTCATTTCGATGCTTTTTATTATTCCATAGTGGTGGAAGCAGGTTTGACTCTTTAGCCAAATTAGATGCTAATGGCCAACACAAATCTCTGTGCAGCTTTACACATTGTAAGATCATTGCCTGAATTATCCAAAACAGTTCTTCACTGGGGGAATTAAGGGCCGATAATGGAGAAGCATTTTAAATTTTCATCTATCGTTAGTAGCTTTCTACACAGTTCAGAAATGATCAGTCACATCATTAATTATAGTTGCCAAGATTTCTCACTTCTGGTAAATACTTTAAACTGTTTTTTAAACAATTCACACCATGATTCACTATAGTTGTAAACTTGTAATATAAGTGAATCAAACATTAAATCTACAGTAAAACAGTAAAAGGGTACACATTTAAGCAAACATTGACTTGTGGAGAAGGCTTCATTATTCACACAGTATCTAACAAACTAAAAGCAGCTGCCTAGACTAAGAGAAGGCTAGAGTTTTCCACTCTCCTAGCAAGTCATTTTCTAGCAGTAACCAAATGCTTGCCCTTTGAGAAAACTAAAGACTACTCAAATACCAAAATACTTCCATCCCATGAACATGAAGCAATAACATAAGGTATAACAGGGTGGAAGGCAACATCTATTCATGCCTGGTCATGGGCCTTGATTTTCTTCACAACTTTGGATGACTGATAATCATAAATTTAGATAGAACCATCTGAAGAGCCAGAAGCGAGTTTTTTCCCGTCCAAGCTGAAATTACACTTGATTGGGAACCCGGAGACCACATTGGCCCTCATATCGCTTATATTTGTTAAGTCTGTAAGGTGGGGTGGTAGTAAAGATTACAACATATTTTTTTTGCTCAGCAAAAATAAAATATATATGTATATAAGAGGAAAGAAGAGTACAAGTACTACTAAAAATACAACCTATCAACAGACATAACTGAACTATGGCAACCTAATACAAGCAGACTACAAGGAATAGGGTGCCACAACATAATTCCCATTTGATTGAGAAACAGAAATTGAATCAAATTGGTGGCACCTCACACAGGACACGTATAAGCTTCCACATAAACCTGATTCAGGAGTATAATAAGCTGATTAAAATCTCAATTCACAAACTATAACAAAGTTTACATGTACATATGGCCAAATTGATATTTAGAGATGAATTGCATACTCCAAAAAGCATATAAGCACCAAGAACAATAGGTTGCATACGTCATAGAAAATTCCAGATTGTAACATGTAGTGCGTGTGACTATGTAGTGATTAAGTTTTGGTATGTTATCACATGATGATCCGCTACCGAGACTCACACTTAGCCAATGGGACAAGCCAAACCAAGCACCACCCGTGTGTGGCCTGAGTTTTATCCCAACTTTAAGATTATGAATATTGGGAAAAACATAAGTTTCACATCGACTAGAGATAGTGCCAATATAAGTGAGGGACAACCTCACCTTATGAGCCAATTTTTTAGAGTTGAATTAGGTCCAAACCCACATTTTAAGATGATTGAGACTTGACACAATAGTAAAGTTGTGTCTTGGTGACTTATTGGTCATGGATTGAAATCCAGAAATAGCCTCTTTGCATATGCAAGGGTAAGACTGCGTACAATATCCATCTCCCTTACCTATGCATAGCGTGGAATCTCTGGACAATGGGGTACGTAGTTTTTTTAATAATCGTAGTTTTTTATCAGTGCAAATCATGCTTCTTTGCTGCATTAATACTATTACATAACATTTAACAACCATCAACAAATCTAAATGTTTAACCAAAAGTCAGGATACCTTGAGCGACAAGTGTAAATGAATAAAATGTAGATAATGAAATTTAATCTAACAAGTTTAAGTGAATAAAATGTAGATAATCTAATTTAATCTGATATGAAGGCAATGGCAACATAAATAGCTGTGTGTGGAAAAGTATATAAATTATGAGTAAGAAGAGGGAGAATCTAACAGCTGGTAATCTCAAATAAACCCTAAAGCAGTGTTGTTAATGGCAGAGAGTCCAAAATCCGCCGTATACATATGGTGGATGGCATGGCAGCAAATGGCGGAAGCCAAGGAGTGTGTGTATATATATATATATATACATATTAACAAAACAGTAGATATAAATAAAAAAACCCAGCACATATAACAGTAAATATAAATAAAAACTAAAAACACAGCAGATATAAATACTAAAAGACACCATTAAATACTAAAAAACAATAGATATAAATAAATAAACAAAACAATAAGATATAACAGTAAATATAAATAAAAAACTAAAAACACAGTAGATATAGATACTAAAAAATAGTAGATACCAATGACAATGGTATGCATTTTCCTAGAAAACATGACAAATTTCATGAGTTCATAATTGTTGGGAAATCGCGGGGGTTAAATATCGGGGAGATTTACACCAATAAGTCATGAGTAATCATATAAGTAAACTAAACATCACACTTTAATCCAAAACCTTAAGGTTCAGGTTTATGGGTCTTCTCTTTACTTATATGGTGCTCAACTTTTCTATTTTTATCTGATGTGGGACTTTACCTCACAATTGTACTCCAACAATCTCTTCCTCAAGTGTGAGTCTTTCCCACATAGTAGCCTCTCCCTTGAGCGGAAATCATTTTTAATTCATAAGTATCCAATGGTGGCCCTTAGAGCTTATACTCTAGTACATAGTTATAAAACCTGGTCCGGTCATTGACCCGACCGAGGTAGTGGGTCATTGGATTAGTGATCCAACCGGTGGGTCAGTAATTAGTCCAGTTTGACCCGGTCTATATTAAAAAAATTCAAAATTATATTAAAAAAGATTCATCCATAATTTCATACTTAAAAATCCAAAATAAGAATTAAAGTATTAAAATTAATAACACAAGGAAGTGTATTAATAATAAAAAAGAGTGTAAATAGCAAGTATTTAAATTAAAACAAGTCCAATTTTTTAATAAATAAAATAAGCGAAAAATCCATTTCAAAATGCAAAATGGAAACTGCAGAAAGCAAAAAATGGGGTGCAGAAAGAAATGTCATGGATCTAGAGGCCCAATAAAGAAAACCCCTAATTAATAGCCACTATATTTTCTATTCCTGCTGCGCCACTGCACGTTCTTCTTTTCCTCTTTGCTGTGCTGCACTTTCTTCTTCTCCTATGCTTCTTCTCTCTGCGCTTTCTTCTTTTCTTCTTTGGCTGCTGTCTTCTTCTATGCTTCTTTTGTTCTTTCTACGCTTTCAACAGATACGGTTCGATTTTTATTCGGCCTCTTCTCTCTGGCTTCCTGTTCCGCCTCCTTCACGGTGTGTGTGAAGGCACAATGGCGGCTTAGTGAAGGCGCGATGATGACAAAGTTCCATCGGTCCGGGTTCCAAAAACCCGCCAGGTCGCTGGCTCCGCATAAAACCGGCGGGGTTTCACCTGGCAAAGTCGAGCCAGATGCATGGCTGGTCCAATCCCCAACCCGGCCCGGTGGTAGCACCGATTCCTGGTTTGACCGGTCCGACCAGCCGGGCAGGACCGATTTTCACAACATTGCTCTAGTACGTTGTACCGCCGCAACACTTGCAGGACTTGCTACCTGGCCTCCATGCATGGACTCACCCCGCCAGGAAGACTTTTGATACAACAAATCTCCATGTCCATGGATCCACAACAGCCTTTACTTGTCCGAGCCGATCACTAAGTCGAACCATCGACTCTGATACCAATTGTTGGGAAATTGAGGGGGTTAAATATCGGGGAAATTTACACCAATGAATCATGAGTAATCATATAAGTGAACTAGGTACCATACTTTAACCCAAAACCTTAAGGCTCAGGTTTATGAGTCTTCTCCTTACTTATATGGTACTCAACTTTTCTATTTTTATCCGATGTGAGACTTTACCTCACAATTGTACTCCAATAATAATCAACACCTAACAAACTCATTCAAGAGTTCTAAATAACAAAGTGATAAAAACATAATCGAAACATAGAATGAAGTCTCTAATCCTCTCCCTCAACCCCAAACCAGTGTTATCAAATAGTAGCCATAGCACTGTGGTGGGGCAATTTTTTGATAAAACACCATACTCTGGAGGTGCTATGGCCACCCTAGACGAATGGTGTCCATTCTAGGCATGGCACCCATTGCGGAAAAATCATTTTTTTATAAAGAAAATGGGTTATTAAGCCCTGAAGAGAACCCACAATAGAGCAGTTTCTAAATTCTCTCTTGTGGCAATGCTGCTGCTACTAGAATGCACAACCTCTCCCTCCAATGGTGACTTCTAAACTGGCAATGACTTCACTGGAGACCTTTTTGGGATACTGCCATCTCTGTTGAGAAACATTTTCCCAGTTTTTTTTATTATGATTTTGTTTTAAAAATTTATTATTTCAATTTTTTAAATACTTTTTATTATTCCTTTTAATACTGACCAACATCTCTTCTTGCTTCCTCATTTTTTTTTTAATTTCTTTATTATATAACTGTTATAACTCCGCCTATGTGTGTTTGCATGCATGGCCTGTTCTAATCCAGGATAAAGGAAGAGGGTTGACGTCAGGGGTTGCGAATGAGCCATAAAAAACCAGCTATTTTTATGTGATGAACCTTTATGATATTTCGTTGGGTAGTACCTTTCATAGTGACACGTTACATTGAACCTCGGGTATTACGAAAAATGAGCTAGAGTTCTTGCCACAAGGCAAGGCGCTACATCGATCCCGAGATGTAGTGATGAGTGAGCTAGGGTCTATGCCAAAAGGCAAGATGCTAGGTCTTCACTCAGATTTGGTGACAAATAGGCAAGGGTCCCAACACGTAGATGAGCGAGCGTGGTAGACAAACACCGCCTATGAGTTTAGGATGAAATTGGGAAGCTGAAACATAGGGACATTAACGGGTAAACTGAGGGAGTTAGTAGATGTTTTTACCAAAAGGAAAATGAATATTGTTTGCTTGCAAGAAACTCTGGGTTGGAGAAAAGACCAAGGAAGTGGAGGGTATTGGTTTCAAGTTGTGGTATACAGGTACAACCAAGAGTCGAAATGAGGTTGGAATTATGATCCATGGAAGTTTCAGAGATAAAGTCGTTGACGTCAAAAGGAAATGTGAGAGGATTATGATGATTAAGCTTATAGTGGGAGATCTAATTTTAAATATTCTTAGTGTGTATGCATAAAGAGCCAATTTTGGGAAGACTTGAAGGATGTTATGAGAGGGATACCACGAAAGGAGAAGATTTTCCTAGGAGGAGATCTAAATGGTCATGTTACTAAAAATAGTGGAGGTTTTGATAGAATTCATGGTGATTTTGGCTATGGGACGAGAAATGAGACTGGAGAAGATGTCTTGAATATTGCACCAGCCTATGATTTGATGCTAGCGAACACTTTTTTCCGGAAAAGGGAGTCTCATCTTATCACATATCATAGTGGCCAAAATTGTAGTCAAATTGATTTCTTAATGGTTAGAAGGAAAGATAGAAATTCGTGTATTGACTGCAACGTCTAGCCTGGAGAATGTGTGGCGACACAACATAAGTTGGTAGTTCTAGAGATTAGGTTCAATAAAGTTCTTAAGTTGAGGAAGAATGCTCAAAACCCAAGGATAAAATGGTGGAAGCTAAAGGAGGAGAAACAAATAGAGTTTAAGGAAAACATGTTGCGTGAAGGACCGTAGGAGTTTATTGGAGAAGTAATGAAATATGGAATAAGATGACTGTGTGTGTTCAAAATGTAGGAAAGAGTATGCTAGGTGAAAGCAAAGGTAACAAGGTTCTTACAATGGAAACATGGTGGTGGAATGGAGAGGTGCATGAGGCTATTAAACAGAAGAAGGAATGCTTTAGATATTTGCATAAATGTCCCAATGAGAATTCGCAAAAGTTTAGAGTAGCGAGAAAAAAATGTAAAAAAAGCAGTACGGGAAGCTAGAGATAATTTTTGACGATTTGTATAAAACTCTTAGGAGTAAGGAGGGTGAAAAAGTTATTTATAAACTTGCAAAAATGAGGGATAAGAAGAATAGAGACCTGACCCAAGTTAGATGTATTAAGGATGAAAATAAAAAACTTTTGGTATGAGATGAAGATGTAAGTGAAAGATGGGTAAACTACTTTAACAAACTTTTTAATGGGAATGACGACAAGAGTGAAGTGGATTTGAAGGATGTTTTTGATGACCTGAATAAAATATTTGTACGCATAATTAATACACATGAAATTAAAGAGACTTTAAAGAGGATGAACAATAATAAAACTTTGGGACCCGATGACGTCCCTATTGAAATGTGGAGAGGCCTGGAAGATGTGACAATAATATGGTTGACCAATTTTTTAATAAAATTTTTCAAACAAATAAGATGTCTGATACTTGGAGAAAAAGTATGTTTGTGCCTATTTACAAAAACAAGGGAGATATCTAGAATTGTTCTAACTATAAAGACATCAAGCTCATGAGCTATACTATAAAGTTGTGAGAGAGAGTTATTGAACATCGCCTAAGGAAGGAGACCAAAGTTTCCATAAATCATTTTAGATTTATGCTAGGAAGATGTACCATGCAAGGTATTTTCTTGATTCGACAATTAATAAAAAGATATAGGGAAAAGAAGAAAAACTTACACATAATATTCATAGATATTGAGAAAACATATGATAGGGTCCCAAAAAAAGTTTTATGATTGACTCTTGAGAAGAAAAATGTAGCATTCAAGTATGTTAATGCAATAAAGAATATGTATGATGAGGCTACCACATGTGTGAAAACTTGTAATAGAATATCAAGGTATTTCCCTATCACGGTAGGTATTCACCAGGTTCAGCTCTTAGTCTTTATCTCTTTACCTTAGTAATGAATGAACTAACTAAAGATATTCAAGAGGAAGTGTCATGGTGTATGCTTTTTGTAGATGATATCGTGTTTATTGATGAGACAAAAAATGATGTTAGTAGGAAATTGGAATTGTGAAGAAATACTTTGGAGTTTAAAAGATTCACGATAAGCAAGAGCAAAACGAAGTATATGAAGTGTGAGTTTTCGCGGATAAAAGATGGTGATCAAGACACAATGCATCCACTTGGTTAAGAGATACCCAAGAAAAATGTTTTTAGATACTTGAGATCAATTTTGCAAAAAAGTGGTTAGATTGATGATGATGTAAATCATAGAATTAGAACATAATGGATGAAATGGCAGAGTGCACTGGGGCTTTTGTGTGATCGCAAAATTCCCTTTAAGCTAAAAGGAAAATTCTATAGAACAGCTTTAAGACCGGCAATGTTATATGGAGCGAAATGCTAGACAACACATACCACATGAACATAAAATAGAGGTAGCAAAAATGAGGATGTTAAGGTGGATGTGTGGTTATACAAAGATGGATAAGATAAGAAATAAGGACATTCGACGAAAGGTATCAGTGGTACCGGTATGTGAAAAGATGAAAAAGCATAGATTGAGGCGGTTTGAACACACGTTATGAGACGGCCACTGGATGTCCTTGAAAGAACAAGAGTTAGTTACTAAGAGCTTGACACAGAGAGGTAGAGGTCAACCGAAACTTACTTGGAGAAAGGTAGTTAAACAAGACTTAATGAAATGAGATATAGATTGACATACGGTATGTCTTAGGACGGAGTGAAGAAAAACTATAAGCTTGGTGGAGGGTTAAATCCATTAGTAGTTCTATGTTCTAGTCGTTCCCTTGTTTTAGTTCTTTTCCTCTTCATTTCTTCCCTCTTCCTTTCACCCATCTTATATTTTAGTTTTTTTTTTCCCTTCTTTTTTGTCTTATTTGTGATCTATCATTGGGTTTATCTACCACCGATTTCAATTAATTTGGATTAAATGTGTTGTTGATGTTGATTATATAATTGTTATGTTTTCAGATTTTTTATTTGCTTAGCTTCCTCTTTGGTTTTTCTAATTTATTATTGATAGGAAAGCTGATTCTGAATCTAAGTGCAAAACAAATCAATGGATTGGCCCAATCCTAGTATACCAACATAGAGCAAAAGCAAAACAGAATAAAAATGCTGAGCTGGAATGAGTAATGTGTGTATGCTTGTTTCTGTTAAGGAGAGAGAGTAGAAATATTTGGTTAGTTGGTTATGGAATGAGTAGTGTGTGTATACTTGTTTCTGTTAAGGAAAGAGAATAGAAATATTTGGTTAGTTGGTTAGTGGCCTATTAGTAGGCGTGGGATGGTATTTTGGAGAGGGGGGATATTTTACTTGATTCTACAGATAGTAAAGGGCTAGAGGAGAGAGTCTCTCCATAGCAAAAGGCATTAGCTCATTTCCTTATTTTGCATTTTGCTATTTTTTTTTATAATTTCCAATCACACATATATACAATCAATCCCTCTGTCTTCGAGAGGAGGAGGTTATTCCTTATCAAATTGGTGCTTCCATAACCAACCAACCAAATATTCCTAGTCTCTCTCCTTAATAGAAACAAGCATACACACATTACTCATTCCAGCTCAACATTTTTATTTTGTTTTGCTTTTGCTCTACGTTGGTATACTAGGACTAGGCCAATCCATTGATCTGTTTTGGGCTTGGAATCAGAATCAGCTTTCCTATCAATTATTCTTTAAATTTCATGTTTTCCAATTTTCTTCCTCTGCAGAGATTGCTTCCTCTTTCTTTAACTCTTTGTTTCAATATACTGCAGTGTTGTACATTACTAATTTAGTGCTTTTTTTATTGTCTTTTTAGTGTAAGTACTGTTGTTTGATCATTGTTCAGCCTTTTTCCACAATGGCCTAAGCATCCACACACAATTCAAGGGCCAACTCTAGAACAAACCCTGGTTGGAAATACTGTCACCCACTTGATGAAGAGGATGCAATTTGTAATTATTGTGGAAAAGTCACAAAGGAAGGAATAACGAGACCCAAACAACACTTAATGGGGAAGAAGGACAATGTTGCTCCTTTCACCAAGTTCCCAAAGGATGTAAGAGAATAGCTTTGAGGATATTTAGCTCACAAAGAATGTAGACACTAGTGTTGATGGGCCAAATATTAGACATTATTTTGATTTCGGTAATCCCATTGGATGTGATGAAAGTAAAGAAGATGAGTTTGACGACTCTAGCAGTGCTGTCGCTGCTACGAAGAGAAAGAATATCAATAAAAAAGGGTCAATGGACAGGTTTTGTAAGAATCCAAAAGATTCAAGGTAATCCCATTTGATGTGATGAAAGTAAAGAAGATGAGTTTGACGACTCTAGCAGTGTTGCCACTGCTACCAAGAGAAACTAAAAAAGGGTCAATGGACAAGTTTTATAAGAATACAAAAGATTCAATCGATCAATGAAGTTGATTAAGCAAATTAATATAAGAGAGTCATGTGACAAGGAAACAAAGGAGAGAGTGCATCAATATATTACTCGCATTTGGTACCAAATTGGGTTGTCATTCAACCTCATTAAGTTGAAGAGCTTTCATGATATGGTTGCAACAATTGGTAAATATGAACAACATTTGTCCATATTCTTAGCTATCATGATATTAAAGTTCCACTCCTAAAGAGGGAGTTGGCATACTGTGAAGATTTGAACGACAACCCATGGTACCAAAAGCGAGCAATATATTGATGCAACCTCTCCTTTGCTTCCTTGTCACATGACTATCTTATGCTAATTGCTTCATCAACTTATTTTTTCTCCAATTGATTCAATATTTTGGATTCTAACAAAAATGTCCATTGGCCCCTTTTAGTGACATTCTTTTGTTTGTAGCAGTGACGACACTGCTAGAGTCCTCAAACTCATCTTCACTTTTATCACATCCAATGGGAGAAAAATTAAAATCTCTATTTGCCACAGTAGCACCAGTGCCTACATTCTTTTTGTTAGCTACATATTGCCAAAGCTCTTCAATTACATCCTTTGGGTGCTTCAGGCAAGTATCAACATTGCCCTGCTTCCCCATCAAGTGTTGTGGCTCTCGTTATTCTCCTTTTTGTGACTTTTCAACAGTAATTTCAAGTAGTTGTGTTTGTATCCCCTTCATCAAGTTGATGACTGTATTTCCAACCACGATCTATTCTAGAGTGGGCCCTTGAATTGTGTGTGGATGCTTTAGCCAGTGGTGGACCCAGAAAAAATGTGTCCGCACACTTAGTGGCGGGCGAAAATTTTTTTTGTCAAAAAAATTTAAATCAACGCTTTATGTATAAGGTTATGAACCTGCACAAAATGTAGTTGCTTTTGTAACAAGATGCAGATAATAGTTTGACCAATCATTTAATCCCTAAATTTTACCAATCCTCCAAAACAAATATGAGAATATACTCCAGTACATCCATACATCATCATTCTATTTATAATGATGAATAAAAAAGTCAACATTACCTGTAGAAAAGGCGAGTAAAATCGCAGTAAATGCTCTTATCTCTGGATATTAACTCATTTGAGAATGTTAAACTTGACATCAATCCTTTCTTTTTAAGCCAGAATATGACACATAACCTGAAAGAAAACCCCAATTAAAAAAAGAAAGTCACACAGAAAGTAAAATAAGACTCATTATAACTCACATTAAGAAACAAAGAAAAAGCCTATAAGCGAAAAAATACCATGAAGGTTTATGATCACAATAGAATTATTACAAAAGCATTATTCGATTCTTCATTCCTTGAAAATATTTCATGATATCTTCATCATCAATCTTATTAAATATACCATGTTCAACATAAGTTAGCATGCATGCATTAAACCAATCATCTTTTGAGGCATGTCAAAAAATTCTTGAATCTTTTTGTGATATTTTGCAACCTTCACAAGTGTCAACTATAACTGATGAGCAAAACAATGAATGTATAATGCATATTTGTTGTCTGCCAAAATCAAACTCTTAAGCCCTTTGAATTCATCCCGCATATTAGTAGGACCATCATAGCCTTCACTGCGACATTTAGACAAACTTATACCAAGTTTAGAAAATAGCCCATCAATAGCTTCTTTTAGTGATTGTGCAGTAGTCTTTGAAACATGAATTATGCCAATAAAACATTCAACAATAGACCCCTTTTTGTTTACATATCGAAGTACAACTACCATTTGTTCTTTAATTGCAACATCACAGGCTTCATCAACTAGCAAGGAAAAGTAATCATCCCCGAAATCAGTAATTATTGCTTTAACTGTCAAATCAGCACAAGCTTGAGCAACATCTTTCTAAACTTTTGGTGAAGTCAATTTGTGATTATCGGGAGCATTTTGCAAGACCACACGACTCATCTCTTTATTTGGCTTAGCATAAAACTTTAGAGTTTCAAGAAATAAACCTTGTTGATTTGAACTTTCAGATTCATCATGTCCCTGAAAAGCTTGACCATTTCGTAGTAGGTATCTAGCACAATTTAAAGAAGCTTTCAGCCGAATACGGTAATCAATTCTTTGTTGTTCAGAAATATTTGAAAAGGAAATATCAATATGTTGCTTTTGCTTCATCAAATCTTGATCAGCTTGATAACATCCATTATGAACACTCCTATACTCCCCAACATGAACTTTGATTCTATCATTCTTCTGCCAATTTTTGAATCCCGTACTGACTAATGCTTCATTCGTCAAACCAGTACCTCCAACCTCCATATCAAATAGATAATAATACAAGCAAAAACATGCATCTTGTGATACACTATACTCCAACCAAGAACCAAATTCTTCATACCACTTATGATTGAATCTACGTATTTTTCCAAACATTTCCGTTTGAGAGAATGGTTTAAGAATTGGTTGAGTTGGCCCCTTAAGCAAATAAGCTCTCCGAATATCCTCTCTCTATAAGATTTGATGTCATTGAATAAATTGAAGGTCTTTTTCCCGGATCCGCTTCAAGATTTTCTATATTAACTTTTGCTTGAGGTGGTTGTTCAAAACTTTGAAATTGAGATGCTTGTGGTAGTACACTTTGTCCTTGAGATTGAGGAGAATTTTCTACAACTGAAACATTTTGTCTCTGAGGTTAATCGGATTCAGTTCTTGTATTTGTAGATTTTTGGCGTTTGAAATAAGATAGTATCCTTGACAAATAATGAAGTACATATCAATTATACTATTTATGCTATTAAAATAGTTATAACAAATAAATAGGTTTAGAAAGTTACCTTTCATTGAGACTTGTTAAATAATTACGAACCCACAATTAGAAGCCAGCTATTGCAAATTCCCTGTTGCTAGTTGCTATTTGTCTGTAACAGCTAAAACACAATTGCAATTAAAGCAAGTGAATGTGAGTAAATCAACTTTGAGGTAAATTAGAAAATTTTAAGCTAATTTTAAGCATAACTAAAATTCAAGCTAATGGACAACTTTATATCAAGCTTCTATTAAATGAAAATTGAATGCATAGGAATCTAGGGAAGCTATTACCCTTTATATCAAGCTTCTATTAAACAACTTTCACACCAACTCTAGTTCCACTTCAATGTAGTTTCACTCCTTGCTATCAAGTATGAGTTAAATACCTCAGTGGGGTTTGAATCAGTTAGTAACTGATATGATTAGACAACTGTAGTTAGTTGGTCTAACAGCTGGATTGTCAATAAGTGAGTTAGAGATTTATTTGTGAGGAGAGAGTGTATAACTAGGTGAAGAAGGGGTTTTTGGTTTCGAAGTGGATTTGGGAGGAAGAGCCCAGGTGTCTCTTAGAGGAGTTTGTAACCACATTTCCTTATCTCTGTCCTTGTCTTGCTTCAATTCAGGTAAAGAGACAGAAGTTTCTGTCAATACAATTCCCATTTCTTATATTCTAATCCAATATGATCAGTATGCTTTATCACTAAATGAAGGACCAATAAGCACAACAGAACTGATTGAAGGTAGACCAAACTTTAAAGGAAAAGACAAAAACATAGTAAGAGCAACTAATATAAGGCATCCTATAATATATTTTGAGCACTGCACAAAAGTAGCTTTCTGAGTTCTAAGTCCCACAATGAACTTTTCATTCTAAGCTCACGTTTCACCACTCATCCAAATAATAAATCCACCCCCTCAAATCTTCTAATATTAATTTCCTAAAATCAAATCTCCTCAAAAGTAATTCTCCACCCAATATCCAAACAAGACTAACAAACACATCTACTTTATGACTATGTCAAATATATACAAGAAGACCAACTCAATGTGAGGCAACTAAACCACAACCTTTCTTGGAACAAGAAGCTATTTGAGAATTAGTTTGCCAAGTTCACAACATTAACCTCCCTTTCTAACCATCTTGATTTCCAAACCTTCTCTATTTCCATTGTTTTACTATTTCAGGCTTTCAGTCCTCTCACCCAAGCAACATAACCTGATCACGATACACCGAACATAAAATAGGCAACATAATCACATAGCAAAAACAATTTATGTCAACTATAATATTGCCTAAATCACTATATTCATTCCCAAAGTCAAAGGAAGCATATTATCTTTCATTGGATCTTTGCTAGTCCTAAAAAATTTAGAATAATCCCTTGCTAATAACACTTACAGTAACATTAGCAAAATCAAATCAACCACAAGCTCAAATTCACATTCACTAGAATCAAACCTTCAAAAATAAAAACAAGGAATAATTAGTAATTACTTGTTCTCTTTAGAGAGTGAGGGTGGATTGACAAAAACTTTCCTGGCACAGTTAGTGCAGCCCACATGCAAAAAACTGACCCTAGAGTCACCTCAATCACCACCTGCAATTCCCAAAATCTAAGATTAACAAAATTCCAGTAAAATACACAAATGAAACTCACCTCCACAAAATCAACACTCACATAGTCAAAGCCACAAACACAAAATCAAACATCCTTAACAGTTAGCATCACGACATCACCCCTGGGCCCTGTACCATGTTAAAGATTCAATTCAATATTCTTTTTCAGAGCCACAAACACACAATGACACAAAGAGGGCAAATTCCATTTTCAGTTCTCAGAGCACTTTTCACAAACACCACGTGTTCACTCACCACATTCGTACATAGCCTTGAAGGTGCCGTGCCGAGCCAGCCGAGGTGGTCGTGGCCCATGGGAGATAGACAGCAGAAGCCAACGGCGCGGTCCGCGACGAGGCCCCAAGGGAGCTGCTGAGCTGCACATTGATGACGATGGCGCGGCGAGGCGAAGGCAATTCCGGTGACGACAGCGCGGGCGCGTGGCAGAAGAGGGTGGCCCACGGTGGCAGAGGAGGAGAGGTCGAGCTTCGAGGAGGAGACGTAGTGTGGTCACTGTGGTGAAACCCTGAACCGTGAGGCGTGAATGAGAGAGAGAGAAGAGCTGCGCTGCGTTTTGTAAATTTAAAAAAAAAAAAAAACCTAAAGTTTAGTCGTTTGCACCAGTGTGGGTCCGCCCCTGGCTTCAGCAATTGTAAAATAGGGCTGAACATTGATCAGAACAGAATGATCACATAAAATGATCAAAGAGCACTACTTACACTAAAAAAACAGCACTAAATTAGTAATGTACAACAGTAGGGAATTATTATAACACTAAAATATAAGTTAAAACATATTTGAATTTTGAAGACGTGATCACAAATTCAGAATTCAATAGTTTAGCAACAAAGAAATTAACAAAAATCTGATAAAAAAGAACGAGGAAGCAATCTCTACATAGGAATAAATGATAGAAAATCTGAAAACATGAAATTTAAAGAATAACAAAACAAACAAGAAATTTAAAAAACAAAGATACAGGAAGCAAGCAAAAAAAAATCTGAAAACATAACAGTTATATAATAAAACAAAAAAACTAATGTATCCCTGTGCCCGGAGGCTTCTCACTATGCAAAGATATTAGGGAGGGTCATTGTACGCCGTCTTTACCATTGTGCTAATATTAAAAATAAACACAATAACAAAACAAAAAAAGAAATTAAAAAGATAGAAAGAGGGAGGAAGAAGAGATTTTGGTCAGTATTAAAAAGAATAATCAAATAAACCAAAAAGAAAAGATTTTTAATACAAAAAGTAACTGAAAAAAACAAAGAAAATGTTACTCATAGAATTTGGAAACTTCTTTGTCGTGGGTTCTCTTTAGGTTTAATAATCCTTTATTTCGATTGGATCGGGTTAGGTTAAAGGCATTTCACACTTTTTTCTTTTTCTTTTTTTTTCAAAAAAGAGTAAAAACATTTTTTTCCGCAAATGAGTGTCATGCCCACAATGGCAGAGTGGCAGGCGGCGTGGTGGTCACTGGTCCAGATCCAGGGGTAGCACCGGAGAAAAGGGGTGGCAGTGACAGTCAAAAGTGGTTTGCAATGGATACGGGTACAGTGCACCAAAAAAAAAAAAAAGGGCACACTAGGAGGGGATCAAACTCTAGTCTGCTCTGATACCATTTGGAATTTTTGAATGTGTCTTAACAAGATCACACAGCTCTGATACCATATAAATACAAATAAATGTGATTGCTGATTCTAAGGCTAATCAGCTACTAATTGATTCTATCACTTATTCTAACAAATGATTCTAAGGCTAATCAGCTCTTATAGTTTAATTTTAACTAGTATACTGTGAGTTGTTGAAACGAAGTGTGCAGCACGTGCATTTTCATCTGCATGTTAACACTTGTTAGCCAACAGATCAAGTTAACAGTTCAGTTAGCAGGCCCACTGTTCTGCTCTAATTCTGTTACAACTGAACTGATTCAGTTTCTCTTTTACACAATTTTCCTATATATTTAGAATTGTACTTGATGTACAAACTCAATTGATTTAGCAACAGAAACACATACAGAGAGCGATCAGATTGAAATAAACCATTTTATTGAAATAAATAAATAAAGATGTAGGCACCCTCAACCCAACATTCTCCTTTCTTCCTTGCCTCCCCCTATTTGTTTCCCTCCCTTTCTCATTTTCCTCCATTTTGTATTCTATTTTCCTTAGCCATTCTTTTTGAGATTTTGGAGAAACTTTAGAATCACTTATTTTCTCCTCCACATAAGCAACACCTTTGGAACAAATTTCTAGAGTTAGAGATAGTTCTGCTCTAAGGAGTAGGGGACCCACTCCTTCTAAGTTTTTTATTTGGATTCTTAGACACCCAACTCCCATAACTCAAAAGCTTGGGAAAATTAGTTATTGGCATGTTTTCGTTTTGAGAAGGCATATTTTACTATTTTAGAACTCTTAAGTAGTAAGTATAAATCTAGGGATTGCATCTTTAAATAATTTTCCAAGTTCTTGTTAAATATTTGTTACATGGACCTAATTAAAAAAATAAATATTTAGTTCAAGAACCTATTAAATAAGTAAACTAGCAACCTGGTCCCTGAATAATTTGAAATTTTCAATTAGGTTCCTATACTTAAACGAACCCTAATGAAAATGTTGCCAAGGATCCAATTAGAAATAATTTACAAGTTTAGGGTCCTAAATCTAATTACAGACTTTTAAAGTATAGGAACTTATTTAAAATCCCTAAATAGTTCAGAAACCTACAAATTAACTTAACCTTAAACAATTATTAGGGTCACATCCCTATGGTGGGTCATGGACGTTAATATTGCATTTGCAGTAAGTTTGCTATGTCAGTTCATTCATCCACCCTATTAGAAACAACTTAAGGAGCAGAATGTTTTGGATCTTGAAAGTATCAGACCAAGAAAAAGGAGTATGTTTTTAATCCTATAGCTTTAAAAATATAGTTGCTTAAAATATTAAAATTTCATGTTTAATGTCAATGCAAAATAATATTAATGTTAAAAACAGCATAATAATGCACATATGTTAAAAATTAATTCTAGTTTGACAATAATTTGGCCATAGTTGAACCACTAAACCATGAATCAGTTTATTTACCTGCTGGTTTAAGACAATAGAAACTGTAAGCTATAGCCTATAACTTTTACTAGACTATCTGCATGATTCTATTTCCTCTAGAATGGCTTATTGTTTCAAGAGTTATAATCAACATCAGTAATGCTGCTTAAACGAACAATAAGCAAACTTCATGGCAATTTTGCAGAAAAACCGGGAACAGTAAAAACAAAAAATGAAAGATAGTATATACAATTATCTCACCTGATTAGACAATGGTAACTCTCTTGACACATCCCAAACAATAATAGCATTCTCACTTGCATAACTTTGAGATACATCACTAGAAGAAATGAATTGCTTCCCACTCATAGTGAACTCAACATCCAGAATCGAACCTAAATTTCGATTATAGTTATGCACTACTTAGCCAGTTCTGACATCCCAAAGTTTGATCTGACCCTTTGACTCTCCAGAAAGGAAGAGATTCGAATTGTCTGGATGGAACTTTATAACTCCAACGGTTTGATATTCCCTGACAACCCAAGTCTCCAATCCTTTTTCAACATCAATCAACCTTGACGTGCAATCATATCCACAAGAAAGTAGAAAGTGCCCTTGCCGAGACCATTTCACATCTTTGACTGCTGCATTGTGGAAGTTTAGCACACATGCTTTCTTCTGATTTATGCTCCATTCATTCCATATGCAAACCGCATGATCCATCCCAGCAGATGCAAGGAGGTGAGCTGTAAGCTAACTCTGATGAACAAATAAATAGTATATATAACAAGCATATCTCTCTTGCTCTCTCTCTCTCATACACATGTACACACAACAATTTTCAATACTTTGATTTTAAAATTAGTCTAGCTGTGAACAAATCCTTTATACATTAAAATTAAATTAAAATATAACACATTGCACCTTTGTCACTAGGGACAACTATTCCTTATTAAAGACTATAGTATATCACACACATACCAGGGGATTAGTTTGTCAACAAAGAGAACTTACAATGAGTTGATGACCACCAATGTATAACATTGACAGCTTTTGTATGCTTGTATAGAGCTGCAGATAGCTTTTTAGATATCAGGTTCGGGCTTTGATTGTTGGGTATGGTTCATACTTCGCCTTCAAAAGATAAGTCACTCGTAGGCAGGGGTCCTGGGGGAGCCGCCCTTGCAGGGGTGTAGGCGGCAGCGTCCCCGGAGCTTTTCGAGGCTTGGTACTGTTGTGGGCCTAGGGTTTATTATTTGTAGTTTGAGCTTTGACCCATGAATAACTACAGTGCTTAGGGTTTCTAAGCCTATATATTTCCTTATAATCTGAGTGCATTGTAACGAGTATGTGCGGAGAATATAGAGAATAGTTGAACATAACCCACATTGGGTGAATAAGGGTAAACACTGTGAGTTATTTTTCTTCTCTTTCTCTCTTTCTGTTTTCTCGATTGTTGTGTGATTGCTTGGTACCAACATTGATGACCCTTTGCTTTACTTTTCAACAATAATAAAATATTATGGTGTATATCAGCATCCAAGATACTCCCTAAGTTTGTAAACAAGAAAAAGGTCAGAGTAGTTCTCACTATCCAAGGCAAAAAAAATCAACATAGAAGCAAGGGAAATAGATAGAATCAATAAAACACGCTGCACATCTATGTCTGAAGAAAGTACAAACAGGAAAAGGTATCTGCGAGAGGAAATAAGAAATTTAATTTATGCAAGCACAGAGACCAATTATGGCAACAAAAATTCATCTGCTGCATGCTTTAAAATTAAGCAGCTATTTTCTATTGACCTTCCTCAACAGTGTCATTTCAGCGGTAAAAAAAGTGTTTTGAGGTCTATATCATAATAGCATCATTATAGCATGTGAAAAGTTGCCTCACTTTTTGAATCCCATAGTAGCCTATTGCTCCGCTAAAACATGCTACTGACTAACATGATTATAGTATTGTTTAGCTAAAACATGCTATGATTATAGTATTGACATATCAATTATCACATTGTATAGTGTATCACATACTTCAATATGTATCCCGGTAACTGAAGATAACAGTAAAAATATAAAAGATGAAGTTCAGGACCTGAAATGTAGCAACAAAACAAATAAAGGTAGCATAAATATAATTCCCAAAGCTAATATAAAACTGAAAGATTTTTCTTTATTTTTGATGCATTTTGGTATAGGAAAGTTTTACACTTTCAATGTGCTGTCAGCCTGTTACATTATTTAGTAAGATTAGTGCAACCAGTGTTATCAATTGTGGATTGCAACAAATGGCAAAAAGCCAATAATCCAATATGTGATATATCGGGAAGTCACACACCCACATAGATACACACACATATATATAAGTTGCATGCAAATAAAATAAAATGCACAAAAATTGGCATGATATTAACTCAAAAAGTTCAATTGGTTGGAGACTTGCTAGTGATGACAAGAGGATGCACGAAACATGCAACAACCATGTGATCCATAACGGCCGCTATAGCAGACAAAGTAGCAATCACAGTTCTGAGAAATTCTGCAATGGAATAGCACTATAACACCGCTATGGCAGCTACTTAACAACACTGAATGTAACCTGGTGGGGTAAGGTGGTGGTTGTTTTGTTGTTTCTTAGGACTTAGGTAATTGTCGTTACATTGATTGACACATCACAATTAAACTCCTCCTTTTTAAGTTTAAGTAAAAAAAAAAAAAAGGAACTCAATCTATAACAGAATAGTTCATAACATCACTATCACATCATTGTGGCACATTACAGGATGACCCTGCTCCCTGGAACTGAGTCACATCACACCGCGCTGCAATTTGCAGCCTTTGCACCTGCTATTTGGAATATGCAGCTGAAGACTGTTTTACCCCTAACTAAGTACATTTGGCAAAATAAGAAAACTGGACAGATATTTAAGTTGACTTGTTTTCAGTTCCCATTACATTCATTCATGTGCACCTGCAAGTACAAGCCCTTGCCTCTGCAGAGCTCTTTTCCATACTCCTCTGCTAGTTTACAGCATGCCATTGCACAGTGCAGCTCCTTTTCAGCCAATTTTTGGCATCCAAACTCTGGTTTACAAAGATTCATCTCTTTTCCAGCAGTTTCCAGCAATTTCGTCACTGTGGTAGCCTACCCACTACCATTTAAACTTTTTTTTTTTTACTTCTCTCTTCTCTGTTTTATTTTCAATCTCTCCATAAAAGGTTGAAACAACAACGACTTCTCTCTAATTCTAGGTTTTAATTTTTCAACATATATGCATGTGTAGCATAAATCAGTGTTGATAAATGGCGGCGGCACAATGGTTGCCATGGCAGAATGGCATGATGAAGATTTTGCCAACCGCCATAGGTAATTTGTAAAGGGAGGTCCACTATGGCAGTGCCAAAGGCTGCAACGGCGTGTTTTTAATTTTGGCCTTCCACCATAACCATCCACCATTAATAACACTGGTATAAATTTAAGGGTTTAAGGTTCAAAATATCGTCATACCGCTATCTACTATGTCACTGTAGCATTTTTAGAGTTGGTCACTCCGCGCAGCTATTTGGAATTGACTACTATAATCTATAATCATAATTCCAAAATTCAATGCCTTTCAATTAACAGACACAAAAATTAAAACTTTATTAAAACAAATCAAAATCGAACCCAGTAAATTCCGCAAAATTTGAATGCGAGTGAAGCGAAGCGCCAGTGGGTAAAGTTTCAATGATTACAAAATTGAACAGAAAAAAAAAACAGTTCAATTTGGATTACACAAAAACGAAAAGGGAGAAAAAAAGAAATGATGAGTACCGGATAGCGTGAACGGAGACGGAACAGGAACGGGATCAGGAACGTGATGAGTACCAGATGAGAAAAAAAAAAAACTGTCGTTTTGGTTGTTCTTCGTCGTCGTCTGAGGCGTTCGAATAAGCGTTGCACACAAGATCCATGTTTGCTTCGCGCACGTTCTATTCCTTCCCTCCTGTTTTGGATATAAACCCTCCTTCTCAAATATTAGGGGAAAAATAAATGTACCAACAATTTATTGTGACGTGCTTCATAAATAAGCTTATTCTATGAACATCTAATCATAAGTTTGATTTTTTATCTCTTTGTATGGAAAAACTTGTTAGAATCTTACTTTACCAAAAAACAAGAAAAGAAACGTTTCAAGGAAGAAAAATATATTTAATAAAAATATATTTTTTCTTATATTTAACATCAGAGTATTGGCTTTAACTGCACAAATAGAGATAGTAAATTAAAAAATCAACACAATGATGAGCTTTTGTTAATTACAAGTTGGTAGTGAAACTCTTCTTTTTATTATCTTTTATTTTTAATTTGACTTTTTATTTTGTATTTTTGGTAGAGAACACCACTCTTTCTCTCCTTGAGATTTATGAACTCTGCCACTGCCAAGGAGTTATGGACAGCGGCGGAGGGGTTCAGAGTGATCTTCAATAGTCACGGAGCCAAATAAAGACGTTGTAAATTAGTTTTTTTTAATAAAATAATCAATAGCCCTTGCAAAATTCAGGTAATTTTTTTTACAGCAAATTCAAGTCGTTTTGCTTTTGGAGTTTTGGTCTTGTTAGTTTTTGATAAAAAATTTAGGTGACAAATAAAATAATGATGTCAATATCATGCAAATATCTAAATGATATCATGGTAATAATATTATATCGTGTGAATATATGTGTCATATTATCAATAATTTATAAATAATAAAATCAAATTAAACATTATTTATTAACTAAAACCAAAACATGAATGAAATTTGTATGGACAAAAAAATAATTTAAACCTCAAATTAAATATTGAAGTAAAATTAAAATAAAGTCTCAAATTTGTACATATGATAATCTAACACATTTAGTAACATTAAGATTTTTGTAAATTCTTATTATAAAATGACTACTCATCATCATTGTTGTTATAATCATTATTACTAATTGTCATTATGATTACTTTCATCTCTTTTGTTGTCTCATCACCATTATTGTCATTGTTATGAGCGTAGTTGTCATCAACGTTGTCATTATCATTGTCATTATTATTATTGTTGTCATCACAACCTATTATCATCATTGCTTCATCGCAATCGTTGTCACTACGAACACTATCATCGATCATTGTCATTACCACAATTATCGATATTGTCATTGTTGTTACCTTCAATAAAACTATGACATTAAGCTTTTGTATTTCCTAGCATAGACATAACCTATGGTGCAACCTTTGAATGTGCTACACTAGAAGTCACTACTGTTCAAACCTAAGAGGCAATAAGGAGGATTCAAATGATCTATGATTCATTGCCCGTGTTAGTTTTGGCGGAGGATTGGAGGTGAAGTGAGCCATAACGACGGTGATAAGAAGCCATCGTGGAATTTTGTTGATGACGATTAATTCTTTTTTAGAATGCAATTATATGTGGTTGGATTGCATGTTTAGATAAGAGTTGATATTCATTACCTTCTTGAAAGCATGATATCTGGAAATCTTATAATGACTAGTAATTGGAAAGGGAAAAGGGAAGCAAGGGGATGAGGGAATGGAAAAAGGGGAGGGAAGAAAGGGTGTGTGAAAGGTGGTGAGCTATAAGGCTTGGAGAAAGAAAGGAGAGGATATAGGAAAAAGAAAAAGAAATTGGAGGTAGAAGACAATTAGTGGAGATTAGAATAAATTAATATTTAAGCCTTTATTTGGTTTTAATATGTAATTTAACATTAAATATTTTTGTCCTTACAAATATGTTATTTTTTTGTTTTAATCATTATAAGGTATGTTTGTTTTGAATTTAATTCTTATAAAATAACGATGACGTGATATTCATACTAACATGATATGATGTGATGATATATCATCAAAATGATGGGATGACATGATGATATTATTATTTCATTTACCACCTCATATTTTTGTAATAGAGATAGACCAACAATAAAGACAAAAAAGCAAGTGATCGAAAATTTGCAAGGATTAAAGCTATTTTTTTAAGGACTAAAATATAAAAAAACGTTAATTAAACTGCAGGGATGAAAAATATATTTTAAAGAAAAAAAGGTAAACTTATTTCCCCCAACATGCAAATGTTTGTGCAATAATTTTTGTCAACATTTTCTTTTTAAATAAATTATAAAAAATATATTTTTATTTATTTTTTGTATGACTGTAGTTATCTTTCATCAAAATAATTTTATTATTTTTTCTTACTAAGAGTGTGTAACATATGTCATGCATGCACATGATAAACATTATTTATGAATATTTTATTAAATATTTAAATATATAAATATTTATTAAAAATCTGTGTTACATATTATTTATTTATTTTAACCATGGACTAGAAAGTATAAAATTATTAACCAGTTGAGATATATCACATTCCTCAATTCAACAACAACAAAAAAGAAAATCGTGTTTCCCGTTTGCTAAAAGATTATATTTTGTAAAAGATCTTTGAATAAGAATTTAATTTTAGTGATGTTTTATAATTGCCTATATTAGTGGTGTCTATATAACAACACTCGATCTATACACCACTAGGAATCCGACCGTATGTGCGCGCTATATAGAAACGAACGAGGAATATTTGTTCAAAAGCCTCTCTTTCATTCTTCTGTTTCTCTTCCTACAGTAGTTCCTTTGCTGCATATTGTGATGAGGAAAACTTGGGTTCCATTATTGGGAAACATGTTTTTGGAGAGGAGAGTGAGGAGTTTAGTGTGATCAAGTCTCACAGTCCTTAAACCCATAATTAGTTTCATATCTCAATGTCTGCTATATCTATTTCAAGCCATGTCGGTGCATTTCGTCGACTCTCCAGCAATGTTTGCAAGAAGGACTGCAGAGGAAAAATTTAAACTCGGAGACTTAAAAGGGGCCATAATTTGTGCCACCATGGCCAAAACCCTGGACCCCGACGTAGATGGCATTGATGAAACCCTCGTTGCATACAAAATCCACCTCGCAAGAAAATGAGCATATGCATATGCAGTTTTGCTAATCATGTGCTCCAGTTGCAGGTGCAGGTTTGATCCAATATCTTGCAAGACTCCAAATTCAAGGTTTTCCCGCGTCAAATAAGAGAGAAAGATGTTTGATTCTACCAGTTTGCATATGCAGACTGAAGTTAATTTTGTACTTAAATTTCATCATGATTTTATATATAGTTGGCCAACTTTTTCTGAATGTTGATTGGATAATCTCTTTTTTCACATTACTTTTACGTTAACACAATTATCTAACATCAATTAAAATATGTGAACAGATGAAATTATCCTTACATCTTAATAGTAAAATCCAAATTATTCCTCCCAATTAGTTTCAAAATTTAGGATTCACGTTTTCATTCATCTTCACCATTCACGAGTACTGTTTATCTTTCTCTCATTGACAAGTTTTTTTATAGTGTCCAGAGGGTATAAGTTTTTCTTTCTGTCACGACGTTCACGTTCCATTATTCTTCACAATTCATGAGTTCTTCATTGTTCCTCTTACTGTTCGCGAGTTCTCCACTGTTCCTTTTACTGTTTTACGATTTCTATTGATGTTAGAATTCTGTTTGTAAATGACTACTGAACCTTGTATATAAATTATTTTTGAATATTATTTATTTAATTTTGATTATTTATTGTTGTCTATTCTGAATGAGGTTTCAATAGGAACCAATTTGGGACCATTTATGATTTTTAAAATAATTTATTTATTATTGTTGATTAAAATAACATTGATGTTTAGAATCATATGAAACACAATGGATGAAATGAACATTAAACAATTAAAGATTTTTTGTAGGGTACGAAAAGAAAAGAGTATCAAGTAAAATTTGAGGAAAACATTAGAAATGCAAGTGTAATCTAATATTTATTTATTTTCTTCACATGGAAACACATTATTGACCTCAAAAGAATGTTGTTTAGTATTGGACAAAAAATGTATAATATTAGGATTAACTTTATTAGCGTGTGGTCTAAGAAGTTTTATTTTCGTGGTCTAAGAAGCTAAATTGTCAATTTATGTATAGTGTATACTACTTGAATTGTGTTGAAGATGTATCATACTATTGGTATTAACTGGTATTAACTTGTAATGTTTACGCTTTTGTCTTATTTTTAAAATTCATTTTGATTCATTATATTTTCAAAAGTTTATTATAGTCTTTTATATTTAAATTTAGGTCAATTCGATCATTTCAAGGGATCATTCTCAGTTTTTCGAAATGATTTTGATTTTTTTATTTACAAATTCAAGATATAAAATTGATCTCTTTATATTTATTTATATAAAATTATAGAATTTAACTAATATTTCAAAAAAAAAGTCACAAATTTAGTGAGTATCGCATAAAAAATGATTTAACGAGTAAATAAAAATTATAAAAATCTAAAATTAGGTCCTTCCAGGATAAAAAAATAACAAATAATATAAATTCATTTTAAAAAATAAACTTATTTACAAAAATAAAATCTTGTAATTTAGTTTTATGAACTCATTTGATTTTTTTTATTTAAAATCAATTATTTTATTTTTTGAGATGAGAAATAGTTTAAATTATTTGAAGTAATAACCATTTTAAAACAAGTCATATTCTATATATATAGACTATCCACTTCTATACTATTCTCAATACTTTTTTTTTCTCTCTCTCTCCTTCTTTTCATGTGTATTTTACATATTACTTTCATAATTTGCTATAATTTCTCTTTCATCCTTTCAAATCATCTTCCTTTTGTCCTTATTTATTAATTATCATACCCTTTTAATTTATTTCTTTTATCTTATCTCTAAATTGCATAATTCTTTAAAAGATTTTATAATGGTTAAAAAATAATTTTGTATCACAATTTAAATATTCTTGTTAAATCCAAAATATAATATATATTATAAATTTTAATTATGCAAATATAAACATTTATTATGTCCAAACTAAGCTACTATCCGATCATGAGTTTGATTCTTGGTGGAAACAAATTTTGACTAGATTTTACTTACCTCTTGACTTAACTCTGAATTAGCCATAATTTCTTTCCCGTGATGAACTGAAGGATTAAGACAAAAATAAAATACTAATTATTTAGAAGTGAAATAGAGTTTACTTATAAAGTAATTTCTTGGAAAATCAAACAAGAAAATGCACTGCTGAAGAGGTTCTATCCTCGTTTGTGATTTAGTATAAGTCAAAAATAGTCTTAACAAAACCAGGTCCTACTGAATAAGAGTAAGCTAAGGAAAATACAAAACAAGGAATAATATTTGTTTTAAATTTCAATGCAATTCCAGGTGTGATGACAATTTCTCAGGCTTGTGATTGCCCAATTTCTCCTCTGTTTGTTCCTGTTCCTCTGTGTTTAAACGACTTCTAGTGATTGTGAAAGAGAGGTTAAGTGAAGTTACACTCTGGAACATTGGTAGAGGCTAATCACAGTTTGATCATAAATTTAACTATTTGTATCCTGAACAAATTTGACCAAAAACTAATCATAGTTTAATAAAAAAATATAACTAATTGAACAAATCAAATCAACATCTGAGGTCTTTCAATTCAATCTATGATTCAGTTTTCAAAACATTGCAGCTGAGAGTGTTTGGCAATGTCACTATTTATTTTCTTGTTATTTTTCTTAAAAGAATCCAAATCCTTGAAAGTTGAAAGTTGAAACTAGTCAAGCACTCACATGTTAGAGGACAAGGGAATATCTCTCTATAATAAAATATTTTTCCTCACTTCCTTTCTGCTTGATCAAAAATCTTGTCAATTAGTTAGAATTCCTGATTCTTTTATTGACTGACATGAGGACTTTTATTATTTTTACTTCTTTTTGTGGTGTCATGAGTAACTTAGGTAAAAACATGATTGGTACTAAACATGTCTAAACATGATTGGTACTAAACATGATTGCACTAACATGTAAAAAGACTGAAAACCATAATATTACATGTCTAAACATGGATTTGGATACACTAAAAGCATATGAATTATAAAAACCCATTAGATTAGTATTTGCTACAAAATTGACAACACTATTACAAAATAGACAAACGATGACAGTTCTAAACCCCTTAAGACGACGGTTGTACAACCGTCGTTGTTGCACGTGTCATTGAAAATCATTAGATTCGACGACGGTTGTAAAAACCCTCTTTGTTGATCTTTTTTTTTTACATGCTTTCGAAGATAGTTTTTAAGTCAAAACCGTCTTTGTTTGTTTGTATACAAAGATGGTTTTTCCTTGAAACCGTATTCATTGATCCTTTTTTTTCTAACATGCCTACGAAGACGGTTTTTAAGTCAAAACTGTCTTTGTTTGTTTATATACAAAGAAAATTTTTCCTTAAAATCATCTTCGTTGATCCTTTTTTTTTGTTAAAATGCTTTCAAAGACGATTTTTAAGTCAAAACCGTATTTATTTGTTTATATACAAAGACGATTTTGCCTTAAAATCGTCTTTGTTGATCCTTAATTTTTTTTGATAAAATGTTTTCAAAGACGGTTTTTAAATCAAAATTGTCTTTGTTTGCTTATATACAAAGACGATTTTGCCTTAAAATCGTCTTTGTTGATCCTTTTTTTAAACGCTTTCGAAGACGATTTTTAGGTCAAAACCGTCTTTGTTTGTTTATATACAAAGATGATTTTGCCTTAAAACCGTTTTTGTTGATCCTTAATTTTTTTAATAAAATGCTTTTTGAAGATGGTTTTTAAGTCAAAACCGTCTTTGTTTGTTTATATACAAAGACGATTTTGACCGAAAACTGTCTTTGTTGATCTAGGTTTTTTTTTAAATTGCTTTATATATATATAATGCTACTACCAAATGAAGCAATTGACTATTATATAATTGAATTCACACTTATAACAAAACAAGACATTGAAGATTTTTATTCTATAATGCTTTAACTAAACAAATTGTTATTTATACACTAAAGTTTGGAATTTCGCAAATTAGCAGCTACCTGTAAAATGTCCTTCGACACAAAATTATCTCAAATTCCATGAAACATTATATTACATGTAAATTAGAGAATGTTCTTCATTAAAACAAACATCTTACTTTATACCATAATATTATTGATAACTTCTTTCAATGTAGCCTTTCTATTATCCTTGAAGTTCCATCCTTTCTATTATCCTTGTAGATAACAACTATAGCACTGAAAAAATAATAGTCATTTACCCTCAGACATTTTTCCAGCTGCAACCTCAATGTAAGGTCTTCAACTTGTTTTTGAAGGTTATTTTTGGCAGCTTGGAGAGCTCCCATTTCTCTTGCAGCCTGAAATTAATAAAACAAATTCTCAATTGCGTAATAACATGATAAAAATAACTAAATAGCTAGCAATCATAACATGATAAAAATAACCGAATAGCTAGCAATCATAACATGCAATCTTATATAAAATATTGGTACAAAAGATAAAAGCCAATCAATATCGAAAATAAAATAAATCAATCTAATGAATTAGAGAATTATTGTAGTTTGTTACTTTGGACAAAAAGAAAATAAGTGGCTGCAAGGTTGCTGACTAAGTTCGAGCTTTCTCCCATGCAAATTAGATAATAAAAGATAACTTTTAGAAAAAATAAAAAAACAAAATGTGAATCACACACACACACACACACACACACAAAAATTATCAATAAATTTATCATGCATTATAAGTTGTAATTACATAACAGTGTAATATTTTTTGCGTTATCAATGTATCACCTATTCTCTCAATGTAAAATGTATTCTTAATCTCACAATATTAAGTGCAAACTTATAGAAAAGGTATGGTGAACATGATGTGCAAAATATATTATGTCTACAGCTATACATGCATGTTCATGGCAACATACATGTTCCAAAGAATGTCAACAATATCTTAATTATCTTAACTATTAACTTGTAGGGATCCACACAGCTTTGGAATTGACTGGAAATAAGGGAAAGCCCAAATATGGTAAGTGGGAAACACATGTACATGTATATTGAGAGCAGACAAAGTAAGATGCGTCACATAGATAGGCTCAGGCATATATAACATGAAAGTGTATACCAAAATCTATCATAATGTATACTAGTACAAATTTTATTAAACATTTTGTCCTTACCTGGAGAATTTGTTAGTATATATTTAAAACCATCATATATATCATGCAAAATAGATTTAAGGTGTTTAATAGTTTATCATGTTGATGTTAGGATAAACGTTTAAATAAATATTGTTTTATGTAGTTTGAATTTTAAAAGGAGTAATATGGATAGATAAGATATGAGGAAAGATAAGATATGAAAAGAGATATTATAGAAAGATATTAGGAAAGATATTGTTTAGATTTGAATTTGAATTGTTTTAGGTTTAGGGTTTTGTTGCTTATAAATAGCACATTAAGTAAAGAGTTCTGTGTGGCTTTGGCAGACTATTATCAATAATATTAGAGAGTTTTCGCCCCAGTAAATTAGTGTGTGTTTGTGTTTGTGTGAGTGCACTAGTGTGTGAGAGAGAGAGAGGGCCTGTGAGATATCAGTTTAACAAATCACTGATATCAAATTGGTATGAGAGCTTGAGAGAATGGAGAGTGGTCCGAGTAGTAGTCTGCCATTACCCCGCCTTACGAAGGCTAATTATGAGAACTGGAGTATCCAGATGAAGGCTCTGTTGGGAGCCAATGATAGTTGGGAGGTTGTTTAAGATGGTTTCAAAGAATCGCAATCCACGACAGGATACACGGCGGCGCAGAACAAAACGTTGAAGGAGATGCGATTGAAAGACAAAGGCACGTTGTACATGATGCTCTGGGCTGTTGGTGATTCCGGATTTGAGAAGATTGCCGGCGCAACAACGTCAAAGGAGGCATGGGACATTCTTGCGAATGTCTACAAGGGAGCTGATCGAGTCAGGCAAGTCAGACTTCAAACTCTCCGAGGAGAGTTGGAGGTAATGAAGATGAAGGAAGGAGAAAGTGTATCCGATTTTGTTACTCGGATTCAGACCGTGGTGAATCAATTAAAGAGAAGCGGAGAGATGCTGCCCGATACCAGAGTGGTGGAGAAAATTCTGAGGTCTCTCACTGATGACTTCGAGAATGTAGTATGTGCGATTGAGGAGTCAAAGGACCTAGCAACGTTCACCGTTGACGAGCTTGCTGGTTCATTGGAGGCGCATGAACAGAGGAAGAAAAAGAAGAAAGAAGAGTCACTGGAGCAAGCACTCCAGACAAAAGTTAATTCAAGGACGAGAAAGCGCTTTACTCTCAAAATTTCTGAGGTAGAGGACGAGGCCGAGGTGGACGTGGTTATGACCGAGGTGGTAGAAGCCGAGGTCAAGAAGGATGGAATAAAGAGCAGGCTGAATCGAGTCAGCAGAATTGGCGAGGAGGCCGAGGACGTGGAAGAGGCCGACATTCAAATATAGAATGTTTTAAATGTGGAAAGTACGAACACTATTCGAGAGATTGCAACAACTCAAATAGATGTTACAATTGTGGCCGAGTTGCTCATTTTGCGAAGGACTGCCGAGCTGAAAGAAGAACGAATGAAACTGCAAATTATGCTGCAGAAGAAGTAAAAGATGGAGGACTTTTAATGATGGCTGGAGGTGTAGTCAACCAGACACCTGAGATGGAATGGTTTATAGACACTGGTGCAAGCAATCATATGTGTGGGTACAAGCATTTGTTCAGTAGTCTGAGACAAACAGAAGCCGGACATGTTTCCTTTGGAGATGCTTCGAAGGTCGGTGTGAAAGGCCGAGGTACGATTAGTTTCTTGCAGAAAGATGGACGAGTTGGACGTATTCAAGATGTGTATTACGTGCCTGAACTCAAAAGTAATATTCTGAGCGTGGGACAACTGATGGAGAAAGGTTACTCGGTTATTATGACAGACCGAGTTCTTCTATTGAAGGAAAAGCAAGGACGACTGATAGCCCGAGTGCAGATGGAGAAGAATAGAATGTTCAAGTTAATCCTGAGAAGTGTGGAGGTCGGTTGTTTGCAAGCCGAGATGAATAATGAAGCATCCTTGTGGCATCGTCGGTTTGGGCACCTTCACTTTGGAGGCCTGGCCGAGATGGTGAATAAAAATTTGGTGGTCGGATTGCCGATAATGAACTGTGAGAGGAGATTTTGTGAAGATTGTGTGCTGAGCAAACATGCGAGGAGTCCATTTCAGAGGTCGGCCAGATACCGAGCACGACGACCACTAGAATTGATACATACCGATGTGTGTGGACCTATTACGCCCATGTCCTTCAGTGGAAAGAGGTATTTTGTTACATTCATAGATGATTTTAGTCATAAAACTTGGGTGTATTTGCTGGAAGAAAAATCCAAGGTGTTTGAAGTGTTCAAGAATTTCAAAACGATGATTGAAAATACGACTGGAAGGAGGATCAAGTCGGTACGTTCTGATCGAGGTGGAGAGTACACATCAAAAGTGTTTAGAAGATATTGCGAGGAGTATGGAATCAGAAGGTTTCTGACTGCACCATACTCGCCACAACAAAATGGAGTAGCAGAGAGGAAGAATCGAACCATTGTTGACATGGTGAGATCAATGTTGAAGATGAAGAGAATGCCGAAGGAGTTTTGGGGGGAGGCTGTTCTATGTGCTGTATATGTACAGAACAGCTGTTCGCATTCCATATTGAATGGAAAGACCCCACAGGAATTATGGACGGGCCAAAAGCCATCGATGGGCCATTTAAGAGTTTTCAGGAGTGTGGCCTATGCACACGTCCCTGATCAGCAAAGGACCAAGTTAGAAGACAAGAGCAGAAAGTTTATCTTCATTGGATATGACGAGAAGACGAAGGGATACAAGCTGTTAGATCCCGGCACCAAGATGGTATTGATAAGCCGAGATGTGAAAGTGAATGAAGACGATGAGTGGAATTGGAGCAGTCCATCCGAGATCAAATCAGATCCCGAAAAGATGGTGATA
>CM023946.1:33823576-33842686 GCA_013407115.1 Glycine latifolia | reverse complement strand
AACAGCTTGTATCCCTTCGTCTTCTCGTCATATCCAATGAAGATATGACGAGAAGACGAAGGGATACAAGCTGTTAGATCCCGGCACCAAGATGGTATTGATAAGCCGAGATGTGAAAGTGAATGAAGACGATGAGTGGAATTGGAGCAGTCCATCCGAGATCAAATCAGATCCCGAAAAGATGGTGATAGAAGACGAGAAGGAAGACGGATCACCGAGTTGGATCCTGGCAAGGAGCGAGACAGAGGATGAAGACGAGATGAGACGACCCCGGATGAGGAGTTTGTAGGATTTGTACGAGTCAACAAGTGAAGGCCATCTTGTTTGTTTGTTGATAGATTCTGAAGAAATAAGATTTGAAGAAGCAATCCGTGATGAGAAGTGGCAAAGTGCCATGGATGAAGAGATCAAGGCTATTGAACGGAATGATACTTGGGAGTTGACCGAGTTGCCAAAAGGAAGTCGGCCCATTGGAGTTAAATGGGTTTATAAGAAGAAAATGAATACTGATGGAGAGATAGAGCGATATAAAGCCCGGCTTGTAGCTAAGGGGTATTTGCAAAAGGCAGGAGTAGACTATGATGAGGTATTTGCACCTGTTGCTAGAATGGAGATGATCAGATTGTTGATCACCCAAGCAGCTCAGTTTGGGTGGCTGATTTACCAGATGGATGTCAAGTCGGCATTTCTGAATGGTGTACTTGAAGAAGAGGTGTATCTCGAACAACCACCGGGATACTTGAAGGGCGGAGAAGAAAATAAAGTGTTGAGATTGAAGAAAGCTTTGTACGGACTGAAACAGGCACCGAGAGCCTGGAATACCCACATTGATGCATATTTCAAGGAGGACGGTTTTGAACAGTGTCCATATGAGCATGCCCTATATGTTAAGAAGAAAGGTGATGATTTATTGATGGTAGCATTATATGTTGATGATTTGATTTTCATGGGGAATAGTGAAGAGATGGCACGAGAGTTCAAGAAGAAGATGTCAAGAGAATTTGAGATGACTGATCTCGGTTTGATGAGATATTTTCTCGGTTTGGAAGTCAGACAGGACGAAGATGGAATTTTTGTCTCTCAGGAGAGTTATGCGAAGGGAATACTGAGGAGATTTAAGATGGCAGATTGTAACCCGATTTCAACACCTATGGAACCCGGTACAAAACTTTCAAAGTATGACGGAGGAGAACGAGTTGATCCGAGAAACTATAGGAGTTTGGTGGGATGCTTGAGATACTTGACGTGTACGAGGCCGGATTTGTGTTTGAGTGTTGGAATTGTAAGTCGGTTTATGGAAGAGCCGAGCTATTCTCATTATAAGGCGGCTAAGAGGATTATGAGGTACATTCAAGGGACGATCACACAAGGAATTTTCTATTCGAAGTCGGAAAATTACAGGTTAAAGGGGCACTCGGACAGTGATTGGTGTGGAGACGTGGACGATAGGAAGAGCACGGCTGGCTATGTATTTTTCATGGGAAACACAGCGTTTGCCTGGATGTCAAAGAAGGAACCAATAGTGACTTTATCAACATGTGAAGCCGAGTACGTTGCAACATCCTGGTGTGTGTGTCATGCAGTATGGTTGAGGAATTTGTTGGAGAAGCTGGAGCAAGTTCAAGTCGGTACGACCGAGATCCGGGTAGATAACAAGTCGGCAATTGAGTTCGCGAAGAACCCGGTTAATCACGAGAGAAGCAAACACATTGATGTCAGGTTTCATTTCATCCGAGATCAAGTGAAAGAGAAGAAGGTGGAGTTGAGTTATGTGATGAGCCGAGAACAAGTCAAAGATATATTCACAAAACCACTACCGACAATGCTGCTGGAGAATTGCAAGAAGATGATGGGAATGAAAGATGGAAGAAGTATTTAAAGTTTATGGGGGGATTTTGTTAGGATAAACGTTTAAATAAATATTGTTTTATGTAGTTTGAATTTTAAAAGGAGTAATATGGATAGATAAGATATGAGGAAAGATAAGATATGAAAAGAGATATTATAGAAAGATATTAGGAAAGATATTGTTTAGATTTGAATTTGAATTGTTTTAGGTTTAGGGTTTTTTTGCTTATAAATAGCACATTATGTAAAGAGTTCTGTGTGGCTTTGGTAGACTATTATCAATAATATTAGAGAGTTTTCGCCCCCAGTAAATTAGTGTGTGTTTGTGTTTGTGTGAGTGCACCAGTGTGTGTGAGAGAGAGGGCCTGTGAGATATCAGTTTAACAAATCACTGATATCAGTTGAAGGTGCAAATATATTTGGTGATACATATTGATATGAATTGGTTTTCAATGTATGTAGATAAAAGAAGTGATGAAGAAGAGTTGATGGAATCATAAAACTGTCCAAAGTAGGAAATGACAATGTCGACATATAGGTAGTAAATTCACTCTAGCAGGCAAAAATACGACATATACTATATATGCTCAGAATGAGAAGGCCAAAATGCATAGGAGATATAAGGTATGAGTTAGATGGGTAAGCAATCAAAAGCAAGCAAACCCTGAATATATCAAAAAATCAAGTATTACATATTATACATAACAATCATCAAGACCAAACCTTGTTCTATAAAGTGGTGCTAGTTAGCAACATAAATCAAATATATTCAGAGTTAAGGGCCTTTTTAATTTTATATGTAACAATAAGAAATAAAATAAAGAAATATGTTTATTGTATCATGTCAAAGTTAAGCCACTTGAGATAGGGAATCCCCGCTTCATAAAGGAAAAGGCATATTGGATTACTCAAACAGAAACATCATTATTTACTACAAAGAAAGAGGGATATAGACTTACTTCCTCCTTGAAGAAGCATATACAGTTTTGACTCATAGTGAAGCTGTGGAAGCCTGGTCTTCACAGGTTCCTGGAATTATTTGACAAAACAAGATGGGATTGTTAGGAACTTGAAATGTAGAATATCATGAGTAGTTAAACCATTATCTGGTAACAATAAATATTATCTCCCAAACCAGTAGAATATGATGATGAATCCAACATAAATTGTGTTGTAAAAATATGAACCAAAGTGAGTATGACCGACTTAAGGGGAAAAACTGCATAATGTACCATATAAACCATGTAACCACTACTACAAAAAGGGTATTTAAGACGCATGTTTTAAGACGGTTATAGGATACCCGTCTTAGAATGGTGCACGGTGGCAATTTTGTAAATAAGTTGCGAAGTTCAAAGACGGTTGTCCAATAACCATGTTTGAAATGTGACTACAAGGACGGTTTTGAGTGCAACCGGCTTAAAATCCATTCCCATTTACTCGTTTCGCTTATTCTCTCTCACCAAATCCTTTAATCTTTTTTTCAAAATTTGAATAAACACTATTTACGCATTCTCTTTCTTCACCATTTCACTTCCTCTTTTCTTTCTCTCTCATTGTTTTGCTGCATCTTCTATTTTTCTCTCGCCGTTCAGTTTGCAACAACAATGGTAGAGGCCGAGATCAAGAAGGTAACAACAAGACTCAGAGCACAATGTTCTTCCTCCTTAATCGCAGTGAAATCCCCCTTGACGCCATGCTCCACATCGCCTTCCACAAGCTCGACAAGCGCCGCATCGCCTTCCTCACCGATGCCGACAACAGAGGGGAGAAGGCCAACCGCAACTTGGGCTGGGCTTGCATTTTTGTCGTGGAGTCGTTGATACCGATCGTGGTCGACCTCGTCATAGAAAAACCATAGTTGTTGGTGACTCTGGTTGCGAAGGAGCAAACCACGGAGATCATCAAGAGGAAATAAATGTCGAAGGTTTATATATTTCCATGGTTTTCATATATTTTTGTATAGATTTCTATGTTTCCATGTCTGTAATTACTGCATTTTTGTATAGATTTCGAAGGTAGTTGCATATTTTCGATGACGACGAAGATGAAGACGAGGAGGAGCAAGGGGAAGAGGTAGTTATCTCTGATTTTGTTTTTCGAAATTCCTAATTTGCTGAAATAGTTATTGTTTTGGATGCAAAACTCGATTATGGATTGTTTATTATATGTTATTTGTTGATTTTCACTTGATTCGTTTGATTTCTCCTTTAAGTTTTCATTTTTTTTAAATTTTTGTTCTGTTCCAAACCAGGGCCTAGAACTTGGAGAGTCTTCACTAGTTCATTTAATCATTTATGGTTATTTGTTAAGACCTTGCATGTTTATCAATTTTTTTAGAACAATTGCTTGTGGAACCTGTTTATAGGACTTTGGAATATATATGGCCCTGTGCCCACCTCCTATATCCAATAAAAACTAATCACCCTAGACTCTTGAAGGGTCTATTTACTATGAATTCGGTGAGATTGGGGATTTCGTTGTATTATTATTATTTTTGTTCTTGGCATTGTCGTATTATCATATTTATATCCTTGTTTATCTCCTTTATTACTAACATTTTTATTGTTCTGTCAAGGAAGGAAGGGAATATTTGGCATTGTAGTAAATGATTTTATAATTTATATTGAGTATCTGGAGAAATTCATCATTGAGAAGTAATGTGTTTGTTTGTGTGGATATGGCTGTAAAAGTACATACTACATAGAAGTAATGTGTTCTATTTTACTGAAGTTTATAATTGAGCAGCAATGTTGTATGCATTGTTTAACTTCTCCTATCATTAAAACTAGGGTCAGACTTCTAGGTTAGGTATAAACACTAAGTTTTAGCTTATATGTTGGTTGAGTCAGTGCACTTTATTTCAAAAGAAATTATCTCACAATTTTGGTAGCTCTAGGTGTTATTCTTTCATTTTCATTCACCCAGGGTTATCCATTTCTCTAAATGTTGTACTGTGATAAATACTGATTGGCTTTAGGATGACTACGGGATGTTAAGAGTGATCTTAAAATGAAAATAAAACATATAGAAGGGGAGCTTATTGAATAAGGACAATCATTTGCTACTTATCTTTCTTGACATTAATATTTGTGCTTTTTACCAATGAAGCACATAAGGACACAAGATAAGCATGGGTTCAACAACATTATTGTATTCACGTTGGGTGTATTTGGGTTTGTGATGCCACCGAAGCAATGGTTCTTGATTTCGTGTTTATACAACTACTTTTTCTTTGTTTGACATTTGTTGACCAACAGTTTTCATACTGCATAACTGAATGAGTATTCCTTTGATGACTATGTCTGTATGTTGATTGCTATTGATTTGAAAATTTGCTCCTTAGAATATGGTAACATAGATTTGAGTAAAGCAAACTGTTTTCTACTTCCCTTCTATGTGTGATCACTGTGATAAGGCTAACTATTTGAGAAAGTGGGACACTCCACAAGATTGGTTGTGTCAAGTAGGACAGAAACCCCAACTGTTTTTATACTGTGCTTTTTTTCTGGTTTTAGGATATGCATTACTTTTGAGGGCATTTGGATCTGGAAGAGCTTTTCTCTCTCTCACTCTCTCGCCAATTCATATAATTACTTGGGGACCAACTTGTAAAATTTGAAACTTTTAAGTACTATTGGCACTGGGTATGGGACAGAGAATGTTAACTGTCTCATATTCATCAGGTACCTACCATTTCCCTGACTCTCTCTCTCTTTCCCTCGAGATCTCCTTATATTTGTATTCGCATTATTTTATCCTTGATGAATGACACTGTCTTGTTTTTTTATTGAGTTTAATTACTTGTCTGAAGATATTATAGTATTAAATACATATAAATAAGATCCACAGGCATGCTCACGTGAATTGGTGGTGGTGTTGTAGGGAATTGTGGCTCTTGAATAATGCTTGTTGTCATTGCATGGTGTGTAGGATAAGAGATCCATTGTATGCATCTGTTTTCAATCTTCTGACGCTTGTGCTTATATTACTGTTTATGACCTTATTCATTTTGGTAATTGAGTTGAATTGGTTCCTTACATGTCACTATAGGTGGAAATGTTAAAAGCTTCTACAATAAAAAGTGATCCTGTCACAAGCTCATAATTTAGCACATTTGTTTGTTTTTCTGTTGGGGTATTCATACTATTAGACTCCTTCCATTGATGCATGTATACACACATTACTGACGTGTCTAGCTTTCATTGGATACAAGAATATCAACCTTCCCTGTTAAAAAAATATATACCTGTCAACCTGAAATTTTTCTTAGGCAGGCTTCTAGAAAACAATCAACTCACTGACAAGATTTCACCTACCCTTGGACTAGTTCATAGTCTGGAGGTGGTGTAAGTGTGTATATTAATCCTCAAACAAGTTCATAATTTTTTGCTGCTCTTGGCATTAATATACTATTGTCAGTGTGTAGGCACTTAGATGGTAATTCATTAAATGGACCTGTGCCTCGAAACATCAACAATCTTACTCATGTTCAAGATCTGTAAGCAAACATAAAAAACATGTGAAACATTTCATTTCTTTGTATGCATAATTTTACTTGAAAAATGAACTTTTTTGGGTTTAATTTATGCGTTTCAGGTACTTGTCCAACAATAAACTGTCAGGCTCCCTGCCAAACCTTACTAGAATGAATGCCCTCAGCTACCTGTAATTTGCAACTCATTTAGCTATGATATTTATATTGTGATTGTTGTTACTGTCATTCTGTACCCTCTATTCATTCAAAGTTATTGCTACCTTGTAATAATGAGTAACTTCTTTAATCTATTTTGAAGAGACATGAGCAACAATAGTTTTAAACCATTGGATTTTCCAGGATGCTTTTCAACTCTTAAGTCCTTAACAACATTTTAAGTCTTTCCCTGTGCACTTCTTTGACCTTTCACTGCCCTCTCTCTCTCTCTCTCTGTTTATACTTTCAACATTTTTTTGTATTGTACATATATAATACTAAATATTGTGTCTATTTTTTTTCTTTTGAAATTTGCCAACACTGCAAAGCAATTTCATACTTTGAGATGACAGTGATTGGTTCTTCTCTGTACGACATTGAGAGGGTTCTAAAAAGGTCTGGGAGCAACATTTTCTTCTTTAATGGTTTAAGAGACCCTTGGAGCGGTAGAGGGTGTGACATCTCTCTTTCTATCCACTTTTATTTATTCTCATTACTATGACTAATGATATATTGGAATTAAGAATATGACAACAGCTAACTCTAAGGTCACATTAAAAAGTGTCCTCTGTGTTGAGTGTGTTGAGTGTCCTCTGCTTTTATGGGAAAAGTTTAATTTATTTTGCCTTCTTATTCTCTTCTCTTATAACTTTATAAGTGCTGATACAAAACAATGCTAAATTATATGATTGCTTTTTGACACCTTATTTTAAGGCTGTATTTTATTTGATAAATTTCATGTGGTCCCAAACTTAGGTTCACTTTCATGGATCCACGTTTCAGTGAAGATCAATCTAGTTTTATGGTAGTGAGGTAAACCATGAAAGTAATAAAGACTTGTGTTGATTAATGTTATATATATAATGTTGTGGATGTGGTAAAGCAACCAAAATAAACTGTGTTTGAGGTTCCACTTTTATACATTCAATGCCTATTAGTAAGTTCCCTATTATATAGATTTCAATCCCCAAGGTGTTGGAACAACTTATTGGCCAAACCCCGATGTTTTCCATAGGTTGGTTCTCAATAATTTTCTAAATGGGCAGTTCAGTGATGCTGGTAATGGGCATAAATCTCACATCTGTGTTCATTGAAACTTTTTGTTGATCATTTTTGTGGTTATAGTCACAGTAGTGGTGGACCTGTTCTGTGGTTATAGTCACAGTAGTGGTGGACTTCATGTAAGTGCATTTAAAAGTAACTTTTTCCTCAGAAACTTGATTCAGAGGTTCATGGAAGATCTGAAAATGAGGATTCTGATATATCTTGATTGTATGGCTTTTTTCGTACTTAATTTAATTTAAACCTTGTATGCAAATCCAGAATACAGAAAGCATTGTCTATTGCTCTGTTTGAAGAATTTAAAATTGTACTACTTGGTTTACCTCTAGTTTACAATAATGGTTATTGTATGTTGTATATATTTGGCTGTTTTAAACTCTTGATCGGTAAGAAATGTTTTTCCTCTGCTTGGTTTTGACAGCAAGGTACACTGTTCGTTCTTTTGGGATTAGAAGAAATGAGAAGATTGCATGCTATGTCACTGAAATATCCATCATTATCAAAGGTACTTTACTTTCACAATTCTATCAGTATTTTTTATTCTTTCATAATTCTGTTTTTTTTTTACGGTTGAACCTGTATGTTCTTTTATTGTCTTTCATGCATATATGGTCCTTGACAATAATTACATGGCATGTTGCTAATTATTAGAATAAGTACTTATTTTAAAATGAATAAGTTTATTTAAAACTGAATAAGGATATGAATTATGTTATGATTATTTCAATATTATTAAATGATTTCAGTTAGTTACTAAAAAGTTCGTGTGGATACATATTTTAGAATTTTCACTATATTTTTTCAATAGTTCACTATATTATTTTCTTAAATTATTATCCATTATGTTGTACTACTAGTCTAGTGTACGTAGATAAATCCTTGCATTTATATATTGGGATGCAATGATAACTAGCATGCAAAATCATAATAAAAAATATATATAGATCCAGCTCACTAATTATTAAGTTTATAATTCATCATAGTTTTTCTAATCAATCCTCTTTGGATATATAATATAATTTTTTGCAAGGTTAGTTTGGTTTCAATTTTAAGAAAAAATTAAATTTTAATATTATTAATTATAAAAAAAACTTATATTAAAAATTTAATTTAACTAAAATTCAAAGTCACTTTATTTAATCTACTCTGATAATAATATGTTATATTTTAATTCTAAATTAATTAATCTAAACATGAATTTAATTTCTTGATGATAAATTTATAATTCATCTTAGTTCTTTGGTATTATTTTTATTGTTTTTTGCTTTAGTTTTTCTTGATGATAAATTTAGTTTATGATGTGCTTTAGAAGAATATAATTCTTGTATTTTTCATGTTATTGGCATTTTACATAGATATGGTGAGATAAGCAAACAAAGATTAGATAGAGCAATGCTTACTTTCTTTCAGCATTTTCTAACGTTTTAGAATGATTATAAAAAAAATATAAAAACATTAAATCTAAGATGGTTCTTTCGTAAACCTGTCTTTGAAATCTAACATTCTAAGACGGTTTTTTACTTAACCGTCTTAGAAGGCCTGTGCAATAAATCAAAGACGGTTGTTGGATCAACCTGTCTTAGAAAGCCATCATTCTAAGACGGTTATGTATGTAACCGTCTTAGTAGGATCGTGCAATAAATCAAAGACGTTTGGTTTGGTCTTAGAAATCCATCATTCTAAGACGGTTGGGTGGATAACCGTCTTAGAAGGTTCCTTAAATCTAAGACGGTTGATACGTATAACCGTCTTAGATTTGATGAAATTATTTTTTTTTGTTTTTTTTTTTAAAATCTTCTAAGACGGTTCTTCGATACAACCGACTTAGAATAGCAAAAACAAAGACGGTCTAATAACCGACCTCGAAACTCAAACTTTCAAAGACGCTAGCTACAAAGACGGGTGGAGAACCGTCTTTGAAGGCCCTTTAGAACCGACTTAGAAGGGCTTGGCTGTAGTAGTGAACACAACTTCAAACTGTAAGAAGTGAGCCTTTCAAGCTCTCATTGATAGTTGATAATTACTAAGCATACGTAAAGTTACATGTAAATTACTTAGCAATTATCCATTCTTTTCTTCTTTTAATGCCTCGTTTTGTGATTAAAATATAGGAATTGGCTTCTCCTGAGCTTTTATCCAGTTGATGCTTAAACTAGTTGATTTATGAAGTGTTGGTTATGTTTTTTTTGTAGAAATCACTGCAAGGGAATGAAACATGGAATTTCAAGTCTAGAGCTGCTCGCCCAGCACGCCATAAGCTCGCTCAGCGAGAAAACAGTGACTCGCCCAGTGCAAGTCCTGCTCAGCGCGACCAGCTCGCCTAGCGCGTGGTCACTTATTCAGCTGGACATTTTTAGGCTCGTTGAGCGGGAAAAAGACGTGCCCAACGAGTACCACGATTCAGGGCAGCGTTTTAAGGCACATTGGAGGGAAAAGAAAGGGGATTATTGATTCGCAAAGAAGTAAACACTCTCTTGGAAGCTTGGAAGCTCTGTTAGGGCAAGGGGAGACATCCTTCTACACCATTGGGCTTCCTCTTCACTTCTTTCCTTTCCATTCCACCTCACTCCATTTACCTTTCCTCCATTGTTGTAAGTTCCTCATGGAAATGAGGAGCTAAAACCCCCATTGTTGAGAATTCACTGACCAAACACTTTGATGTAAAGTTCTAAATATCTATTCAATATTATTTGCGCATTATTGTTATTTCTCAGAGCTTTATTCATGCTTGTGATTTGATCACCCATTTGTATGCGTTATTTTAGGTTTTAACTCATTGGAAAATGGTTATTGTCTTAAGAACCGAGAAATGCTTCTAAATAATATCATGTCTAGGAATAGAATGGTTTTGTTTAGCCTAGGTTACATTGTCATTTCCAATCTTAATTGCAAATTAGCTAACGTAGCTCTTAAGTGATTAAGGGTGAAATTAGGCGGTTTAGGTCTAACACTTGGGGAATCAAGGTTAGATATTTTAGTAGATGAAAGTGATCACATTTAATAACGAATAGAGAAAAACCATTTTTAGCGCATCAAAGTAGTTTTGGTTAATGAACTCCCAACACTCATCATCTCATATTTTCTCCGTCTTCATCATTCCGAGTGTTTGTTCTCTTTCTCTTGTGATTATTAAACTTCATTTACATTTAAAGTATAATTTATTTTTATGCAATTCACTTTACAAATAAATCCATTTATTGATTGCTTGAAAACAAACATATATTAGTCCTGAGTACAAGCGAAGTCCCTGTGAAAATCGACATTTAAACTTACCGGATCTTTATTACTTGACAAATCGGTGCGCTTGCTGTCCGTTTAACAATAGTAGCACTTTTTCCTGGAATATGGATTAGAGGAGGCCATAAATTTCTCAGAACGAGTCCTTTGTATAGTGTCATGATCAAAGCACCAGCTAGGGAGATCAAGGTCCCTAAAACTTTTGCTATCCCTCTAGGATTTTGAAGATCAAGAACCTCAAACCTGCATTTAATTGTGAAATGGGTACTGCTTGGCTTAATTAACTATCTCTTTATTATGCCTTATCAAATTAAATATGTCCACATCAAGAAAATTATATATGCACATATTTTTTTACATATATAAAAATTGATAAATAGAGTAAACAGCTCATTCTTTAACAGTAGAGAGCTAGGAGGGAGGGGTAGCTAGGGGGTGCTGGCACGTGTATGATTCCATTTCCTGTGGAACACTTAGTGTGAGTCTCAAAGCAATATACAGAATTGCCTAAATAAAAACTTTCACTGCCTTGGGTTCTAATTAAAGTCCATAAAACCATGTGGTATCGAAGTGCAATTGACTCAATCTCAGTGGTTTCAAAATGGCATATGCTGCTTCAATTGGCTACAATACTATGCTTTTATATATAGTGCTCCACTTTATGACCAATATTTCAGTTGTATTTTTCTGAAATTATTTACAATTTTTACAATAGCTAATTTAAAATTGTAAGGTTATCATATATATATATATATAGGTACTGTGACTGTGAATGTGTGTAACCCAAGAAAGTTGCAGATTTTCTACCGACGATCTATAAGATAGTTGTATGTAGAAATAGTATATCAACAAGCTTGTGTAGCTCCTTAGATAAATAATAAGGGCACCTGAAATAAGCAGACACAAAGTAAAGCAGAAAATTTTTGGTTGTGTAGCTCCTTAGATAAATAATAAGGACCCAATTAGCTAATGTTTCGCATGAAAAAAGTAGTAACAATGTATCATATCTTGAACTGGATTTGGCACGTCTGCTCAGTTCCCGAATGTGTTCCTTTGATATTTCAACAATCACTCCCTCTTGCTGCTTCTCCTCTCCACCAAATAGAACCATGTTTATCTCCTCAAATTCGATCTATAAAATCAAGCATGCACACAAGCAAATATAATGATAATAATAATATTTGATTAGTGTTATATTCAGAGAAACAATTATATGGAAATGTTAAATAAAGGTTGCATGTGTTGCTTGCTTACATTGAAGGAGGCCTCCAGAATATTCTCGCTGAAGCCTTGCAAGTAGGATTGTTGATATTGAGTGCTAGATAGGAAGAAATTCTAGAGAAAGAGAAAAGAGAAAGGACTTCGGAAAAAAACTAATTAGAAGAAGAATTAATTAACTAATCTGCCAAAATCTTTCATCATAATGAAGATTTTTTAGAATATTTTTGGAATCTCTATCCATTATCTCTTGCCAAGTAATTTCAATACCTCCAATTTGAAGAAAAAGTTACTCTAAAAAACTCTAATGTTACATTCACCTGCACAGTTTTAGAAGCATAGAAATCTAAATCATGCATACCATGTTATTAATGAGTGGAGAGTCATCAGCAAACCATGTATGTTGTCTCTTATATTGGCAATGAGCAAAACAAGAATTTATGAATAACCCAGTTTGAGATGTCCGTAAGAAGCCTTTCATACTCTCACTAACCTCGTTTTGATTATCTCCACTGAAAGATGCCCCATCACAGTAACATACTATAACTCGATCTGCTCCAGTTAAAGAAATCTGTGCACACAAGAAAATATTCGCAAAACATGAGAAAACACAAGATTTGAGTAAGCATATCTTGTAATCTCTGGAACCAGAAGTAATTAAAGCAAGTCTGCGTAAGATAAAGAGAAAAACCAAGGTTTTTTTCAGCTTTATTGCTCAATATCCCTGTGAATGCTAGTTGTTTTTACATGTATTTTGAGGAACCATGACGAGTAGTTTTTCTAAAGACACAACTTCTGATGGTATTACACCATCCTCCTATGGTCCTACTCCCTATGGTCTATCTATGCAGTGGCATGGTTTGATCATAAACAATGGGTTTTAATTAGACACAAGTGCATGGATGAGATGGACAGAATAGGATGTTTATCCAATAAGAGGCCATACGGGTGTGTTATATGCGAAGTGTTGATAAGATTGCGAGACAAATGCATAACCTGCATGGGCTACTTTTTTCTACGAAGACATGGGAATAAAGCCATGGTGGTGTGTGTGCTAGTGTTACTGCATGCAAAAATAATATACCTTGTGTCGGGGATATGGGGCTAAATGACAACACTCTCTGTGACTCGGGCGTTTTCATTAAGCATTTTAAGGGAAGAAATTTACACTAAAGTAGCGTTTTAAAGATCTGTTTACTTTTATAGTTAAGTTGTGCTTTCAATTTATAATTATAATAGGTGTTGATAATTAGTATCTTTAGGACACTTATTAAGAAAGAAAAAATTCTTTAGTGTGAAAATTATAAGAGAATGCAAAAATATCATGAACAATATAACTTTTTTTTTAATAAAAATATTTTTACTTTAAATTTCTTAACCAATATCTTAAATTATTAACATGTCTTATAATAAATATCAATATGTATTCAATAGCGAGCTCATTTAGTTAGTTGATACCCATCTTTCACTTCATTAATATATGATGTGTAGCAGATAGCAATGGCCTCTATGTAAAGGAAGACTTTTCACCAGAAAACTCAAATGTTTTAGATGCAAAAAACTCAAAAGGTGAGGAAGAATCACTAAAAGAAAACGATTTAGTCACAGAGAATAGTGAAGAGGTAAGGATGAATCACAGAGAAGGTGAGAAAGAGGAATCATTAGAGGAAGAAGATTTAGGCACAGAGAATAGAGAAGAAAGAGTGGAACAAATAACTTGCAGAGGCAATAATTAATGAAACAGAAGTTAGTGAAGAGTGTGATAGCTACACAAAGTGTGGTGAAATTAGTAAGAAAACAGAACAAAAAGAAGGCTCAAGCACCAAGCTATGTCAAATATGGGAAGGGTGCTTATCTTATGGTGGAGCTAGAAAATTTTATCACCAAGGGGCTCAAGAATACACAGTATGTGAAGAATTTTTCGACTGGTGTGATTCCCTTTGAGTATTTGTTTCAAAATTTAAAGCAATATTTACACATTTGTTTTGTAACAACAACCTATGAAGAAAAAAAAAGATTGAGTGAATCATATACATAAGTGAGAAGGAAACTAAATTGGTATTTCTGAGGATTAATGTACCTAACAACATTTTATACACGTACATTTATTAATGTCTTACAACATCTTAAGTGCATGGGATGGGATTTCTTTCTTGGCATAAAACTTAGATTATGCATGAGAAGATTATCCGTGACCAACATTATACAGAGTCCTAATTTAATTCATATTGATATATAAGTTTTGGATCATCCTTAACCAACTAAACCAATTGAAATGGAGCTAGCTTGAATTGGTTAGAAGACTAATTAACTTGGCAAACTTAGTTTTGATCAATTTTATGTTTAGAAATTGAACCATAATAACCTAAGGAGAGCCTAGTTACACAGGCTAACCAAAATTGAAGCAATCTTGTTACATGGAAATCATATGTGTTAGATTTCAACCAAATGGAACTAATTTCACTTTCACTGTCATATGGTATCATGGTGGTCTGTGACAACCGTGTGAACCATAATTTTTAGTTCCACACAATCCTAGTAGATGTGAAAGGCCATCTAAGACACTTAAAGGCCAGTTTCACTCCAAACCAAAGTGACTAAGGTAAGTTTCTTAACCTAGATTGATCCTGTAAATTGAATCATATTAATAAACTTAATAGTGGTACATCAACACCTTTTTTTCATTTTAATAAACTAATGATAAGCATCTCAAATGTGTCTTTCCTGTTTTCACATTAAGTGATTAAGGAATACAACAAAATTGTGGAAGACTTGACCATTGGCAAATGATGTTAGGTCTCACCTGGAACCATAAGATGAGTTGAGCAAAACAAAATTGATTGGATCCTCAGTTTTCCCTCCTTGGTACTTCTAACTCTGTAAATTTGGAAATTTGAAAGTGTTGCATTAATTTCTTTATTATTTTCTCTTAATATCAATATATTCATAACAATAATTCAAAATCACTACACATCACCTACTCTATATTGATTTTTATAGCTAAATCTTCAAAGGAGACAGTAACAATAATGCTTTAATAGGTCGAAGTGCTTAATGTTTCGGTAAGAATAAGAAATTTCTTATCCACTCTATTTTTTAATGCTTGATAACACATATAAATTTTTCTTATAACAAGAGAAACCCCTGGTATTACAATGTAGAATTGAAAACCAGTATTGCCAATTACATGTGTACATTTTATGATGACCTTTGCACTATGACTAATATTCCAACCTTCTACCTAAACCACAATCAAATTTGGCTACTGTTGTTATCTTTTTTAATTCAATCCATCCTATAGGCATGTAGTGGTTACTTAAATAAGGAATTTTTATTATTTATACTTATTTCAGTGTCAACTAATGGGGTCTTTGTGCAACAACCATACCATATTTATTTGCCAATTCTTACTTATGCTGATTTTATTAAGTTTTATAGGTCCTGTAGTCTAATACTATTACAATCAAGAATGCAAATACAGTTCACAAAGGACGAGAAAAAGAGATGTTTACAACTGTTGGTTGTGGCAGTAACTAGTAGGGTTAGAAAAATTGTGCTATACCTCTGTGTAATGGCATGGATGCTCTGAAGGAGTTCAATTGTTTGTTGCAACCTACAACTGTCTGGTCTCTCTTCGAAATCCAAAGGGCAAAAAACCAACAGCAAAAGGAAAATCAGCACATCACAAGGCTTAGAATAAAAGGGAATTTTTTTAAAAATGCTTACCACCTATGTGTTGGCGGTAACGATGGGCTGACAGTGAGCTATGATAGTTAAAAACCAAACCTCTTTGTTGGAGAATTTGAACGTACAACAAGAGAACCCTAGTAACCAAACCACAAACCCAAGTTAGAGACAAAGAGGAGAGCAGACAAAGAGAGAAGTGGAACCATGAATAGAGGCACGAACAAATGTGGACTTTGGGAGGTAGATGACGGAGTGAGGAATGACACCATCAGTTGATAGAGGCCACGACGGATTGATGGAGGCTACCAATGACAGTGGCTGAAATAGCGTGGACGACCTTGGGGAGGGGCGCAAGGAATGGCTAACGGAAAGCACGAGTGCAACATTAGGGTTCAAAAGCTGACCTTTAATTCGAAGACGGTTAAGTTGAAACCATCTTTGAATCACTTAAACAAAGACGGTTTTAGTTAAAATCGTCATCATCCAAAGCCTTTCGAATTCGAAAATAATGCAGTATTTACAAAAATGCCACTGATTCTCTTTCAAAGATGGTTTTGCTACAACCGTCTTTGAAAGCGTGTCGTAGAAAGCTCGCCGTGTAGTAGTGCAAGAAAGAAATTGAATTATCCTCTGGAAAACATTAGCACAACCAAAAGAAGAAGAAGAAAAAATGATCCTTTGCCAACCAACACAAGCATCTTATGATAACAAAAAGCCTCATTGTATGCAAGCTTATTCAGGAATCAGAATTTGCATCAGTTCCCTTTTATGTCATTTCCTTATTCTTGAGTTGATTGAATGCCAACACATGATGAAAATCATGCCATTGTTCCTTTGCTTGTAGCTTGCATAATTTCTGATGATATATTGGCAATTTGTGATTTAAAATACATGGCAAAAGAAAGTGTCATTCTATAGGCCAAGATTTGCAAATTTATTTTGCACAACTTGATTGTGTTTTCCAGATAGGAGTTGGCACCATCCTTTCTCCAATTTGCAGAGATTTTTCGTTTGCTTCTTTTTCGTTGGTTTCTTCCTTCATTTTGTTCAATTGCCAAAAACTTGCGCTTCCGATTCGATGAATTTCTGCTCTGCATCATAGTTAAATTTGATAGTACAAGATCCTGTTTATATACCCAACGATACCCATATTTCTTCACCTCAACATGTAAACCTGTAGGCATGTCGCATTCTCAGCTGCCCATTTCTGGCTACCGAGATAAGGTATGCCTTTGAGATTATACCCTTCAATTATGAATGTTCTTCGAGTGAAATAGAATAGCCACATGTGATCTTGTTCATCCAAAACTAGCTCTTGATTTCCATAAATATCCACTGGAATATCAACAGGAAAAGGAAAGCATCATTTTTTGTTTGAAGGACCCATCTCTAAAGCATTTACATGACGTACCACGAATATTCACTACTACAAAAGCGGGCTTTTAAGACGGTTGTTTAACCCCTTTAAAGACGGTTCTGCACCCGTCTTCGTAGCCAGTGACGTTATAAGGTTACACATACGAAGACGGTTGTACAACCGTCTTAGATTTATTTTTTATTTTTTTTAACATACCTTCTAAGACGGTTGTAGAGTATAACTGTCTTAGTATGTAGCCATTCTAAGACGGTTATACGCATAACCTTCTTAGATCCTGCTTTCTTTTTTTTTATTTTAATTTTTTTACAGCACATTCGAAGACGGTTATGCGTATAACCGTCTTAGTATGTAGTCATTCTAAGACGGTTTTTTACATATAACCATCTTAGATTCTGTTTTCTTTTTTTAATTTTTTTACAGCACCTTCTAAGAAGATTATGCGTATAACCGTCTTAATATGTAGCCATTCTAAGACAGTTACTGTATATAACCATCTTAGATGCTGTTATTTTTTTTTTTACATTACCTTCTAAGATGGTTATGTTCTATAACCGTCTTAGATTAGCTTTTTTTTTTCAAATGCATTATTATTAATTGTCTACACAATATTAAAAATTCAATTTGAACCACAAGAAATATTATTAAGGTCTAGAGAATATAAATTAAGCTACAATTAGCCAAGTCAAGTGAAACAAAAAACTAATATCATTATATCCTCATGTCAAATACATAGTCTTCTACAAAAATACAATGCAAAGACTAAGCACTTGAATGAAACGCCAAGGACCAAGCAGTGGATGCCACTCGTCTTTGTCCCACTGAGCTGGTGTGAATTGGCCTAATGTTTGTTTCATCTTATGGCGATGAACGATAACAAAGAGCACTCAAGTCCCATTAAGTCCACTTAGCAATCAATAAAAGTACATAGAAAAACAATCAAAATCTTAGAAACATACTTTTCCTATTATATTAGGCTGCTGGCTTAAACCAACCCATTTGTATGTTTTCCCATCAAAATATCTAACAGTATGCATTCCTGCCCAAATTCCTGCATAATAAACCAAGTAAAAGATGTTACAATCGGCTGTAACAATTTCAAATCCAAAAGGGCATTAATTTCAGCAATAGAACCACTAAAAACATATTTTATCCTATTTTTTAAATGCTTTTTTGTTGCCTGAAATCTTGGGAATGAAAAAGTGCAGTCCTATTAGCACATTAAAGGGCTGAGATTATAAAATTATAATTATTATAACAATTAAATCAAATGTAAATCAAGAAACTTCCATTGATAGCAAAGTTTTATTCTGAAACCACACTAGGACTATTTCATTACACACGAAGCATCAGTGTCGAGCATAGTAACAACGGAATCTAACAAAAACCACACTAGGCTTCATGGCACTTTCTTGTTCCTTCATCAGCCATACTGTCAAATTTTTAATGTTTAAATTTACAATAATCATAGCATATAGGTTCACAAGCAATGCTGACTCATCAATGACAGTGAATCATACTCATTCAATAATAAACAATTGGGAGTTTTCTTGACTGCACACCTTAGCTCATTCCCAAGTCAGCACTTGAATTTTCTCTAACAACTCAAAAGATAGTTATAAAGGCAATGCAAAATTGTAATAAGCTAACAGACTAAAATTTTAAAAATCCTAATGAGGCCATGAAGCCAGATTGTGACATTGCTATATCAGGTATATATATATATATAGCACATGCATGCACGAAGGATAAAAAAGGCAAAAGGATCAATGATTACTTGATTATTTACAAATAACTATTGTGAAAAAAAATAAACATAGTAGAGCAGATTTTGTTATGCAAAGTACCTGTAAGCTGAATGATATGTTGAATAATATCCAGACTTGGATCGATCAACTTGTGCTGCAGAAAAATAGCTTTAGCCTCATTCAAGATATTAGAGTGAGACCAAGCAATATCCAAGAAGACCCACTCAATGTTAGGATAAACA
>CM023946.1:33791114-33814330 GCA_013407115.1 Glycine latifolia | reverse complement strand
CCAAACCGATGATGCCACAAGGATGCTTCATCATTCATCTCGGCTTGCAAACAGCCGACCTCCACACTTCTCAAGGTTAGTTTGAACATTCTATTTTTCTCCATCTGCACTCGTGCTATTAGTCGTCCTTGCTTCTCCTTCAAGAGAAGAACTCGGTCTGTCATAATAACCGAGTAGCCTTTCTCCATCAATTGTCCCACACTAAGAATATTACTTTTGAGTTCAGGCACGTAATACACATCTTGAATACGCCCAACTTGTCCATCTTTCTGCAAGAATCTAATCATACCTTGGCCTTTTACACCGACCTTTGAAGCGTCTCCAAAAGAAACATGTCCAACTTCTATTTGTTTCAGATTACTGAACAAATGCTTATACCCACACATATGATTGCTCGCACCAGTGTCTATATACCATTCCATCTCGGATGCCTGGTTGACTTCACCTCCAGCCATCATCAGAACTCCTTCATCTCTTACTTCTTCTGCAACAAAATTTGCAGTTTCATTTGTTCTTCTTTCACCTCGGCAGTCCTTCACAAAATGACCAACTCGACCACAGTTGTAACATCTGTCCGAGTTGCAATCTCTCGAGCAATGTCCATAATTTCCACATTTAAAACATTCTACATTTGAATGTCGACCTCTTCCACGTCCTCGGCCTCGCCAATTCTACTGACTCGATTCAGCCTGCTCCTTATTCCATCCTTCTTGACCACGACCTCTACCACCACAGTCATATCCACGTCCACCTCGACCTCGTCCTCTACCTCAAAAATTTTGAGAATAGAGCACTTTCTCATCCTTGACTGAAACTTTTGTCTGGAGAGCTTGCTCCAGCGAGTCTTCCTTCTTCTTTTTCTTTCTTTGTTCGTGCGCCTCCAACGAACCAGCAAGTTCGTCAACAATGAGTGTTGCTAGGTCCTTTGACTCCTCAATCACACATACTACATTCTCGAAGTCATCAGTGAGAGACCTCAGAATTTTCTCCACCACTCTAGTGTCGGGCAGCACTTCTCCATTCCTCTTTAGTTGATTCACTACGGTCTGGACCCGAGTAATGAAATCGGATACCCTTTCTTCTCCTTTCATCTTCATTCCTTCCAACTCTCCACGGAGAGTTTGAAGTCTGACCTGCCTGACTCGATCGGCTCCCTTGTAGACATTTGCAAGAATGTCCCACGCCTCTTTTGACGTTGTTGCGCCAGCGATCTTCTCAAACCCGGAATCATCAACAGCCCGGAGCATCATATACAACGCACCTTTGTCTTTAAACCGCATCTCTTTCAATGTCTTGTTCTGTGCCGCCTTGTATCCTGTCGTGGATGGTGGTTCTTCGAAACCATCACGGACAACCTCCCAACTATCATTAGCTCCCAATAGAGCTTTCATCTGGATACTCCAGTTCTCATAATTAGTCTTTGTAAGACGGGGTAATGGCAGACTACTATTTGGACCACTCTCCATTCTCTCAAGCTCTGATACCAATTTGATAAATTTTGATAATTTGATATCACACGAATTATGATATCACATGTCCTCTCTCACACACTGGTACACTCACACAATAACACAAACACACGCACAAATTTCTGGGGGCAAAAACTCTCTTTCTATTGATAATAGTATGCCAAAGCCACCACAGACTCCTTTACATAATATGCTATTTATAAGTAATGAATTAAACCTAAACCTAAACAATTCAAATTCAAATTGAAACAAAATCTCTCCTAATATCTTACTATAATATCTCTCTCCATATCTTATCTTTTCTCATATCTTTTCTACCCATATCTTTTCACATATCTTCCCACATAATACTCCTTTTAAATTTAAACTACGTAAACAATATTTATTTAAACGTTTATTCCAACAAAGAGGACATGCAGAGTATCTGTCGTAAGAAAATTGAAAAACATAAAAACAAGGAAAGACCAACTGAGTAAAAAGCTTAAATCATATCTTAAGGGCAAGCAAATTGCACCCTTTAACTCACTGAAGGAGTAACAAACTAACAACTAACAAGCAGTCACACTCACAGCACACAGTGTGCATACCAGAGGATCAAAACATGTTTTTATTACTCACTTAAATAATCCTAAAATCTCTAAATAACTTTCATCACCAATGAACGAATGCTAAAGAGATAGTAATTCACTGAAATTTTTTCCACAACAAAATCACCAACTAATTCAAGAGAAAACAAGTAGATAAAAACAATAGGAATCAACAAAATGAAGCATTTATACTGAAAAATACTATAGGGCTTTAGAGCGTACCCCAAGCTACAGTGCATTTCTCGCTAGTGGCGCTAACCTGGTTGGCCTGACACTCAATACCTACAGCAGCATCCAAAGTCAAATCGAATTAGGTCATTTTCTTGGAGCAATGGCAATTCACACAAACACAAAATAACTTGAATTAACATGCTTACAGAGATCCATGATATGGTTGCAGCAAATAGCGCAATTATCCACAACAATATCTACAATAACAGAAAGAAAAGAATAAATTAATAGAAAGAAAATAAAATTTAGGGTTTGTAGAAAGCGGAGAGAAAGAGAGAGAGACACACCCCAAGCCCAGAGAGAAACGGCATTCCACTTCTTGATCTAGAATCGCTTGGACTTCTTGGTGGATGAAGAAGGACCGGTGCTGGTGGAGGGTTCGCCAGCCGGAACCATGGTCACGTCGGAATCCAGTGTCGCCATGGTGCCTCTCAGGTTTCAACAACCTTCTAAGGGAACAAAACACCTCAAGAACGAGTAGCGGCAGCCACCACGTCTGAGGGAGCCCACAATGGAGAGCATGAGGGAATCATGAAATTAGGTTGCGAGGGAGGGTGCACGAGGTCACGAAATTAGATCGCGAGGAAAAAACAAATGTCTAAGAGGGAAAGCTATTTAGGGGAAATTTTAATTCAAAGACGGTTTCGACCAACCATCTTTGAATACCAGGAAACAAACACGGTTCTCACTTCAACCCGTCTTCGTTTTACAGTATCTAAGATGGTTGTTCTATAACCGTCTTCGTAAATGACAAATTATTTACGAAATTGCCACCGCCTCACCAACTAAGACGGTTATGCTCCAACCGTCTTTGATAGCGCGTCTTTAAATGCCTTTTTTGTAGTAGTGATTGCACAACACGCAACACTAATCTAATTATTGTCATGCATAATGGGAGATGTGTCAATGCTCATTAAACTGCCTACATGCTGAATGTTGAACCACCTTGGTATTTCGCTTCCAATAGTAACACTTTGAATGCTTTCATATTCCATTCTAGAGTAATTAAGATGTTTGTATTGGTACTGCAGACATATCTATATGTTAGTTCCTGATTCCTACACACAAAAAAGTAGAGAGAAAGAGGTGGGAAGGAGTGTGCACACCTGAGAAAGTTGTATCATCCATGATAAACCAATACTAGTACGTGCAGTGTTCCTTCTCAACTAATTTGGGGCAGTTGAAAATGTATAATCCAGCCACTCGAAGACGCCTTACATATGGTGATTGGATGTCAAATTGTGAAGGGAGCTCAAGCAAATATTTCAACTGCTTGCAATGTTGCAAGTTTAAATGGAACAGTGTGGAAAGATCCTTGAGGTTAGGCAGTGTAGCAAAATTGTTTCCACTTAAATCTAGGCTTTCTAAGCAACATAAATTTCCAATAGCATCAGGGATTCGAACTAAATTTCAGAAACTTAGATCAAGTTTGTACATACATGGGAAAATTGGCAAGGAAGGCAATGAACAACTGACATAATCTTTATGAGCTCTTGAATAGGAAAATGCTGATTGGGAATGAATAGGAGCTTCACCTCTATAAACCTTCGTCAATTGCTTTGCATCCCATGGTTCATCTAATACATGAATATTATACAGTTTTGAGCAGCGGGAAAGACTCAAATATTCAAGAGAAATGAGGCCTAATATACTATTGGGTAAACTTACTAGATTTATGCAGTCTTTCAAATTCAAAAAAGTAAGCTTTTTTTGAAGACCAATAGATGGATGGATCTGCCGACATTTCATACATTCTTCGATATCTAGCCACTCAAGATTTAGAGCCTTCCCTAAATCTGGCATCTCAATTAGATTTTTGGAACCTGAGAGACCCAGACATCTCGCATTGCGTAGAGGCTGCAATGAAGGGTAAATATGAGGAGCAAAGTTAAGAATGACACTCGATCTTTCTTTTGTTTCTTTAGTTAATTAGAGAAAAAAGGAAATAACATTAGAAAGTTTGTGTTTTTTATATGTTCATTTCAAGAAAAACAAAATATAAAAAGAATAATAATTGCATTACCTTGCTACCTTTCCATAATTGTTTGATGTTGCTACAAGGCAAGTACAATTTAACAAGTTTGAGCAAATTTGAGCAACTTAAGGTGACTCATTTTTGATAGAGCATCAACACTCATTGTTTGACAATTTTTTGATGAACTACTAATAACTATGGCTTCAAGATTTTCAGCTGCCTTGAAAATTGTAAAGGAAAAGAAAGTGTTAGTTTTTTTGAAGAATTTACAAATTCAAGAAAAATGACAACTTATGATTTTAAATTTAAAACCCATTTTACCTTATTGTCTGACATAACTTTGTGGAAATCTTTGTAATCCCACAACCTATTCCACTTCCTCGGTTATCTAGGTGATTTTTCTCAAACAATACACTTGTCCTAATATGTCAACAAGCCATGCATATGAATTACTCCCTTTTTCACGGTTATGAGTGATTTATCAACAAGAACTTGTAGGCCATATTCAAGATGAAATCCACAAAAATTTAGAATTTCCTTCATTATTGCTCAAACATTAAAGGTAATAAACAAGCAATATCTAAAAATATTTCCTTCTCCATGTCCTCCAACTCATCAAAACTTATTCGGAGTATATCCATAATATTTTTACTTTTAGTTTCCCTTAGCCTAGCCAATGTACTTCTCCACTGTAAGACATCTCAACCAAACAAAGATAAGCCAAATACTTCAATTGCCAAGGGATGGCCTTGAGCATGTGATAGTATGTCATAAGTCAATTGTTGATAATCACTCATAATATAATTACTTTTGAAAGCATTTATGCAAAATATAACTGAATAGTATCTTCATGATTCAATAATGCCTACACTTGGTAAACATCATCTACTCTATGTGTTCTCAATATATGTTCATCCCTAGAAATTATGATGATTCTGCTTCCTTCACCTAGGCATTTAGGTAATAGAGAATCTTTACTCCCTATAAACATCTTTAGTTGTCCAACTTGATCAACATTATCAAGAACAACTAGTGCCCTTGCATGGGGTAGTCTAGTCCATAACAAACATGTTCTCTAAGATAAATTACAAATCTCTAGCTTTTTTTCATCTAAAGATTGACAAAGTAATTGCTTTTGTATGCCTAGTACTAGAATCTCCATAAATTTTGCTTACATTATCAATAAAACAACGGAAATCATATGGTTCTCATTTTTCCCCTTCTTTATATTTAGATGCGTATTTAATTTCGTATATTACTCTCCTTTTATCTTTATTTATAGATTTGATCTTCTTAATCATCATTTCCTTTTAGCATTTTTCTTTATCTTTATCTCTAAATTGAATAGTTTTTTAATAAAAAAAATTGCTAATAAATTAAAAATAATTTTATACCACAATTTACATATTCATTTTAAATCCAAAACCTAATTTATATATATATATATATATATATATATATATTAATATATATTAAAAACATTTATTATGAATTTTAATTTTATAAATATAAACATTTATCATATACAAATGGGCTGACTAAAATGGTAATTATTCAGAAGTGAAATAGAGTTTGCTTATCAAGTAAATTTTTGTAAGTATAACTAATTCTTATGAAATTGTTAGTTGTGAGAATCAAATTAAGAGATTTTTTTTAATATATAATTGTCTGTAGGACTTTTAAAACGGAGGAAGGATAATATTGCGACAGAGAAATTGGATGAGTTTAAGTCTAGCTGACACAAATCTCAAGTGATAACCTTTTTATTTTGTCAAATTTTTAGTGTATGGTTCGTTTTCTATGGTGCAGGCATATCCTGGAAGGCCACCAAATTGGTTAGAGTTGGAGTATGCATTCCGTAAAGGGAACTATATTGTTGTCATATCAAAGAAATTGCTTCATAATGTTGGAAGCATGTACCAAAATATTCTCATTGAAATTGCTACTTATGTTTTTTTCAGTACTAAATGTATATTGAGTTCTGTTTTTTTGTGTTTGCATGCTAATGACTGTTTCTTTTCAAAAAGAAAATGTTCTGTATTAAGATTTGTGTTTCTGATACATGGTGCATTGGTTATTTATTGATATTTGTTTCCTTCTTTTATATTCGCTTTCCATGAGTTTTGAAGCCAATAAACAAGCACAGGCACTTGCACATTTCAGAACCATGCCAACTGATGAAAATAGTGAATATATGCAAAAAATTGTGCAATAGAAATGAGAAATAAAAAAATTAAAAGGGCTAATGGAGCATGGATTCTAGATTTCCTGACAATTTCTACATACCACTAAGTTCATTACCATTCTGTCCCCAAGTTTGTCCAAACTCAAATGGTGTATCAAAGGGATACTATAGAGCTTTATATAGAAACTCCAATGGAGACACCACCATCAGTACTTTAGAACTTCGAAGACTATGTACAACTGCTGCTTATGCTAAAATTGCTGTTGCTGAAGCCTTGTTTAGGCTAATGGAAACATGTTCGAGATTGCTTAGCTAACTGCATAAACTTTAATACAATCAAACAAGAAAAAGTGCTGCTGAGGAGGTTCAATCCTCGTTTGTGATTACTGTAAGTAAAGAAAAGTATTTTGACAAACTCTGGCCGTACTGAAGAAGAGTAAGGTAAGGAAAATTCAAAACAAGGAATACAAATCCTTAAAACTAGTCAAGCAACAAGCCCTCACGTGTTAGAGGATAGGAATAGCTGTCTGGATCAAAAACTTGAAAGAGATTCTGGTTTTTGTGTTAAGTACACAAGACACGAGAAAGAAGATAACAACGATATAATGACTACGCATCAAAATATTTTTCCTCACTTCCTTTCAGCTTGGGACAGAAATCTTGTTCCTTAATTAGTTTGAGTTCCTGATCTTATATAGATTGATTAAAAAATCCTGAAAACCATAATATTACATTTCTAAATACGGATTTGGAAACACTAAAAGCATAGCAGATATAAAAATCCATTAGCTTTGTATCTGTTACAAAATAGACCAGAAATTGCATCACCCTCTGATACACAGTACCACAACCAGAAGAAAAGAAAAGAAAAAATCCTTAGCCAACCAACACAAGCATCCTGAGACAGAAGAAAAAAAAAACATTCTTTTAATAGCAAGCTTATTCAGAATTTGCATCAGTTCCTCTTTATGCCACTTCCTGATTCTTTTGAGTGAATGGCAACTCAAAATAAAAGGCAGGAGTAAGGGTCATTCTATAGGCCCATATTTTCAAATTGATTTTGCAACAACTTGATTGTGTTTTCCAGGGAGGATTTGGCAGCATCCTTTTTACGTTTTGCTGAGATTATACCTTTGCTTCTTTTTCCTTTATTTCCTCCTTCATTTTGTTCAATTGCCAAAAACTTGCGCTTCCGGGTTGAGGGATTTCTGCTATGTATCATAGTTAAGTTTGATTGTTCAAGATCCTTTTTATATACCCAACAATACCCATATTTCTTCACCTCAACAAGCAAACGTGGATTCAGTTGGTCAGGAAGTATTTTAAATTCCCCTCTCACAGTACCATCAGATTCGATATATGGCCCAAATGCTTTTTGATGGAGAAAGAAAAGACACATGTGATCTGCTTCGTCTGAAACTAGTTCTAGATTTCTGTATCAACTCTCCAGAAAAGGATCACGTGCCGTGAATATTGCCCAACATGCAACGCCAATCCAATTATTATCATGCATAACAGGAGATGCATCTATGCTTATTAAACTGCTCTCATGTTGATTGTTGAACCACGGTATTTCACTTCCAGGAATAACACTTTCAATTTTTGCATCATCTCATAGAGGCTCATAAAAAATGTTAGTGCAGCGTTCCCTCTCAACTAAAAGTTTCTGACTCTTACACACACTAAAAAAAAAAAAAAGAGAAAAAGAGATGGGAGGAGGAAGGGAAAGAGCATGCACACCTGAAAGTGTTGTATCGGCCATGAAAAAACCATGCTAGTGCAGCGTTCCCTCTCAACTAATTTTGGACAGTTGAAAATGTATAATCCTGCGTCAAGTTGTCGAGTACACTGAGGTTTTATTAACCAGGGCCACAAATAAGTTGTTGAACGAAATGAACGGAAGTCAAAGTCAATTCGGGAAGGAAGCTCAGGGAAATATTTCAACTGCTTGCAATGTTGAAAGTTCAAATGATGCTGTTTAGAAAGGTTCTTGAGGCTGGGCAGTGTAGCAAAATTGTTTCCACTCAAATATACTCTTTGTAAGCAACATAAATTTCCAATAGCATCAGGGATTTGACGTCAGAAACTGAGATCAAGTTCATGCAGACAGGGAAAAACTGGAGTGGAAGGCAATAAACAAGTAACTGCATTTCTCTGTTCTCTGGAGTAGGAAGATGTTGATTGGGAATGAATAGGAGCTTCTTCATCTATATCAATCTTCTTCAAATGTTCTGAATCCCTTAGTTCATCTAATAACCGGATATTATACAGTTGAGAACATCCGGAAAGACTCAAATATTCAAGAGAACTGAGGACCAATATGCTATTGGGTAAGCTCACTAAATTTTTGCAGTAAGCTTTCTTAGAACACCAATGGATGGATCAATCTGCCTGAGTAGTATACATCCTTCGAGTAATTTCTTTTGTACACCTAATATACCATAATCTAAAAAAATTTGTTTACATCATCAATAAAACAACACAAAACATATTTATGAGAGATTCTTTCATATAAAGCATGATCAAGAGTTGTCTTTCCTATTCCACCCATCTCACTAATTCCGACAACTCGGACATCTTTAACTGACCCTAAACACAAAAGCTTTGCTAATTCTTCAACACGAGATTTCATCCCGACTAAATCATCGTATATTGTGGCCCAATATATATTTTATCTTTTCAACAATTTCTTCAATCTCCGCATATTGTGGCCTAAAAGTTTAAAGAAAATGAAGAATGTAAAATCATCACCAAAGAGAAGCAAAACAGAATAGGTACGTGCGCAGAAGAAGATAATAACATATTGGCATTAAACATGTATAAATTTCAACCCAATGTGCATGTTAACTCTTCAATTTCTCTCAACTCTAGTTTAAAATTGGGTAAGGAATTCAAGAAGATAAGTAAGAGAGAATTACTTACTTATTTCTGATATCCCAACCAGAGAGATTGGCCACTTGTTCCAGAGCTTCTCTCCATCTCTGTACTTCCTCCATCTTCTCTTTATCTTCTTTGAACCTCTTCTCATGTTCGGCAAAGGCTTTCTCAAAATATCCACTCTGTTTTCTCACTTCTGATGGATCAACATCATAAAAAATAGGCAGAACACGTCTCTGCTATGTTTCAATGCAATTGCAGATATCTGCTAGTTCACGCAAATACCAAGTTGAGGAAGCATAGTTTTTCGAAAGGACCACGACACAAAGGCGAGAGCCTTCAATGGCCTGTAGCAGCTTTGGTGCTATATGGATTCACCTTTCTTGAGATCTTTTTCATCTTTGAAGTCATCAATGCCTTTTCTAGAGAGAGCTTGGAAAAGAAAACCAGTGAAGTTGTTGCGTGTGTCTTCACCGCGGAAGCTAACAAACACATCATATGTCCTCATTTTGTGACAAGAAATTATAATCGCAAAAGTGGAAGCAAATTTTTTGAGAACGACTTGTGTTAGTGTTAGTATTACTGTGGAGGTGCAAAATAAAAGCAAGTATTTCTGAATACAAACAAAGCATGGCAGTGAAAAAATATAAAGGGACCAAAGGGAAACGCTTCTTCCACTTTTTATTTATTTATACAATGCTAAAGTGGCGTCACACTTTATTTTTCCACTTTCCTTTTTAATTTCTTCAAAGATAATATGAAAACACTTTACTTTTTCATTGCTTTGTTTTTTCCACCGAAAATCCTAGCGTGTCTTATGGGCTTGTGCGAAATCATGAACTGTATTAAGTATTAACACACTATACATACTTGAACAAATTAAGTTTATTTGTTCCCCTATGTAACTTAGTGTGGTCCATAAGAAACAGCAACGGGAAAGAGTTTCACACTCACACAAACTGTATTGCTATTAGCTATACCCAACATTTTTTTTCCAAAATTATAACATAATTTGAAAAGAAAAATTCTTTTTAAGATAAAAAAATAAATTAATAAAAAATTCTGCAAACAAAATCCACAAGAAAAACTTGGAAGTTTAAGTCACATAGTATAAGTTTTTTTCTTTCTATTTAAGTCACATAGTATAAGTTTTTCATTAAAAAACACACACACGCAGAATAATCACCCCCCAAAGGACTCTTATTTAGTACCCCTATTTTTATTTATTTTATTAAAAAAGCAAAGCACATATATAACTTGCGCTTCCCTCTTTTTTCGCAATCTTCAACTTGCACCGTTGAATTTATTTACCTGAGCTCCTGAGAATACTAACGAGAGAAAGAGAAGAATCACAGAGAGAGATTTGAACTTGGAGGATCACCAATGGCTGTCAAAATTTACATTGTGTATGCACTTTCTAAACTTTTCTTGTCTTCACTAATTGATTCTTTTTTATTTATTTTATTTAATCATAGCCATTTAATCTATGTACATATGCTGCATTGCTCTCTGGCTTACTCTGTCTTTCATTTCATTGTTAGTGCTCTTTCTTGTCCTTTTTCGATTCATTTTGAGTACCTTGTTCTTTCTGCCTTGCATGGATTGGTGCATCATGATGCTTAGCATGGAACATCGTTCACTGGGTTTCTTTTACTTCTTTAATTAAGAAAAATCTTTCTCCTTTTAGTTTCTTAACCAATGCCTCGAGGGTACTGATTAGCATTTTTCATAGTTTAATTCAAAAGCTAGGCTTTCAAACTTCAATGTTCTTTGAGGTTCTTGGACTCTGACCCTGTAGGATATGATGCATTTCTGTTCGGGAATGTTTCATCTTTAATTAATGGGAATGTTTCTTTCACATATTTATTACACGTAGATTGTTCTAACAATGAACCTTGCAAACAGTGGAAAAAATGGAAATAAAAATGAGAGAAAATATTATAAAGATTAATGGATGTGATAGAAAGTCTGAGATTATGCGAGGAGCATTTTCTGGTTAAGGAACATAGTAAACTAATTTCATTATGGCTAGTCTTTCTTTTATGGTGATGTAAAAGTTTTGACCAACCAGTAAAGGAAATGGGATTATTCGTTATTGTTTCCAAACAAATAAGCTAATTTACCAAGATAGCTTTCTCTTACAAATGACAAGATACTACAGTACCGAGGGACAATTCATGAATTTGATTGCAGTAAAGTTTGCATTGTTAGCATTAGATATATGTGAAATTTAGATTAATAAATGTAGATAATTGGTTTTCAAACGTTGACAAATCATCAGCTTTTTACATATAGGGTCCTTCTACAGTGATTTTCAAATATTGCAATCATCTTATTCTTGCCTTCTGTTGGATATCTCATTTTCTGTTCATAAAGGACTATATCTACTGATAAATTTTATGTAACCTTGATGTTAGCCTCATCATTTCTTAATCGTGATTTGTATTTCCTCTGTCTTTTGTGTTGTCACCAATAACATTTGCTTCGTTACCCTTTTCATTTTATCCTGAAGTAAGAATTTGAGCATGTTTCTGTCAACTTAATTTACAAAAATATGAAAAATTTCCATTACTTTGACAGGTACTATTCAATGTATGGGCATATAGAAAGACAAGCAAAGAAAGTGCAGGAAGGGGTTAGCTCTGTAGAAGGTGCTGAGGCCACACTATGGCAGGCATGTGTGTATGTTTCATTTATTGCAGTTCCTATCTCTATGCGTTCCATTTTTTCATAGCATCAAATAATTGGTTTTAAAATTTTAACTCATCATCCTAGTTCTTCCCATCTGACTTTCACAAAGTTGAATTCACACATTCTGTTAGCTATGTTCCTTCATTGTGAATGATGATGTTATATATATTATATGCCTCCTTAACTTCATTGAACCTGAAACAATGACATCAGAGGAGCTTGCTAAGCTGAGAGCACTACCCAAGAGTACTGTACCAATCATTTGACCCCAATCAGCTCCCTGAGGCTGATGGTTTTATCTTTGGCTTCCCAACAAGATTTGGAATGATGGCTTCTCAGTTTATGGCTTTTCTAATTCAACTGAAGAACTGTGTAAAACACAACAGCTTGCAGGCAAATCTGCTGGAATCGTCACCAGCACCAGTTCCCAAGGTGGTGGACAAGAGACTATAGTGTAAGATCCTCTTGAATGTAGTTAATTTCTTAATCCTCAATTTCCTGATTTGAATGAAATTATGATGATAAGAAAATTGTAGAAGAGTTTAATAGACACGCAATGTCATTGTACACTGTCAATCAATTAGAAATCATCGTTGGTATGATTAGCTTGTAAGGTCATTATAATAACAGTTAACAAACTTATCACATATAATGATTAAATAATAGTGTAAAGAGACTTTGCATTGTCATTTGCCAGTGCATATATTATTTATTCATTGTGTGGAAGTGGAACCTATGACAGGCTTACTGGTATCACCCCGCTGGCTCATCATGAAGTGATATTTGTTCCATTTGGAACAAGATTTGCATACAGTAATGTGTTTGGCAATGTTAAGGAAGTGAAAGGTGGAAGTCCATATGGTGCAGGAACTTATGCAGGAAGAGAGGGGCCAACTTTCTTACAGTTGATGCATGCATTTGATCGTGGATATTACTTTGCCAACATCTACTGCATACTGTTGAAAGGATGTACAAATTAAAAATTGCTAAGGATTGTTTCTATCCGAACAGAAAATATTTTGTACTTAGATGTATTTTCTGTTCATGGTGTTGTATTGGTTATTGATATTTGTTCCTTTCCTTTATGTTACCCTTCTATGAATTTTGGAGCAATGATGGAAGCAATTGCATAATGTCTACCCTTTAAGGTTCTCTGCGGCATTTGTATATTAAGGAGAAAACTATAGATAGGGCTTGTTTATCGGAGAGATTTGAACTAGTGGTGAATTTTTAAAGTTTTGATTGTTGAAGTAGGAAGAATATGGAAAAAGAAAAGAAATAGCTGTCTTGAAAGAAAGAAGGAATTTGATGAATAAGTGAAGTAAGTGATGAAGAAGTCACTTAGAATGAACTTGTCTGTGTTACTAAGCTAAACTCACACCAGAAGGCCAATTGATCAACTTCAAATTTCATTCCAAGTTCCAGAAAACCACAGACAAGTTTCTTCTGCTTAGAACTTCCAATTGTTTGTGCTTATTATAGATAGAGGAGGACCCCTAAGAAAACTCAAAAGAAGACTTTATTTCTGGACTAATGGAAAAATGTCTCAAAATTACAAGCCTAATCTATTTTATCTATTTATTATCTGTCTATATAATATATAAACGGTTAACTATCTTCTTAGTTCCTATACTTTTTAGGAATTTTATTTTTAGTTCCTTAATTTTTTTTATTCCTTATTTTTAATCATTTCAAGGATAATTAAGGACGAAAAAAGATTAAAAGACTAAAAGTAACTAAGAAAAAACATTTAAAAAACTAAAAATGGATTATAAAAATTCAAGGTCTAAAAACACAAATTCTAAGAAAATTTAAGGACTGAAAAAATAATAAACCTATATATAAATTATGAAGCACAAACTCTAGAGTTTATATACTAAGCAATTTTGCCACATCAATATCTTAGCTTAATTGTCATCATTCCACTTTCATAAAACAATTTTAGATATACTTTTTTCACTTAAACTATATTTAGCTAAACTAGTTGGCTAACCTAAAGTTGAAAAACTGGTGAAATAAAGATAAAAATCTAGGGGTAGCTAAAAGTTATTAAGCTAGTTTATTGAATATGAATATTTAGTAAAATTTTAACTGAAAAAATGTATATTGACACAAATGAATATGTTTAAATGATATTTTTATATCAAATTTAGTTTAGTTTTATTGACAAAAATATATTTTGGGTATTTATAATTAAATTTTTTAAATTATTGTAAACTCTTGTAATTCTCATTAATAGATCAACTACTTTAATTATAATGTTTACTTTCAATTAATTACTATATTTATTATAATGTGTATTTTACAATTAATCATATATAATATCTTAAACTATTTGAAATCTAAAATAAAAATAACACACTTAAGTAAACTTCATACTTTATTAAGTTGATTTTGTATTGGTTAAAATATAATAAAATCTTATAAAATGTACCTTATTTAAAAAGGTTAAAACACAAATGAAATAAAACAGAGGTTAGAAGGAATTGATGATCCTTTTTATCAGACATTTAAAAAAAATTATATTTAATTTTTTTTTTCATTAGTTACCCTTATTAAACACTATAAGTATTTGTGTTTTTTTATGGTGCTACATAATACTTTTGTTTGGACTTTAATATTTCCACGTAACCTGTAACAAGTTAATAATTATTAATAAGGATATTCGGTACATTACTAATATTTTTTCTAAAAAATTCAATAAAATCAATTGAATTAATTATTTTTATTAATCTTTGTAATTGATGTCCAAACGAAGTATAAGAATAAAACAGAAAAAAACTATAAAAGTTAAAAACTAAAAATTAATATTCTTTTAAAATGTTATTTAAAGTAAAATTCCAAAAAACTACTATCAATTACTAAAAAAATTTGTTTGTCAAACAATATTAATTTATAAGGTCAACTAAGCTTTTTACCTAATAAAAAAGTAAAAAACAGTTGAAATGCCTTGTTACACAGGGTTTTAATCTCTCTGGTAACTCTTTTATTTTTAATAAGAACCAAAGGGTTAAGAACCTCTGGTGGATATATTATGAGGTAAATCAGACCTCAGTGCACTAGAAATACAATCGGGAGCATATTCAAATACATGTAACCCCTGGTAATACTTAAACTTGGTTAGTCATTTCATTCGCAACTTGATTAGCATCTCTAAGCACACGTTTCAAGAAACCATGTAAATACGACCAAGCACAACACGAATCTCTTCTACCAAATTGTAGCGTGGACGTTGCTGGTTACAGTCATCTTCCAAAGTTGAATAGCATTTGTTGAATCAGTATCAACACGAATAAAATTAATTAAAGCCTTTAGCACTCTCCTCTGTTGATCTGGAACCCGCACATAAACATTATGGTCACGAAGAACCCCACCGGAGGCTGCTAAGCGACCCAACTGAGTAACTGTTGCATCACTACTTAATGCAACCTCTCCAATGGAGACCTTACATAAACAGGAGATTTTTTTTTTTTTTTTACTATAGTATTAGTACAAAATAGTTTTATTAAAAGTGATAGCTAATATTGGTTGGAGATTCTCTTCCAAACACGATTTATTTCATACCCAAATAGACAATTATAAGATTTGATTGTTTTTATTTAGATTCTATTTTTTTCTATTTAACTGTAAAAATGAACATAAAAATCTAAAAAAAAAATATAATAACTTTTACTAATTTTTTTGTCATAGTTAAATGTCTAAATTTATATATCTGGAAGCAAAATCTCATAAATTAAACCTCATATATGTTATAAATTCGCCAAATTGCTTATGAGCACATGTAAAATTTTTGATTAATAAAAAGAGTGTATTTGAATATACTTGTCTCCTAATTACTCTTATAACTACTACTTTTATAAATAAAAATATATTTAACATATTTTGAAATAGATATATTCTTTTAATTTATACTATTTTGCATTCTCATAATTAATTTCTAAGTCTTAATATTAAAATGTATATGATAATGATACTTTCAAATAGTCTTTCATTACTAGCATATTACACTTTGGACAGTTTACATCCATAAATTCTATTTGCAAATGGTGTAATTTTGTGAATTATCATATGACATCATTTATTTAGCATTAATTTTTAATTATTTACTTTTATTTAACTTTGTATTTTTTTTAATTATCATATTTGTATTTTAAAAAAAAAATTGTATTTTTTTTAAAAAATTAATTTTTTTTTATTTTTTTTGTTTTTTAGGCGGGCTGGCCCGCTAGCCCGCATTAAAGCGGGACGGGCTAGTATTTCCAGTCCACTTTGCAAAAGCGGGCCGAGCCGACCCGTCCCATTTTTTTGCAGGCCGGCTCATTTGTCATCCCCAGATATAAAGATGAATTAGGGCAACATAAATAGAATATATAAATGTTTTTAAAACATAATTTTTTCCTTGTAAAAAATATAATCTTTTATACTTTTAGATTAAAAATATGAAAAATGTTTTGATATAAAAAAATATAAATATCATTCTTATAAAGATATATACATTAATTTAAATATAAATATCTGAATCTATTGACATAAAAATAATTATAAAAAATTAATCACCCAAATGAATTGTTCCTAGTACAATTACATGTGCGACAAATGAATATAAATATGGATTGACACAACAGAAATAAAATATATTTGTTAAAAATATAATTTTTATACTTTTAAATTAAAAATGAATAAAAATAGGAATATTTTGATATAAAAAATAAATTAAACATCATTCATATAAAAATTGTATATATTTAATTTAAATATAAATATATCAAAATCTATTGACTTAAAACAAATTATGATAAAAAAAATCACCTAAAGAGATTTGTTCTAATATGATTACATGTGTGATGGATGAAAATAAGTATGAATTAACGCAACATAAATGAAATACATAATTATTAAAAATATATAACTTTTTATACTTAGTAATTAAAAAAGAATGAGGATGTTTTGATATAAAAATTAAACATCATTCATATACATTAAACTTAAGTATAAAATCTAAGATTCTCTTGACATGAAAACTAATGATTATAATAAAAATTAAAGTAAATCACCAAAATGAATTTGTGCTAGAATGGATATCCGACAACAATTGAATATAAATATGAAATAGTATAACATAAATAAAATATATCAAAGTTTAAAATTATATAATTTTTAGAATTTGAGATTACAAAATAAATGAAATTTTTATAATAAAAAAATTAAAATTATTCATATAAAATTTGTATGCATTAAATTCATTCATAAATTATTAAATATTAATTCATAAAATGCAGTCAAACAAATTGATATCAATTCATAAAATAAAAATTCATCAAACAAATTCATGTATTAATATTTGAGTAGTAATAAATTTATTAATATTTATATTATTAATTAATAAGAATATTCTAGTTATCATTGATTACCGTAACTAAATATTTCAAACTTAAATAATTATCTTAATTACCATTAATGATAAATATGATACACTGAATTATAATAAGATAGTTATTTACATAAATTGAATAATAGTTAAATAATACCCTAATCGAATAGAATGAATAATGAAATAAAATCCATTTACATAATGGACTAGAGTAATATTTATTCTAATGATTTTTGAATTGATATATGTAAATTAATAATAATATTAGAGAGAATATAATGAATATGGATCGGCTTGTCATATCACATTATCTCATAAAATCAAATCTTTATATATAGTAGATTATCTTAAGTTGAATAATTTGAATTATAATTTATATTAATTATTGATCAACTATCTTAATCAAAATACAGTTGACAAAATTTATTTAAATTAAATATTTTAAGAAGGGAATGATTGAATAATTTAAATCGTTATTATTGATTACCTCGATTAAATGTAATAATCTGATGAAATGAATTTTTAACTTAACTGATAAACACATTGATATCTATCAAATTTATTAAATATTAATTCGTAAAATGCAATCACACAAATTGATATCAATTCATAAAATACAAATTCGTCAGACAAATTCATGTGTTAGTATTTGAGTATTAATTAATTTATTAATATTTATATTATTAATCAATCAAAATATTCCAGCCATGATTGGTTATCTTAATTAAATATTTAAAATAAATAATTATCTTAATTACCATAAATGATAAATGTGTTACACTGAATTATAACAAGATAGTTATTTGCAGAATAGAATAGAATAATATTTATTTAAATGAAGAGTTGAATTTATATTTAATTGTACGAATGAATAATAATAATAACTATTACAGAAAAATTAATAAATTAATTAAGGTATTATATAAAATAAAATTTATGTAAGATTTAATGATTTAATTAAACTAAATTGTGATGGAGATATTTATATTATGATGAGTAATACTATACATAAATTTGTGAGGGAGATATTTATATTATGAGTAAATTTTATTTTATTATATTTGATATAATAAAAATAATTAATAATTATGCATATTTGTTACATAAATAAAAATTAAAAAAGTTAGTGGGGATAATTGCCACCACAAATGATTGGTAAATGTGGATGCGTCCCTGTTTTTAATGCTTATAAATAAGAATAGACACGTGGTGTCTAATGTCCATGCAAATTCATTGAGGCAACTCAATATAGTGCTGTGGTAGTGGAAGCACCGAGAGCACAACGTTACATAGTAACTATGGCGAGAGTGGGTAGAATGAAACTTGGTTCAGAAGGGATGGAAGTGTCTATGCAGGGTCTTGGGTGCATGGGCATGTCTGCATTCTACGGTCCTCCAAAGCCAGAACCCGATATGATTGCTCTTATCCACCATGCCATCGAAAGTGGTGTCACTTTTCTTGACACTTCTAATGTCTATGGCCCTCATACCAACGAACTCCTTCTAGGAAAGGTTCATTATTCCTACTCTTTTTCATTCTTTGTCTACCGTTCTTTCATATCACCCTTCTGGGTCTCTGCTTTTTTTCCCTCCCTTATTTACATGTCTTTTCACTCAATTATTTTAAGAATTTTATCATTTTGTTGGTAACAAAACTATCTCGTTTTGTTTTTTATCAACAAAGTCTAACAGTTGATAGATGACTGAGTTTCTTAAACATGCTGATAGGTTTTGGATTCCTTGTCCGTATGATGGAGAAGAATTTGTTTGGAGAGACAAAACTCATTTGGGTGATCTTTATGCCTCAAGGGTTAGTTTAATGGCCTTCAGCTATGGGGATGCTTCTACCAAAAAATAAAAACACAAAAATTGGTGATGAAACGACATAACTATTTAACGTGACCGTGCATATGAATAAGAGAGATAAAATCCACTTAAATGATTTGTATGTTTCAAAGTTTAATTTAATGTCCTTTGACTATGGGGATACCTTGTTTCTAGAAAAAAAATTCTCATTTCACAAAAATTGGTGATGAAACGACATAATTTTGTAAGGGACACAATAGCATTTGTTACACATTTAATAGAATTATAAATGTCCAAAAATTGAAAAACATGATGATAAGATGTGTTTTCATCTTTTTTTGTTTTATACCAGAGATATCCACAAACTGAGATATTAGAAAACTAATTTCTTTCTTTTCTGACCTGTAATTTGAGCATGCCTGTAATATGATACTATGAATCACACAAACTATAATTTGCTACCTATACTCTTTGATACTTTACTTTATCGACACAAGTCTGTAAAGTATCCAAGCCTTTAAAAGCAGTTATGAAAATCCAACACAGCTAGCTACATAAAAGACATAGAAGAATTTATAGTATAAAAGCATAAAACTGTGTTGTGCCTACGATGAACCAAAAATGGAAATTTCCCTGTTTTTAGCAATTGTAACTATATATTTATTCTGTTTTATAAAATTTTATACACATCTAGATATATTACTAAAGCTTTGGTTTTCAAATGTGCCACGTCAAATGACTTTGTGTGATCCATATAGCCAAGCTCACCTACTGAGATAACTGGATAAACTGGCTTTGTTGTTGTTGTGTCTAGATATATGCTAATGGCATCACTATGTCATATAGATGAACGTATCATATATGTGTATCATAGATATGATTTGATGAGATGTGACGATGTGTGCATATTTGTATGGAACAGGCTTTGAAGGGAGGGTTGAGACAGAATGTTGAATTGGCTACCAAGTTTGGAATCAACATAGCTGAAGGGAAACGGGAGGCCCGTGGTGATCCAGCATTCGTGAGGGAAGCTTGTTATGGGAGTTTAAAGAGACTTGGTATCAATTGTATCGATCTCTATTACCAACATCGTGTTGATACTCGTGTGCCTATTGAAGTCACGGTTTGATACTTTCACTATGCTTTTCTTTTTATTTTTCACTCCTTTTTTTATATGTATTTAGCATTGTATGCCTATTGATTTTCTCTATGTATTTGTTTTATGTATTTTCCAACTTCAAATCACTCCCACAGATCTGCATTACACTATGTGACTAGCATCGGATAATATCAATGTTTAATATGAGAAATGAGAAATACCTATTTGTTTACAGTGTAGATAGACAATGTATGATGACTTCAATTTTTTATTTTTCTTAAAGATTGGAGAGCTTAAAAAACTTGTTAAGGAGGGAAAAATAAAATCATTGGTCTGTCTGAGGCCTCGGCGTCAACAATCCGAAGAGCACATGCAGTTCATCCGATAACCGCTGTTCAGATGGAGTGGTCGCTATGGTCAAGAGATGTAGAGGAGGAAATAGTTCCAACGTGCAGGTGCATGTAACTTAATTTATGATCATATGATGTTATCTTGAGTTTTTCTTTCTAGATTGGGACTTGATCACTACAATGATATTGGCTCTAACCTCATGACTTTTAATTTCTCATTATCAGGGAACTTGGTATTAGCATTGTTGCATATAGTCCTCTTGGACGAGGATTCTTGTCATCGGGAAAAAATTGCTTGAGAATCTGACAAAAGAAGACTACCGGCAGGTTTGTAGAAAAACATGTTATTTGTTATTACAGATGTTCTGAAATTCATGTCAAATGTGAACTTTTATAATTCACTCTCCTAGCACTGCTTTGAAACCTTGGATTATTTCAAGACCATTGAATTCACTCAATGTCCACGACTTCTATCCTTGGCTGTCTTTAGAGTTTTCAATTTTAGTTAGTCCTAAGTTCTATCATTAATGATTAAAATACATATTAAAATAATTGTTGAATTATTCATTTTTCTCATCTATAGTGATCTCCACTAGTATATCTTTATCATATAAAAATTATGCTCACTAACTTCAAACATTAGAAAGAATCATCTTTTGATGCACAATGGCTAGAATCAACGCAGTTGCTTATTTAAGCTTTGTGTATGACAATTGCATTCAGTTAGACTATACTTGAAAGTAGTTAATATACTTTTTTCATCTAAACTAGTTCTTCCAAACGCTTCCTAATTGCTGCTATTTAACACAGTTGAGAATTCTAAGCAAAACAGGACCAATTGGACCATATCATGTGTCCTGTCTTTAGTCTGGTTTCCAAAGGGAAAGTAGATGCAGAAATAGCTTTACCTTTAGCTGGCACTGGACACGACAACTACTACAAAAATCATATAATTGTGCATTTTCATGATAAATCTAGAGCCTGAGAAATAACTCAGTTAACCAAGTTAAGTAAATGCAGAAATTAAAATACACATACCTCAAACCATGATAAAAGACTAACATACATCTTCCATTACCTAACGCGATTTCCATAAAACATTTCTTTTCAAAGTGTTTGCATTGATTTATTCTGTTGGTACAAAAAATGCTTGTTTAGTTGCTAACATCAAAGTTGGTCACTGGTTTTTGCCTGTTACTTTTAAGGCTGCATACTTCCTATGTACTTAATGTCCTTTCACTTTCCATAGTCAACCTTTCCGTCCTATGTAGAGATCAATGATATTGAATAACCAAACAAAAATATTAGATGGCTTAGTGAGAAGGAAAACATAACATATATTTGAAATATGATCTTATAACATGCTACGATATTGGATTTTTCCTACCTAACACATCTTGTATCTTGTAACTTAAGTAAATAAACTAAAGTGCTTGTTATCTTTTAAAAAGTAAATCATTGATACCTAAATATAATCTTTTATGTCTATATTTAAATCTGTTGCATGCAGAGACTGCCTAGATTTCAACCTGAAAATTTGGAGCAGAATAAGACTATATTCGAGAGGATTAATGAACTGGCTGCAAAAAAAAGATGTACACCATCTCAGCTGGCATTAGGTTGGGTTCATCACCAAGGAAAAGACGTTTGTCCTATTCCCGGCACCACCAAACTTAAGAACTTTGAGGAGAACATTGGGGCATTGTCTGTCAAACTAACACCCGAAGAAATGCCAGAACTCGAGTCCTTCGCTGCCGTAGACGCTGTCAAGGGTGATAGATATGGCGATGATGGTTTTTCATTATGGCAGAACTCTGATACCCCACCACTTTCTTCTTGGAAAGCTGCATTATGAAGTGCATTGCTTAATGCTTATACTAGTGATCCTTAAGTATTTTCTACAACTACTTTAAGAAACATATCAGTATGAGGGGTGGCATTCCTTCTAGTTCAAAAGGAATATATAAGCCTTTCTAGTTTCTAGCAATTGATGTGTCTTTATTGGTGGTTTGAACTCTATTCAAGACAATTCCATATATTAAAATAAATGCAAGCTGTGGCTTGAAACTTACTGAAGTGAGTGTGATTACTGCCTCTGCATATTAGCTTGAGTAACATACCTTGCTTCAGAAGCGTATGTTGTGCTGTTCTTTGAGAAAAATGGGAGTGAGTTTTCACATATACACGATCTATAGATCTGTTTTTTTTTTATATAAAAAAAATAAAATTGAACAATTGAATTTGTACCAAGAGTTCAGTTTCCCACTATTTTGGTGTGAATACTAGGAGAATGTTATATGCTTTTATTTACAAGCAGGCTTGACCAATTGAGCTAGAGTTGATGCAATGTCAAGAGAGTTTTGGGCACAATAAAAAGTTTTGCAAAATTAAGGCTTTGCCATATGCTATTTTTTTCCCCGTCTTGTATCATACACAATGAGGGCAAAATAACCAAAATAATACATTTTTAATAAAAAATTACGAATTTGGGGTTGTTTCGAAACATATTACCAATCTGGAGCTGTGGGTCACGCCCAGAATGGGCATGAGTGGTCACGCCCAAACTAGGCGTGACT
>CM023946.1:33718323-33791014 GCA_013407115.1 Glycine latifolia | reverse complement strand
AAAGCTGCATGATGAAGTGCATTGCTTAATGCTTATTCAAGTGATCCGTAAATATTTGATGGTGCTACATTAAGAAACAGATGAGTGTGAGGGCCATGCCTTCGAATTCAAAAGGAATATGGCTATATAAGCCTTTATAGTTTCTAGCAGTTGATGTGTCTTTATTAGTGGTTTGAACTTTGAACTCTGTGTGTATGTATAATATCAAAATAAATGATGGTCATGGCCTGACTTTGTGATTCTATGAGTAATATATCTTACTTTAGTAGCATATGCTATTCTTCGAGTACAGTGGGAGTGAATTTTCACATCTACATGATCTATGGATCTGTATTTCTAAAAATTCGAACAACTGATTTTGTGCCAAGAGTTTTCAATTTCACAGTTATACTTCAGGGGATCTAGATTCAGAATACTATCCCTTGAAAGCTATGTTATCAATAGCGAACGTCGCAGCCGTGATTGCGGAAGAGCGGAGCGGGGCGGGCATGCGCCACTACAAGGTGAAGAGTAGCGGTGCGTTTCAGAGGAGCGGCTGTTGCGCCCGCGACAGGGAGGGTGGCGTCGCGCCCGCTATCGCGGTGACGCGGCCGCGAATCCTGTGTGAGTGAAAGGCCCTCACGTTTTAGTCATTAAAGAGGGTCCGTCCGACTGCGTTTCCCTGTGCGTGACCTTCCCCTTCCCTGCGCGCGACCTTCTTCGATGTCTTGTGCAACCGCCATTCCCTACTCTACCTGCTCCGGCCAGCGGCGTCTCATGCTACCTTCGTTCCCTTGTGCAACAGTAGCGTGATGCATGTGAGAGTTGAGCTGGTCAGGGCCATAGCGTAGCTGGTTTCGGAGGAAATGGAAGTGGAATCGGCGGTGGCTCTGCGCTTGCGCTTCTTCTTTCGATGAGGAAGTGAATTTGACGGTGAAGATTGGGGTTGCGGCGGTGTCTCATTTTGACTGTTCTTATTTGGTGAAGAACTAATCTAAGTACTCCAACTTACATGAGTTAAGTGGCGGCAATAGTGACATATTCGAGTCCAATGCAGTGTTATCAAAACCGGTTCGGTCATTGAACCGGTCGAGGTAGTGGGTCAGTGGTTTAGTGGTTCAACCGGTGGGTCAGTAATTGAACCGGTTTGACTCGGTCGATATTAAAAAAAATTAAATTATATTATATATAAGTATATAACTAATATTATTTGATTAAAAAAGTATACTAAAAAATTTAAAATAACAATTGAAGTATTAAAATTGATAATATAAGTAAAGTATACTAATAATGAAAAAGAGTGTAAATAGAAACTAATTAAATTAAAACACAAACCCAAATTTTAATTTTTAAAAAAAAAAGAGAAAAAAGAGTACAGAAAGTAATAAGGGGTTTACAAAAAGGAAATAAGTGGATTGGAGGCCCAAATGTCATAACCTAATCCGAAAATATATATTCCTGCATTTCATTTTACGCTTCATCTTCTTCCATCTCCGTGCGGCGCGGCTTCATCTTCTTCCTTCTCCGTGCGGCGCCGCTTCTTCTTCTTTTTTCTCTACGCAGCTGCTTCATGCCTTCATGTTCTTATTTCTCTGCGCAGCTGCACCTCGATGGCTCGATCACGTCCTCTCCGCGACAAGCTTCTCCATGAAGGAGAGAATGAAGAAGAGGATGACGATGGCGGCTTGAAGGCTCAACAACGGTGCGATGGCGACGGCGACGGCATGAAGGAGACCAACAAACACGATGCCGTTTTGGAGTCCATTTTTTTCAGGTACAACCCGGTCCGGTCCGAGTTTTGAAAATCGTCCGATTTTGGCCGATTTTGACCAAGTTTGACCGAGCCAACTGCATGACTGGTTTAATAGCATAACCAGATCGGTTAGCCTACCGATTCCCGGTCCAACCGGTCAGACCGGCCGATCCGATCCGATTTTGATAACACTGGTCCAATGTTCCAAATTTAAATTACAAAATTTATTTCACTTAGCTGACTATCATTTAATATGATTGTATGTAAATTATATATTAAATTTGAGAGAAGTGTTAACAATGTATTTTTTAATACATTATTTTAATATTATAATTTTTAATAAATTTCAGTAAATTACAAATAATATGTTGTTAACATATCTCTAAATTTAATTAATATAGACATTTGTTTTATACAAAACTATTTGATCATAAATCATACTTTTAAAATTCATTTAATTAAAAATTCAAATTTATAAAATTCAATTTATTTAAAATAAATTTTGTCAACCAACACTCAATCTATTTTGAATTTTAATTTCTAGAACTTTAATTACATTTGACTTTAGAGGGTTCAAGACTTACTTTGTAGAATTGTTTCTTTGATTTAAGAGTTTTTATTGTTAATGATAATTAGTGCATGAATTTTTAGTTATATTTCTTTTTTTTCAGCTTATATATTTATATTATAAATTTTTTAATACATATATAAAAACATTAGAATAGCGGTCCCGCTATCCCAGTTTTTTAGGGTGGCCGCTCCACTCCGCTATCCGGGATTGATAACTATGCTTGAAAGCTTAATTGAACCTTATATCTATTAGTACTAACTGCAATCTGTTGAAGCTTAGAATACAACATCAAGTGTGACTTTTGAGATACGTTCATAGTTTCTCTGAAATGGTTTTTTTATTTGAATTCTTTGAGCCAAAATTTATTTTCTGTTTGTATCCTTGATTAGATGATTCTTAGTTAGTAAGCTGTGAAATTTTTCGGTCTTCAAGCAAGCTGCATTCCTGATTTCTTGAGTGATATTTTTTTTTTTTTTCTGTTCTGTTATGTATTCTACGTTTTGGTAAGGAGAGGTGCAACAATCTCTATTCAAAATTTGTATATTCTCGACACAAAACAGAATTTTCCAATAATAAGGCTTTTCCATATGCTATTTTTTTCCCCTATCTTGTGTAATACAAAATGACACTTTGTGTTGGTTGATTTAGCTAATAGGTTGAATGAATGGACATAGCCATATCAAGTGTATGTGATGGGTCTTTCTATATCTATTAATGAAGCTACTTCAATGTTGGTATAAACATTTTTCTTTCTATATCAGAAGTCTGCAATGATAGTCATCCTTGCTGCAACATTATTTTCTCCAATGTGCTTAGGGAGGGTAATCAGGTGGCCGATTGCTTTGCAAATCACAGCTTCTCTAATGTCTGTTGATTTTTGTATTTTTTTATCATTTTCCAGATTTTTTGTCATTGCTGTTGAAAGCAGATTCTGTTGGTATTTCCTATTATAGAGGTTTTTAGCTTGGGCCGGTTGGTCTCTTGCTCACTTAAACAAAATGATGCTCCTTCTTGGCTCACTTTTCTTTTCTTTTTTTTTTAGTTTCCCGTTGAATTATTTTAAAAGATTGTTTATATAGCATTCAACTAGGTTAACTGGCTTAGTTTCCTGATTTAAGTGTCATTGGTCATGGCAGAAATCTTGGAGAAAAGATAGGATCTTACTGTATCTCTTCTTATATGATATTTTGAGTCGTAGAGATAAACATTCTGAATTTTCTCATTTATTATGGCTGAGATCTTTGTCGGTCGTGTAAGGAAGTCTACTCGGGCAACCACCCTTTTGGGAGGTTTGCCAAGTCCGAGGAATAAATATTGTAACGACCCACCTTCAATATGGGGTTTATAATATTAAAGCGGTCATAACTCTATTATAATCCTACTAGAAATATCTAGAATATTTTTTTTCTTTTCAAATACAAAACATGCATCTATATTATTCAAAATTGTTCGATATTAAAACACAAGGTTAGCATGTCTTCAAGTGTTAACAAGAGATATTATATGTGAAAGAAAACTACAAGTTCCAAAAGGATTCCCTTTAAGGTAAAATATACACAACAACCAAAACACTTCTATAAGGTCCTAGGCTAGTCCCCTCTAACACCATATACATAAACTAGCAAAAGAGAGAGATCTCAACTCATAGTCCGTCCTCTAGTCCTATGTCTTCAAGAAGTTGTGTGATCTCTTGTAGCATTGATATCATCTTGTTGGAAACAAGTGTGAGGAGAAGTCTCACATTGGGTAGAAAAGAGAAGATGAACATATATAAATGAAGGAAAGATCCAAAAATCCGAGTCTTAAGGTTTTGAATTAAAGTGTGGTGTCAACTTTACTTATGTGGTATGTTCGAGGCCCATTGACGAACAGATCGTGATTTAGTCCTAAAACATAACAATCAAGTCTCCATTCTATACCAAACCAAATTTCGACCATAGCTAATAAAACCTAAATCAACACCATAATAGATTTAAACTTGGTTCTAAAAAAAAAAAACCATTTAAGAGCTCAAGCAAAAAGGGAGCAATTTTTAAACAAGGGAATTTTTAGAATTCAAAAACCAAGCTTCTATTGTAGGATTCTCACAATTATTGACTCTTGACAAGGAGGGACTAAAAGCACACGAGGAATGAATAAAAACGAGAGCTCTTTCAATGTTTGAAGGGGTTTGAGAAAGGTGGTTGATCCCTTTTCCTATCTAGCTACCTATTTATTCTATTCCCACCCCTCCTCTAGATGTTTTTGTGACCAAATTTATAACCCAGAATTGTCTAAGCCCACTAACACTCATACAACACCAAAGTTATACAAATTAAATTAACTAACATCTCAATTAACATAAAAATTAAAATAAAACACTTACACAAGTAATAAATCATGACATTGCACATATTATTTAATCCTATGTGGTATATGCAACGTTTTAAATCATAAAATAATTTTCCAATTCTAAAATGTCACAAATGAATGAAAAATTAATTGATGAATTACCACTAAATACATGAATTAATTGGATTTGGGTTATTTTAATTTAATTAGTGGTATTAACTCTTGAATTTGAGTTTTAAGTATATATGTAATTGTATCAAATACTCGGAAAGAGATCTTTTTTGTTTATAATGAAATTACCTAGTTTGAACAAGATTATCTTAAATGAAAGAGACATGTGGTCCATAAAAAAATTAAGACAAATTACATTTTCTTTAATTTTAAAGTTATGAAGATTTTTTTTATTCATAAGAATGAAAGACAAGTATAAGTGAATTTACAACAACTTAAAGTTATGAAAATTGAATTAGCTTAACAAAATTTAAAAGGATTAAAATCATATTAACTCAAATTAGGAGAATGAAAACATAATCAAACCTTCTCACTACTAAAATAGTCTTATGAAATAAGATTTTTCCAAGCTCTTGAAGATTTTACTCTCTTTTTTATGCGTTTAGATTTCACGTATTTTTTTGTGAAAGAATATTTCACTCTTTTTTTTTTGTTTGGTCAAAGATTTCACTCTTATAAATAAGATTTATCCCTAATTCACAAGAACCATACTGGGCCACAATGCTGGGCCTTGGGCCAATAACCTGGCCTTGGACATCAAGCAAGAATTCTTGCGAACGAATGAATGATAGCTAGCAAGCGACACTTACGAAAGCTCACGAGTGGTGCGATGTATGGAAAGATAATCTGACAAAAACTATTGATGGGCACAAGTTTAACTTTGAAAACCGACACATAAGGAGTTCATCTACAATGAAACCTTATACCTGTTAATTTTGGGCTTACTTGGAGCCCAATGTTCCAAAATAGCGGTGGGCACAATCTTGTACTACTTCTTAGTGGCCTAGCAAAACAAAACCTTATACCTGTTCCCAAAAGTCCTCACACTATCATTACTCGAATCATATGATTATTTACTGTTACATAAAATACTATGTGTTGTTAACCCTACCAATTATTTCATTGGTTTTGGTGAAAAATCTTTTATCATGTACTGATATTAATTCTCATCGAAATTTCATTGTATCGCATTATTGGACAATATTTAATTGACCTTATTGTAAAATCTAAAAGAAGTCAAAATGACAATCATTTATGTTGTGCATTTATTTAGCATTTACAAAGATAGGGAAATTAAGGAGGAATAGAAAAATGCCAATCTCTTTTTCTTTAGGAGGGGGAAAGAGGTACCAACTAAATTCTATTTCATTCTAAATAAAGGACTGAAAGCAATTGAAGAGCTTGTTTAAATAGGCATTAGATTAGAGCCCACTTTTCCAATAATGACTAGTGAGGAAATTAAAAGAATGCAAGAGGCAGGTTCATGTGTTTTCTTCATATTTTCATCATGACTTAAAACTTGTATGGTCCTACGGTCATTGCCTTTACTTGATTTCCCAAAATTCAGTGTTCATACTTGGTGGCCAAATAAACTTAAGTATTCCCTTATATATATACCCTTTTTTCTAAAATAATGATGTATATGTGAGGTCATGCTGTGCACTGTTGCCTTATAAACTAATCAACACGACTCAATCTCATTGGTGGGATCCTCTAATCATAGTTAATTAGCTAAGTCTTGATTCATTAATGATAAGATAAGAATACTTAGACAGTTCACGATCAGGAAGTTCCTTGTTAATAGAATTTATTTTGCATATTATTTTTTCAATAATATTAAGGTATTCCGATCGAGAGTAACTTTCTTAATGGTTAGTTTTTATATCATAATTTTTTTAAATTCAATTTGATAGACAATATTTTTGTCACGCGCCATGTATTATGTATAATTATACTTTTAATTAATTGGTGTAGACTTTACATATATTTTTCCCATTCTAATACGTACATAATTATTCCATAATAATTTTTTATATAATTAAAAATCATTGACTTCTATGATAATCTACTATTATATTATATAATTTGGAATTTGAGAATCTCATTCTTTCAACTTGTTAATAAATAAATTATACACTCTCAATACTTTCTTTATACTAATATACCCTCCTTTGAGGGAGAATTTCACACATTATCTCCACAACTAGCTAAACTAATTTCCTTTGCAACTATACCAAGTTAGTATCATCTTATCTTTATTTGTATATTTGATCTTTTTTATCATCATTCTTTTTTAATCTACCTTATTTCATATGTATCTCTAGATTGGCTTTCAATATATTTTTTAAAATATCAATAATTAAAAATAACCTTGTACCATAATTTAAATTAAAATTTTTATATATTAAAATATAATTTATATATTAAAAATATTTATTTATTATGAATTATAATTATATAAAAATAAATATTTATTCTACACAATACAAGACTAAAATACTGGTTACTTTAAATACCATATGTAAAATAACTTCTAATTAATCTACTATCTAAAAAATATATTTATACTATTAATTTATTAAAATTAAACTCGTTTATCACATATTAAAAGAAGGTTGAGAAATTCAACGAATTCAATCTCTCAACATGTCAAATTGCTCTCAATTATTGAACTGTAATTATAAAGCAAGCAAGAATTGGAGACAGTGGCGATTCTATAGGTTTCATAGAGGAAAGAAAAAACATTGTGTCAAATATGGTCTCTGAAAGGTCTTCTTTAATTGATTAGTAAAAGGATATTTTATTTTTATAAGCATCACACAGCTGTAGAAAAAGCAATCAAAGAGAGAATAGCATAGAATTAGAAGAAGGCGTTTTTTTCTGACAAAAGATAGGATGAGAGAGAAAAACAAAAAGAGAGATAGAGGAATATAAGGGCACAAAACGACAAGGCCAAGGAACAGTTTTCAAAGTTAGTCCTCAAATATTGTAGGATTTTATAACAAAAGTTTGCGAAATGAGTGCGGGCCAAATAATGAGTCCAAGGAATGTTTCATCAAAGAGGGTCAAGATCCATGTCAACTCCACCCCACCAAAGGATGGAGGACAAAACTCATACTTAGGGTCACACACCACTAACTTATAAATAACTAGTCAAATTCTTTATTTTATTTATTTATTTAATTTATTCTTCTTACTCCCTTATCGTCATCACCATCACAATCATGCTCTTCATCCTAGCTAGCTTAGACGCTATACTTTCTTAATGGTTGAAATCCCACACACACACACACACAATTTTTCAAATCAAAGAATCATCTAAAATCAATGAAAAGAGAAACGGTCACCTGAGCAAAACATGCGTCAAATCCAAATTTGACGCAAGAAAATTTCTTATGCCCTAAAGAAAAATTGCACTTGCGAGCGTGACGGTTGGTAAAGGTATATAACAAGGATCAAACATGATTAAGAATTTTAATTTTGGTGAAAACATGATATGTATTTTTGGGTATTTATGTATGATTGTGGATGAGATTAAAAGCTTGGTGTGTTTATTTATAGTGTCCAATGAGTATAATCAATCTTGTAATGATGTGGCCATTGAAAGACTCAAGATCAGTATATTATTTGGTTACTCTACAAACTATAAACAATTAGAATGTGAAGTCACTAGAGAATTAAATTAATTATTAAGGGATCTTATTCTTATCGGAATTAGAAACTTTCTATCTACCTACGTCGTAGAAACGTAGATTTTTTTTTTTTGTAGCTATAAGGAAAATTTTTATTAATTGAGACGATTAATATTTATTGTATTGTCTTTTAAAAAATTATATTCATACAAGCCAAAGAACCTTTGGTGAGGCTGCAGCTTTTGCAAAATAAACAAATAGTTTATAGGTATGCGGCTGTCCAGATGCGGCAAGTGGAATTTTTAGTTGGTTTAGTCGGAAAAGTGTGTGATTGGTGGAGAGGATTTTTATTCCAAAAATATTTTAATCCTTGGTGGGTGAATAACAAACATAATGTTAAAATATACAAGATGTGATATTAAATGAGTAACATTGCTTTTAAAGAAAAATGAATGATATTATTCTAATTAGAATAAATTACACTAATTAAACTCTTACGATTTTGTAAAATTATAACAATTTCTCTTGTTTTCATTTACTCTTAAGTTAATCCCCTTAATTATTTAAAAAATATACAATTACATTTTTTTTACATTACACTAATCATCCCTAATTGTTTGAAAAAATATTACACCATTCTCCCATATAAGAAAGGTTATTGTAAATGTAAAAAAAATTAATTACGTAATTTCACGAAACTTCAAAAGTGTTTAGTGTAATTTATACTCTTCTAACCATATTTTTCACAATAATTTTTATACATAAGAAGAAATTAAAAGAGAATAAAATATAAAATAAGATGAATAATGTGGTAGAATACTAAAAAATGTTATACAAAAGTTGTGTGAAAAATTATTATTAAAATAACCTTATTGCTATTAAAATTAACAAGATGTCAAGCTTTACCACTGTTGTCTAAAATGAATGTGGTGAAAATTTCATAATGGATTAAAAATGAATTTGATGATTTATCTCAAGTAGATTGTTGACTAATTTAAATTCCTTTAAAATCGACCAAGTTTCTAACTCGCATGAGACACTTAACACATGTTTGGTATGACATTGCATTCCTATGATATTGTGTCAACCATTCACATCCAGGAAAGAACTATTTGTTATAACTTTTTTATGTTCACGTATTTTATATTAAAAGACCTAAATGTGCAAATATAAGTTTAATGGATAGGTGAAATACATAAATTATACTTGAACGTTCAACTCTCAACTTAATGATATATAATCTCATCAAGTGATGAAATATATTAAACATGTGTTGTACCCATATGAATAGGTCACCTTTGACCATGTTGAAAGTCAACTGTCAAGGACATGACCAAACACCCCACGAACATGATCGAGCACTCCACAATAGGGCAACCCATGTTATTGCTGATACCAACGACTATGACTAGACGACTACTTAGCCAATGTCAGGTACCCCATCAACATGATTAAACTCTAAGTAGATGAGATCCCTAAATTGAAGAAACCACTGCTTAGGTACCCCTTCGACCATGTACATATATGGTCAAATTCCTAATGAGCACCCACCTGCTAATGAACATCCATACTTATGGTAAGATACTCCTCGACTATCTCTCAACCATGTCCTCTTAGAGACAAGGTAGAGAACAAGATGGCTCTAGCAGAGATTAAGGGAAGATGATTACTTAAAAGCAATGTAATCATCAAGATCTCATTAATAGGTAATCATGGATTAGCATTCTCAAGGTAAGACCCAAGGATCATAGGCTTATGAATATGTGTATATAAAGGATGAGATTCTTGAGATTATACAAATTCTTTATTCTCATTTATTACGTATTCTCATTTACTATATTTGGAAAATTCATTTGCTTGAGCGTCCAAATGTCTTTATAGATATTCATCACTCCTATCGGAGAAGAAGCTCACTTGTGTAAGATGAGAAGCATGTAGTGTTTCAAATGAAAAATATATCCTAATATCTTTGTTGATATTATCATAGAAGAATTTTTTTTACCTTAAAGCACATTTTTTTATGAGAAACTAATAATACTTTGTAATGATGTATCATAAGGACAATTTTACTTTTAAGTTGAAATACCATATGTTACAAACATTTGTTTTAAGCTCCATGCGATAAGATGCTTGACTTTTGTCAATATTTATATATTTACAAGCACTCAAAAACCAAAACCTACAATATTGATTTTTTAGTTAATATTTATTTTATCTTAAAAAGATAGGGATCTATCATTTGAATTCTCAAAAGATAGTTGTAGTGAGATTTATATATTTTAAATACGTCGGTCTTCTTTTTTGGTTAAAAAATAATACGTACATTGGTCTTTTTAGTCTTTATTAGTGAAGTTGATTAACATTACAAAAAATACATATATTAATTACAACATTAGATATCATGTAGCATGAAAATAACATTGTTTTGGTCCTTAAAATAGCATTTACTTCCTCCCAAAACTAGCTATTTATACTGTAAAGCACATCCAGCTCTCCACCATCAAGTCGCACAACATTGTCACCAAATTGACCCAATAGCAAATAACCCCAAAACCATATATCATCCTCCGAAGCCTCTATGTCGTCATTCTAGACATCCCATATCCCTACCTCCATTCAAAATATGTCTCTCCATTAAGCATATTACAACTCTAATGTGATATCCACTATTTTAGAGATAAGTTTGATTTTTTAAGGTTTACTAGATATTGGGTCTATGTGATAAGGTGAATAATAATTGCATAAAAAGCATAAGGCTTGGAAATCATGAAATATGGTTTGAATCCTTGAGATATAATGTGTTTGGTATGAGAAACGGAGAAGTTTGGAAATATTTATTTAATGATTAAGATGTGCTTTTGTGATTCATTTTAGGTACCAAACTAAAACACAATCGATCTGTAACACCCCGTATGTATTCGGTTCATTAACATTGATTTATGGTTGTTAAGCGCAACAATTATCACAGATAAATAATTCGGAAGCGATAAACAAAATGCCGTCATCAAACATCATTAACAACACCCACTGTACATCATATATGGTGAACTCTCATAATATACAATGTATATATCAAAACTGTACATATCCCTCTCAGGGTACAAAATAATAGGCATAAATCAAAAGATAGAGCCAACATGCTCTCAAATTCTATGCCTAAGGTTCCCACAGAACCATATCCCTCTACTCGGGCTTCTTGCTCTGGGATCTATCAGCCTCTCCCTGAGTATCACCTGCAAAACATAATCCCCAATAGGGGTGAGATAATAATCTCAGTAAACTCATGGTTCTTGGAGGTCTCTCCTCCCCCTGGTTCACTTTCATGGCATATAATATCAAAATTGGCATCACACCATCTAGCCATCACACTATCAATACACATCACATGTATATGGCATAGAGACATAACATTTATCAGTGCCTGAGGAAGCTTCATCCATATAAATGGGCACTTTTCACACAGGACTGCATATCCTTGCCTGAAGAAGCTTCATCCATATAAATGGGCACTTTTCACACAGGATTTACTCAGACATAAACAGTCAATTCTACTGGTCAGAGAATCTTATCAATCAACAAACACATCATCAATCTGTATACATCATATACATGTTTCAATAAAACAGTAACACACAATTTCAGTACACACGCCTCATGATATATATAATAACCATCACTCTCTCGGAGTATGGTGGAATACAGACCATGGGAAACACTCCCAAGAACAAAGAGCTTACCTGCTCTGAGCACTACACTGCCTCTCCCGACCTCATGGTCACACCCACTAGTAGCCTCTGAATCACGCCCTACATAAAGGCATATAAATCATCAATAACAGTTCTCAACCGTTTAGAATGAAAAGAACCATCATTCCTTTCCATTTAAACCTTTTTGTTCTCTATCTTAAGGTTTTCAGAACTAACCACCTTATAGGCGACTCACAGACCCTCAGCAAGATCTGTCTCAGCCTAACCAAGGCACTAGAGTCCCTCTAAGACTCTGCATAAGCTAGTTCAAAGCATACAATTGATTAACCTCTCTATATCTCGAGAATAACCAAGTTATTCAAAACAATCAATCCAACACTTAATCACCTTCTATACGATCTCCTGAACACTTTTAATAAAAGCCCCAAGGTACATACCTATCAGAATACCTTCCATTTAATCATCATTCTTCCTACTCATACATATATCAGAGTCAAAATCAAACTTCATCAATAACCATGATTCAAAGTTTAATATTCATCAGAACAACCTCCTGAGCATACTTTTCTAAAGAATCCAAGCCTAATTTCAGCCCTAACCCAAATGGGTCACTATTCATCCCAAGAACCATTTCACAATTCAATCGGTAAAACTTGAGTTTCTTACCTCTAAACAGTCGAGGAAGGCTAGAGGATCACTTGTCCAAGCTCTATCGTCCTTGAATCGCCTTCTTTCCCTTCCAAATCTCAGTTTTGTAAAGTTCCCTAGAGAACGGGATCTCTCTGATTGATGGTTCTCTCGAGAAACTGAAGCTGGAATCTAGCTCATGAAGGAGTTTTAATCAACTTTCTAGTTGGGTAGTAAGTGTTTAGATGAGGAATGGAAAAGATATGAAGCTTTTCTAGTTATTAATGGCAGAAAACGCAAGGAGGAAGAAGAAGAAACGTTGTCTTCTGTCCAAAAACTGCGAAAATGGTCTTTTATAGGCCCCCAGTTCGTGTCCCTGTGCTACTGGCGCCATTATGGCGCTATCGGCGCCAGGTTCCAGTGAAAAAAATGACTTTCTGGTGCTAACGGCGCCATTCTGGCGCTATCGGCGCCAGGTTCCAAAGGAAATTGGCCTATGGCGTACCTCCCACGCTACCAGCGCCACTCTGGCGCTACTGGTGCCACTCTAGCGCTACTGGTGCCACTCTGACGCTACCAGCGCCATTTACCAGACATGCCACTTAAATTATTTTTTTTAGAATTCATGGTTATTATACGATCTTTTTGTTATTCATTTTAAGTATTAAAAAATTTATAATAACTCAAGTTCATTATTAATTTAACTGAGCTAGATTCTTTATTAAATTATTTTGTAAATATCTGGGAATTAATTTCAAGTGAGTTGGAAGTTTATGATTTCAAATTCAATCTTTTATGATCAAATAATCAATTATTTCTTAAGAGATGTGATATAAGGTTGACTTGGTGGTGGAAAATGGAAGAGAAGTCATGAATTCGAATTTTTTAACTAACATTTCTAACAAAACTAACAAACTAACATTTGCTAATAAAAAAAATTATTTCTTAAGGGCCATGGTAGAAATAAAACTCTCTATTTGCCTTAATTAATTGATTGTTGAATTATTTGGTTCAAATGATAAATTATTTAGTGACTAAAATATTAAAATTTTCTCAGAAGAAAATAATTTATCATTTTTGAAATAATTAATTGTTGTTTACTTTTTAAAATACAAGTTAAAATCACTCACACGGAGATCATATTTTGAGAGAGAGAGAGATGGGTTGAAAATGGATAGTTAAATAGATATCCATTTGTTAATGAGGCATTTTGGGTAATAAGGTACCCATATCCTCGAGTCCTGTACTTGTTTTTTTAAAGATCCTTGATTATATATAAAAAAAATAAATTTCTGATTATTTTAGCGCAAATATATATTTTTAAAATATTTATTTTTAGATTTATTTTTATTTTATTTACTTTTTGTTTAAATATTTATATTTTTAAAAATATTTATGCATATTACGCGCATGTGCACACACATACACACATAAAGAGAATTCAGTATTATTCTCTCGATCTATCTCTTTTTTACTTGTCATTCTTTTAAAATTCTGAAAGGAGTGACTAGGAAATTAATTTATTTGCAAATGAGATTCTTGTGGGGATGTGAAGATGGGAGAGAGAAGATTTCCTTGGGTGAGTTGAAAGAAAAATTGTTTACCAAAAGATTATGGGAAGGGGTGGTGGAGTCAAAATATGAGGGTTGGAAAGGGCTTAGTGAGGGTGGGGTTAGATTGAGGGAGTCTATATGATGGAAGGATTTAACAGTATGTGATTGAGAGGATGATGAATGGTTTAATGGTACAATATAGTGGAAATTAGGGGATATTAAAAATACTAGATTTTGGGAGGACACTTGGTTGGAGGAGTCTAACAAATGGTTTTGCTCGTTAGTTCTTAAATTCATAACAAAAAAATGGAGCAATTGGGGAATATAGGAAGATTGGAAAATGAGAATTGGAAGTGGGAGTTTATTTGGAGGAGACCATGGTTTGATTGGGAGAGGGACATGGTTGAGGGTTTTGAGATATTGTGTAGGGTGTGGATTTTAGAAGGAGTTGTGATGATTCTTGGTATTGGGTGGAGGTGCAATGAGTATGTTTATAGTGAAATCCACCTACTTGACACTATATAATTTGAGAGTTGGAACATATGATGTTGATATTTTTAAAAGTTTGTCGTGTATTAAAATACCACAAAATATCACTTTTTTCTTCCAGAGGCTACTTCATGATAGATTGCCTAACAAGGCTTATCTCATTCGAAGAAATATCCAATTGGAACAGATTATACACTTTGTGCATTTTGTCATGAGGAAGTAGAGACAACTACCCATTTGTTATTCATACATAATTTTGGAAATGAGATTTGGAAAATATGGTATAATTTATTTGGCTTATCTTTGGCATTGCCACAACAAGTAGTGGACCATTTATGGCAAAATGAACATGGATGGTAAGGGCATAGTGTTAAGCATTGGTAGGGAGTTAGGTGGAGTGCAATTCTATGTTCCTTATGGCTTCACAGGAATGGGATCATTTTTGAAGGCCAACATGCACACAAAGAACAAGTATGGTAGAAAATTATGTTTATGCTTTGGACTTAGCTCAAAGGCATATCAAAATTAAGAACTTTGATTTCTCTTACCAACAAAGGCAAGTGAGTCCAGGAAGCTGTTTGACTGTTGTAACTAGATGCAAGGTATACATATAGATGGAACAAGAATCAAGAAGGTTATATTTAGCTGAAATCTTTTGTTATACAATCAGTTTCTGTTTGTATAGGAAAAGACTTGAGTTGGTAAGTATAGATAGTTTGTGTTTCAAACATTTGAAATTATATTTACATATGCAAAAAGATATATTTCGGAAATGTAGGGATTGTTGTCATCATGAATGAGGTATTGCTGAGCAAACACACACACACACACACACAAACATACACTTATATATAATTTACAGATACCTACTTAATGAATACACATGTAAATATGAGCGAGTGAGTGGGAATTGCTACCCGCACCCATCGCTTTCTCTATTGCCATGCATCCTTACCTGTGGTGTTGATAGGAATGAGCCAAACTTTAGTGAGCCCACTAATTAGATTGTTGATCCTAAGGAAGGCATACCCAAGAGGGTTATTTCAATGCCTAAGAAATGGAATGACTATGTTATTTACAAATAAAACCTTGGGTTGTTAGAATAATTTACCCAACTAGATTCTAGAAGATTGTGTTAGAATTAATTTGCCATAGCATGCTCTTATGCTTAAATGTCTTGTAAATCCATTGAGAATGGTAATGAAAATTAAGATTCCTATCTCTTTCTAAATTATATTCTTAGGAGGCTATGTCCTTGAATATAGAGACTTAACACACAACAATGGTGTTTTCATTGTGTTTGTGGAACTTCTCTGATCATGGCTAACAACAATCCTTCTAAAAACTATGCCTCTAATGTTGACTATTTCGATGAGCTTTTCAAGTGTTTGACCTCTTTGTAAATACATCTACCCATAAGTAGCTCCTTCCATTTTTGTCAACCCTTTCTCTATGAGCCCGTTACAAGCATATGTTCCCAGCAAAGATTGTTGACCGCTGTGAGAAGGGCCTATGTTACTATTTTGACCAGAAATTTTCCCGGAGCCATGATTGTCAAGCTCGCTTCTTTTTTATTGTCATGGAGGACCTCGATGACCCACATCAACAGGACTTGGGTGAGTTGTTGCCATTTTGGGGCGATGAAAGATTCAACCCATCGCTAGAAATGGAGGCCCATTCGACTCAGCTAAGCTTGAATGCTTTCTAGGGTAATTTTGCCTCAGATGCCCTACCTATTTTAAGTCAGTTAGCCCATGTAACGCCCCGTATGCATCCGGTTCATTAACATTGATTTATGGTCGTTAAGCGCAGTAATTATCACAGATAATTAATTCAGAAGCGATAAACAAAATGACATCATCATATGTCATTAACAACATCAACTGTACATCATATATGGTGAATTCTCATAATATACAAAGTGTATACATAACAAAACTATACAAATCCCTCTCAGGGTACAAAACAATAGACATAAATCAAAATGTAGAGCTAACATGCTCTCAACCCTATGCCTAAGGTTCTCACAGAACCTATCCCTGCTCGGGCATCTTGCCCTGGGATCTCTCAGCAGCTCCCTGAGTATCACCTGCAAAACATAACCCCCAACAGGGGTGATATAACAATCTCAGTAAACTCAGGGTCCTTGGAGGTCTTTCCTCCCCCTGGTTTACTTCCATGCATATAATATCAAAATTGACATTATAAGTTAACCATCACAGCTCTCAAGCCATATCACAACATATACATATGTCTCAAGGGTTCATCAACACCCTTTTTATAACATACATCATTATCATTTAGCCATCAGACTGTTAAAACACATCACATGTACATGGCACATCTGTATCCATATCATTTATCAATGCCTGAGGAAGCTACATCCACCTATGTGGACACTTTTCTCATCAGGACTTCCTATTATTTGCCTGAGGAAGCGACATCCATCTATATGGGCACATTTCTTATCAGGACTTTCTATTATTTGTCTGAGGAAGCTACATCCATATATATGGGCACATTTCTCATCAGGACTTTCTATCATTAGCCTGAGGAAGCTACATCCATCTATATGAGCACATTCTCATCAGGACTTACTCAAACATATATATATATATACATTCTATTCTATTCTACTGGCCAGAGAAATCTCCTCAATCAACACACATAGCCTCAATCCATGTATATCAAGTACATGATTCCAATCAGAATAGTAACACACAATTTCAATATAGATGCATCAATTCATACAATAACATCACTCCCTTTGGAGTATAGTGGAACACAATCAAGGGGAAACACTTCCAAGAATAAAGAGCTTATCTGCTCTCAGCGCTACACCAGCTCTCCCGGCTTCGTGGTCACAACCACCAGCAATGTCTGTATCACGCCCTACACAAGGCATACAAACAATCAATCAATAACGATCCTCAACCGTTAGAATGAAAGAAACGCTATTCCTTTCCATTACAGCCTCTCTGTTCTCAATCTCAGGGTTATCAGAGCTAACCACCTTATTGGCGGTTCACAGACCCTCAACAGGATCTATCTCAGCCTAATCAAGGCACTAGAGTCCCTCTAAGACTCTGCATAAGCTAATTCAAAGCATACAATTGCTTAACCCCTCTGTATTTCAAGAATAACCAAGTTATCCAAAACAATCAATTCAACGCTTAATCATCTTCTATACAGTCTCATGAACACTTTTAGTAAAAGCACTTATGCTCATACATGTCATGATACCCTCCATTTAATCATCATTCTTCCTACTCATACATATATCAGAGTCAAAACCAAATTTCATCAATAGTCATGATTCAAAGCTTATTATCCATCAGAACAACCTCCTGAGCATACTTTTCTAAAGAACCTAAGCCTAATTCCAGCCCTATCACAAATGGGTCACTATTCATCCCAAGAACCATTTCACAAATCAATCGGTAAAACTCGAGTTTCTTACCTCTAAACAGTCGAGGAAGGTTGGAGGATCACTTCTCCAAGCTTTGGCGTCCTTGAATCGCCTTCTTTCCCTTCCAAACTCAGTTTTCTCAAAGTTCCCTAGAGAACGGGATTTCTCCGATTGATGGTTCTCTCAAGAAATTGAAGCTGAAATTTAGCTCATGGAGGAGTTCTAATCAACTTTCTAGTTGGGTAGGAAGTGTTTAGATGAATAATGAAGAAGATATGAAGCTTTTCTAAGTCTTCAATGGCAAAATGGCTCGAGGAAGAAGGGGGAAGCGGTTTTTGGCCTGAATTTCGTAAAAATGGCCTTTTATAGGCCCCCAGCCTGTGTTCCCACGCTAACAGCGCCATCCCCACGCTAATCGCGCCAAGAATGCGCAAGAAATGGCTTTCTGGGGCATTCTGGCGCTAACCGCGCCAGATATTCGAACCTGGGGGTCTCTAGGGCCATTCTGGCGCTAACCGCGCCATAACTGATGCTAATCGCGCCACAGGGCCGCGTCATGGCGCTAACGGTGCCGTTCCTGGCGCTAATCACGCCAAATAAAATAATATTAAATTATCATTTTTTTTTAAATCAAGGTTATTATAGCCCACCACCAAGCTTCCATCCTTATGGACAATGCAAGTACACATAACTTCATCCAATAAGAGGTGGTTCACAAATTAGGCCTTTCCCACAACCTAACCCCATCTTTATGTGTAGTCATTGGAAATGATGACGAACTCATGTGATAAGGTTTGTAGGGGGTGGCTTTAGTAATCCAGGACCACGATTTTGTTGTTGACCTTTATGTCCTTGAACTCAATGGGGATGATATCGTGTTAGGGGCCTAATGGCTCAAACAACTCAATCCAATGCTGATTGATTACCAATCACTCACTATGTGCTTTCATTATGGGCCACATTATGTTAAGTTAAATGGTGGGACTAGTTCTTCTCGCAACCCCATTAGCTGTAGCCAGCTACACAAGTTAGTTCAGAGTGACCATACAAGCTAGTTTTTCTCCTTGCGGGTATTTGTCCAAAGTGTTCCTGGGTCATCCAATCTCCCTTCCCCGACTCCGATTAACCCTAAATTGGAGCAACTACTCCACGACTATAAGGGTCTATTTGTTAAACCCCACACATTTGCCTCCCCAACGACAATCAGACCACTATATTCCTCTTTTTCATAATTTAGTGTTGGTGAGTGTGCAACCATATCTTTATCCTCATGCCAGAAGCTTGAGATTAAGTGTCAAGTTGCTAAGCTTCTATCCACTAGGTGGATTCAATCGAGCACCACCCTGATTTCCTTGTCGGTCTTATTGTTGAAGAAGGACAGTTCTTGGTGCATGTTCTTTAACTACCAAGTGCTTAATGTACTCACATTTAAGGATAAAATTCCTTTGCCTACTATGGATAGATTACTCGACGAATTGGAAGTTGCCACCATTTTTTCAAAGCTTGATCTAACCTCAAGCTTCCATCAAATTCGAATCCGACCCCATGACATTCCAAAGATGACCTTTCACATTCATAATGGTCATTATGAGTACCAGGTAATGCCCTTCGGCCTGTGCAACACCCTTACTACATTTCAAGCAACCATGAATGACATTTTTTTATCATTGTTGTGCAAAAGTGTTATAGTCTTTTTTTACGATATGTTGGTGTTTAACACATCCCCTGAGCTTCACCACAAGCATTTCAATTAGGTTTTTCATTTCCGGCCTAACATCATCTTTTCCTCAATTGTGGTAAGTACTCTTTTGGTTAGTCCTAGATTACATATATGGGCCACATTGTCGTTGCTAGTACTATTGCTCCTGATCCTCACAAATTACAAGTATTTTAGGAATTGCCTTCTTCGAAAAATGTCAAAGCTTTGAGGGGGTTCCTTGGTCTAACTGGGTTTAATAAAAAAAATTGTGCACAATTGCTCAACACCTTACCCTTTTGTTGAAGTGCTACCATTTGAAATGGTTCTCCCATAGCCTAGCAAGGTTTTGAAGCCCTCAAGAAGACCATGATAATCGCTTTACTATTAGCCATGCCAAACTATCTTTGCCTTTTCTTCTTCAGACTAACGATTCAGGGTATGCCATGGGTGTCGTTCTCCTTCAAGCAAGGCATCACCTAGCTTACTTTAGCAAGCTTTTCTGTCTGCATATGTTTTAGGCTTCCACTTACCTTAGGGAACTTCATGTTATCACTTCTGCGGTCAAGTGCTAAGGACAATATTTACTAGGAAACTTCTTTGTAATTCAAATTGGTCATTGAAGTTTGAAGGAACTCATGTACCAAGTTATCCAAACCCTCGACCAACAACACTATCTGTCTAAACTTTTGGGGTACGATTATGAGATTCAATGCAAATTTGATGCTTCATATATGGAGGCATATGCCTTATCCTGTTTCCCCAAGCCACCCAGGGTTGCCTATCACCACCTTTTGGTTACCCAATTTGTTTTCCTTGAGGAACTTAAGAAAGGGTTGCACATTGAACCAGTCTTCATTGACCTCTGTGACAAGTCTTTGACTTCTCTGACATCCCTCCCTGACTTCATTTATAATGGAAGGTTGTTATTACATAGGATAAAATCTAGCTTAATTTGGCTTCTTAGTTCAAACATGTTCTCTTAAGAGATTTGAATCCCTCTTGGGTGGACTTCCAAGTGTTTCCAAGACTTTGAAGCATTTGACTGATTTTTTTTCTGCATTAGCATGAGGAGTGATGTCCAAGATTTTGTTGCCTAAAGTGAGGTGTGTCAACAACCTAACTACTACTCTCAGAAACATGCAAGCTTACTTCCACAGCATGTGCTCATGCATAAATATCTTGTAAATCCATTAAGAATGGTAATGAGAATTAAGATATTCCATTTCTCTTTCTAAATTATCTTCTTAGGATGCGTTATGTCCTTCAGTATAGAGACGTAACACACAACAAGTGTTGGCTCTACATGCAAATAAAATTGAAGGCAAAAAGAGATAGAAAATGAGGAATTAAAAAACATGTGAGAGAGAGATAAATGAGGCTATAGAGAGGTGAACACGAGCTCATCCAAGTACAACATTTTTCTTCCTTTCCAACCAATTGATTTTCCTTAAGTGGTTGACTTAAGAGACGGATTATATTCTTCGAATGAGTTCCTAGTGTTAGAGTCAGGGAGAGCCCAAGAGGATCAAGAAGCTAAGTCTCAAGTCTACAAAGTGTTTAGGCTTTTTTACATGCCAAATCAAGTTGATTGGTAGTTTTAATTTGTGTATGAGATGAAACTTCCAATGATCCATTGCATGAAGCTCATTCATGGTTTTTGCTTTCATGTTTTCATAAAAGCATAAGTTTTATGGAAAAAGCTTTTCGGAAACAAATGGTTTACATGATTGCATAACAGTCAAAGTGTTCAAAGTTTAAGGTTTTGGAAAAACATTTTTTCACTACTTTAATCGATTACCAACTTGTGGTAATCTATTACTTAAGCTTTAAAGAACACTTTAATCGATTACAATAGAATGGTAATTGATAATTACTAAGCATACGTAAAGTTACATGTAAATTACATAGCAATTATCTATTCTTTTCCTCTTTTAATGCTTTTTTTTGTGATTAGAATATAAGAATTAGCTTATTCTAAGTTTTTATCCAGTAGATGCTTTACCTAGTTGATTTATGAAGTGTTGGTTGCATTTTTTTGTAGAATTCACTGCACGGGAATGGAAGATTGATTTCAAGTCTGAAGTTACTCGCTCAGCGTGACAACAGCTGCTCGCTCAGCGCAACAAACTCGCCCAGCGCGAAGGCCTGCTCAGCGCGACCAGCTCGCTCAGCGCGTGGTCACTTATCCAGTTGGACATTTTGAGGCTCGCTGAGCGCAAAAAGGACGCACTCAGTGAGCACCATGACTCAGAGCAACGTTAAAGGCAGAAAAATGAGGGAAATGAAAAAAAGATTGATTCATTGAGAAGGAAAAACACACACTTGGAGAAGTTTGGAGCTCTCCTAGGTCAAGAGGGAGATATCCTTCCACGCCATTGGAGCTACCTCTCCATCTCTTTCCCTTCCATCCCATCCTTCTCCATTTCCCTAACCTCCATTGTTGTAAGCTCCTCATGGAAATGAGGAGCTAAAAACCCCATTGTTGGGAATTCACCAACCAAATGCTTTGATGTAAATTTCTAACTATCTATTCAATGTTATTTATGCATTATTGTTGTTTCTCTGAGCTTATTCATGCTTGTGGTTTGATTACCCATTTGTATGCTTTGTTTTAGGTTTTAACACATTGGAAAATGGTTATTGCTTTAAGAACTGAGAAATGCTTCTAAATAATATCATGTCTAGGGATAGAATGGTTTTGTTTAGCCTAGGTTACATTGTCATCTCTAATCATAATGCAAATCAGTTAATGTAACTCTTGAGGGATTAAGGGTGAAATTAAGTGGTTTAGGTCTAGCACTTGGGGAATCAAGGTTAGATTATTTTAGTAGATGAAGGTAATCGCACTTAATGTTGAATAGAGAAAAACTCTTTGTAATGCATCAAAGTTAGTTTCGATTAACGAACTCCCAACACTCGTCATCTCATATTTTCCTTCGTCTATATCATTCCGAGTATTTGTGTCTCTTTCCTTGTATTTATTACATTTAATTTACATTTAAGTATAGTTTAATTTTATGCCAATCATTTTACAAATTAAATTCATTCATTGATTACATGAAACAAACGTGCATTAGTCCCAAATACAAGCAAATTAAGTCCCTGTGAAAATTGACATCTGGTCTTACCAGATCTTTATTACTTGGACAATTCAGTGCGCTTGCCGACCGTTTAACAGTAATCGATTACACCTCACAAAGTCACAGAAAGTCTTCTTGTGTTAATCGATTACGATTTGTGGTAATTGATTAATGGGCGCATATTTGAAAATCGAGACTGCCTATGTTAATCAATTACATGACGAATTAATATATTACTTTGTTTATAAACATTTTCTAGAAAGCTCAAGCATACTTTAATCGATTAAACTTGTTAATAATCGATTACATTAGTGGTTTTAATCGATTACATTAGCGATTTAATCATTTACTGACAGTTAGAAACTAATTTCTATAAATAATTGTTGGGTGTTTTGGAAAAAGAACAACGAAATTACAAAGTTCATTCATAAGCTTTTTGTGCAAGAAAATGTTTCAAGTGCTTAACTCAGTCAAAGTCCCAAAATCTTCTAGATACAAAGATTTGAAATGAAGGTTTCTTATTGGGCAAGTTTCAAAAGAAGTTTTGTAAAGAAGGTTCTGAAACAACTTCTTTCATCTTTCAATCCAAGGCTAGCAAATCATTTGCATACTTCATTTACTGGATCAAAGGTGGTTTCTTTCTTTACACTCTGTTGTGTAATATTTTGAGATTCTTTTTTATATTAATAACATAGGATTTCTTAGAGCTTTACTAGGATAGGTGTTCCTAGGGGATAAGAGTAGTGGTGGGTGATCTCTATGTCTTGATCACAAAGATTCTAAGGTGTTAGAAGTCTTGTTCTTAATCAAGGTCTGATTAAGAGATTGTGTAAAAAGCTTGTAAGAATATTTTTGTTATTAGTGGAACTCTAACTATTGTGGTTGGAAGAACTGGATGTAACTTCTCAAAGGTGAGAAGTGAACCAATATAAACCATTGTATTGACTACTTCCTTTAATCTTTTCTAGCTATCTTAATCTGTGATTTTTTGGTATTATCTTTCTTATTCAACATGTGTTATTTTTGGTAATTGTATTTTTGAGCTGAGTGGTTTGATTGGTTGGTGCATTCTTGGTTCAATTGTGATACGATCTTGATTACTCTGATTTTTAAAAATTTTTAAAAGACCAAGTTTTTAAACCAATTCTCTCTCCTCTTGGTTATTGTGTATGTTCATATTGTTTTCACCTAGTTCATTGAAAAGAGCTTTATGGTTGTCATGGCCTTAAATTTGTCTATGGTAAGCTACTCTGGTGGAATTGCGACAAAGTTTAAAATGAATTAAAGAAATAAATAAAAGTTGAAAAAGTGTTGTAAATAAAGTAGTAAATTGCTAAAAAATAACAAATTAATTGATTTGGTTGGCAACTTTGATTACATCACACATTCCACTATTTATAAAGGCATTTTGACGTTAGTTGTTTCCTAAGAATAACCACCCTCCATCTCTTTTTTCGACAATCATGAGAGACCATAATCTTAAAAATGATAGTGTTGGCATGACAACTCTTCTAACTATTGCCTAAATCTCACTCTCAATTTGATACTAGATCTAACCCAACTTCAAGCTATTTTGGATCCACTTGTATTTGACTCCACTCAGTTAGACAATGGTTATATAAGCATTTATTTTATAGTTGTTTTTTTTAAGTTTAAATAAATTCATCCTATACATTGTAAGCCTAAATCAAAGAGCAATCGAGATTAATTTTGTAAAAAAAAAGGTGAAGACATATAATTGAAGATCAATTATACCTTTATAAGTAATCAATTATGTCACAAATTTGCAATTCCAATTGGCCATATAATTGATTCACACATGCAGAAAAAGAGGGAACAAAGAGCAAGGCTTGATCATGGGTTTAGGCAAAGGACAAATTCCACGCATGAATAAAATAAAATGGTAAGTTTCGACCAAGATAAAAGTGATTCTTTCAAACCACTTTTCTTCTTGTTTCATCTCAATTTGAGATGAAAGTTTAACTACATGGAGCCATCGACAATTAATCACTTCCAGTCTACTTCCCCTTGTAACAAACACACTCTTTTTCACCTTTAATCCTTTTACCACCATTAGTTTTCACCCGTCCCACTTTCATTAACAACAAACACAACATTACTCATGGACATACATGAGTATAGATATTTTTGGTCATCCTTACTTTTACACCCTTTACATTTTTTGGGTAAATACCCATTTTGGTTTATGAAAGTATGAGGTAGTAATCAAGGGGGTCTAGGTCAATTGTTTGAGCAAGGCGTGTAAGTGATGTAAATCTCATAATATTGTATTTAATTCTTACATATAAAAAGGTGAGGCAGTGACAAATTATTCTTTAAAAAAATCATATTTAGTACTTAAATGTGTGATATATTGGTCTTGCAGACAATTTAATGACAAGTTGATACCTAAACTTTACAATTTAATATCATATTAGTCATCAAAAAATATAATTTATTGTTAAATTGATTATTGAATATAACAACTTAATAATAAAATGATTTCACAAATTTAATGGCACGATCAATTGATCATCTTTTTTATATATTTAGTAACTAAATTTAAATTTTCATTTTTTAGAAACAAATTTGTCCATATTTTACACTTTGAGTCACAAAAATAATATTTATTATTATTATTATTTACAGAATACACCCTTTACATATTAGTTACTGTATCTAATTGTATATCTTCGACCTATATACACTCTTCCATTAATGATTTTAAATAAATAATATCAACTGGAATTTTTTTATGTCAAATGACAAGATGACTTCTGTACGATGAAGAAATTTCGAAAGAAATTTACTCAGGTTTCAAAATTTTAAGTGAAAGTTGTTGGATTTAACTGTAAAAGAATGGCTTTGATTTTGCAAAATTATATTTAATTGAAGTCAAAGGCTATGTGATTCTGGGCCACCCAATTTGCTCGCGAAGCTTCACCTCAACGTTAGTCAAGCTCTGAAATTATATCAGTTGAATTGTGCAAAATCGTTACGATATTTTTTGTTGACCTATGACAAAGCTCTTTAGCAAACAATGAGATGACTCATTGGTACAGCACTACAAAGATTCTATCACATCAAAAAACAATTAATTGCTACCAATTCCGTGAAAATATCTGGCACACAACTTTGAAAGAAACTAAACCCAAATTAGTCAACACTTAAAAAATGATTAATTAAAGCATATGTGTCCAAATTAGTGATATCCTTAATGAATCTGTTAATCTAGTTAACGGAGACAGTTTGATGGTGATGTTTAATTAGAGAAGTAAACCAAATTATTACGGGTCTTTGGCGTGCAAGGAACTATGCGCGTGTTCCAACTTTAATTTCATTATCTTACCCTTTGTTAATTTGTAGCTGACTTTGCCAAATTCAAAGGAAAAAAAAATACTGAACATGACATGGCAACAAGTCAAACACGTTCCGGATTAACAAAAAAAATGGACCATTGGACCTCAACCAATGAAAGCTAACATATGATGTCTTAATCTTCTTCCCACTCTCATATTTTCCTTGTTTTAATTTGTTTCTTCTTTCACTTAAGAGAGAGAAAATCCAAAATCGTTCGGTTTGTACTTGACATTTTTTTTTCTGTATTCTTTCTTGCTTATTCTTCACTCACTCGTGTGGTTTTGTCCCCCTCTTTCCGTTCTCTATTTTTACGATCACACTCATGTGGGGGAGGTCATCACTCACTAATTTATGCTTCCTTCACACATGTCTTACCCTCCTTTCTTTTCTATCGGTTAGTCACTTTGCACACCTCAAGCATATTGCATTTTGACGTCATATTTCTTCATTCTTTTTCATAATTAACCATAGAATTATAATCATATATATCGCCAACAATATTTTGTTTTGCAAATTTTAAATGGGTATATATATAGTTAAACTAATAAGTTGACCTATTTAAAAACATAAATAATTTTTTTTTGTTAGTATTATTATTACTATTATTACATTCAATTTGTTAAATGTATTAGAATTTTATATTTATTTATGTTTTTATATGTTAAGCATATTGATATTGATGTATATAAAGAATCAAGTTAAAACCTATAAGTTTATTGAAACATAACTCTATGTCTTATTTATAAATTTTATTGTAAAATATGTTTTTAAATTAGTTATCAGGAATGTAGATTAAACTTAAAAATATGTTAAATTCGATTCTTATAAAATCTAAGTACATATTTTAACTTTTATTTTGGTATTAAATAATCACCAAGTAGACCTTAAACAAGCTTATATGCCACAACATACTTTTATATAAGCTAGGTAGAACCTTTAAAATAGGTATTTGATAGGTAAACATGTTAGACTTAGACAATATATTTTTAATCAAGTTTGGCTGAGACATAGCAAAGCTTAACCTAGCTTATTTTCACCTCTTAATTATTCTCTCCATTTTATTTTGATTATTTCTAAGGTTTTTTCATACATATTAATAAAAGCAAGTAAAAGGCAATAGTATTTATTATTTTATTACAATATATATCTTTTTTTCTTTTTTTATTTCAATAAATGTATATTAACTATTTCAAGACAACAATAACTATTAGAGGACAAAATAAAATAAATGCTTTAATATTTTATTAAAAACTAAAAACATCAATTATTATGAAGTTTTTAATGCTAAAACATCAATCAATTAGGAGCAGATGGAGTAATTTACAGTATTTATTGTTTATTGACTGAAAATTTATAAAATAATTAAGATTGTTGTAATAAAAACTAAAAAAATTAAATAAATAAAAAAGATAATTGAAAGAAGTCTTGTAAAAAGGGAAAAAAATCCCCAAAAGCTTTTACATAAAGAGACAAAGGTAATCAATGATTATTACTTCTTAAAAGTAATCCCTTATCAAACACGCAGGAATTAGGTACAAATTGTTCTGTAAAAAAGGTACAAATTGTTAATATAAGTTTTTCAATTGTTTTTTAATATATTATTGATCATATATATTGTTAAGGTTAAAATTCCACTAAAACTTTTAGGCCAGAAGAGATTTTTATTCAAGTCATGCAGGCGGACCTTTAAAATATGCTTTTGACGGTAAATATTTCAGACTTAGACAATGTATTTTAATCAACTTTAAGCTCAGGCATAACAAAGTTTAACCTAATAATTAGTAAATACATAAATTAATTGGTGTGAGATTATTTTAATTTAAGTAAAAATTTTGAATTTGAATCATAAATATGCAATTATGTTAAATATATAAAGAAAAATTTTGTCATCTATAATAATTTTACCCAACTCAAATATATGATTGTATTCAATGGAGAATATCTGTGTTCTAAGACTATAAAAATCCACTAAAACCATCACTTTGAAAAATAGTTTATGTTAGTCTATATTAACTCTAATATGGGGTTGGGTTATTAATTAATGAGATTAAGAAATTATTATACAGTTTATTTATAATAATTTAATTTTATCCACGAATAAGATTATATCACACTTATAGTCAAGACTAAAAATAATCCACTAAAACTGTCACTTTGGGAAATGCTTTATGTTAATATATATAATCTCTAAGATGGGGTTAGGTTATTAATTAATGAGCTTATGAAAATATACAGCTTGTTCTTCAAAGAAAAAGAAAAGATGTTGCAATTTTAACTTGTTAATGATTGCTAATTGGCAAGCCATCACAAACAATACATCCAAATGGCCTAGCAGCATGCATGCAGCAGTGAGGGAATTGATCTTGGTGCTTAATTAGTCGATTCGTCCGAGATTGTTTTCTTGTCTTCTTTTGGCATTATCTGGGTCATTAAGTGGAGCCATTATCATTCTATTAATCATAGGTAACCCCTATTTAGCATCATGGTGACTTCCACGTTACAGCATAAGCAATGTGTTGGCTCCCAACAAGGGACGACTTGCACAGATATTATCAAAGTGGATCCGGTTAGGCACCTCAATTCTCTCATCAATCCAAATTATTACAAAATCAATCAATTGGGTAAAAAATATCTGAACATTATTAATGTAGCCGCTGTACACCCAATTTGTCAAATTGTAACACTAGCATACTATAGAATATCTTAAAAAGAAAGATAGGTACACATGTGCAATGTCTTTGTTTGACCCTCTCCACTTGTCAACCATGTTCCCTCGTTGAATAATTATGCAAATTAACTAACCAGTACTATTTATCATGACATTGGTGTATATCAGTTTTCCTGATAACATATTTTTACTAAAAGAACTTCACTGATAATCAACCATTTTTTTTATGCCAAATCTTAATTGGAGAATTTTTTTTTATCAATTTTTTAAGCGGCTATGATGATGGGTATGTGAATATGTGGAAACTATTGTCCTTCATGCTAGGTTGCACTGTATGAATTTAGAGTTGTGTGAGGTGAAGGTGTGTGTGGCTTAAGAAGAGAGTGTGAAGGTAGGTAGTGTTGGGCAAATGATTAGGACGGCAGAATATTGAAAATGTGTCACTTTCAGGGCTCTGACTCTCATGAAAACAAAGCAGCCTACAGCTACAAAGGGATCCGAATTGGGACCCAAGTGTCGTGGCAGGCGTGCACGCCGCGTGGAGCCCACTCGTTGACTCTGTTTTGAAGTTTCAAATTATGCATTATTGGTATTTTTTATTATTTTTTTTAAATCAGATACATATAAATTAAAATAATAATTTCTTATTCATTTATTCATTTATTTACTTACTCATCTATCACCTCTTAAATGAAGGTATATTTATACAAGTAATGCTAACAACCTGAACATAATATTAGGAAACAATAATTCAAACTAGGAAACAATTATTCAAACTTATTCTTATTTAGACTATTTTAACAACTTATTCCTATATAAGAGAAACAATAATTCAAATTCAAATTATATTTTCAATAATTCCCCTCAAGTTGGTACATGAATATTGGTCATGCCCAATTTGTCAATTGTTTCTTCAAACATTCTTCTAGAAACGACTTTGGTCAGCAATAGGTTCAGGAGGTGCTTCAGGATAGTCCATAGTAGGTGCTTCACTTATGTGAGATAGAAAGAGAATTGAGATAGGGAAGATATTCAAAACAATCACATGTTCAAGTCAATAAACTTTAGGACTGGTCTATGAAAGATTCAGAATAGTGCAACAAGCTTCACATCAATGACCTTCAAATGAAATACGTGCATGGAGGCTTCAAAACTAAGGTATGAGAAGGATTCAAAACGGGTCTGTGTTGTGCCATTTGTGTTGTTTTCAGGAAGAAGATTGAGATACAAGAAGGGATTCAAAATAATCATATGTTCAGGTCAATAGACTTCAAAGCTGGTCTGTGAATGATTCAAAACAATGCAATGATCTTCATATCAATGACCTTCAAATAGAATACGTGCATGGAGGCTTCAAAATTGAGGTACGAGAAGGATTCAAAACGGATTTGTGGAGACTTTAGAAAGAGTGCATTGAGGCATCACAATGGTGTGCCAATTCACGTAGGAAGGCTGCTTCGAGGGAAGTAAGGTTGTAATTTAGCGAGAGGAAAGGGAAAATGAAAGGGAGTGATTGGTGATGCAATCAGGTGCAAAGGGATTCAAGCGGGGACCGAAGAGCAAAGGTTATATGAGGCAAAGATGGAGTTCATGCTAATAATTATAATAATTTGTAGAGGAATCGGAGAAGGTGAAGGTTAAGGAGGAGGTAGATGATTGTGTATTTTAGAATTATAATCGACCATCAAAGAAGGGAATTAGGGATTTGAGAGAAATAAAAGTGGAATACAGGTACTGATACGAAAAGAAAAAATAAGATGTACATTTGGGAATGTGAAGAAGGAAAATACTCTTGTAGTAGCGAAAGATAATTTTGTTTATGGAAGATGACATGACTCTGATACCATGTTAAAAATCAGATAAAGATAAATTGGAATAATAATTTCTCATTCATCCATTCACTCACTCATCCATCACCTCTTTAATGAAGGTATATTTATACAATACAAGTAATGCTAATAACCTGAGTATAATAAATATTAGGAAATAATAATTCAAACTTATTCTTATTTAGACTATTTTAACAACTTGTTCTTATCTAAGAAAAAAAATAATTCAAATTCAAATTCTATCTTTAAAGTGTATGTGAGATAAGACTTATGATAAAGTTTTGATTTATCTTGGGGCGAATTGAGATATAAATGAGGGAGATAAGAAGAAGAAAAAGTAAAAAGATACAGGAGTATATTGTAACACCCCGTATGCATCCAGTTGTTAATATTCAATTATGATCGTTAAGTGCAATAATTAATTAACAATAATTAATTAGGAAGCAGCTATAGAGAATGACGTCATCATACGTCAATAATAAAATTATAATACAATAATTTGTTTTACATTATGCACGGTGAGTGCATGTAATAGTAAAAACTATACACCAGGTTTGTTCTCCCCTCAGGGCCGAGTTACAAAACACGTGTATATACATATCAAAATATAGAGTCAGCATGCCCCCAAAAGCAACTAAGGTTCACTCAGAACCCGTCCCGGCTCAGCCTCTGGTTCGAAAACCCTCGGACTGTCACACTACTCGGGCCTCTTGCCCCAGGATCCGCCGTCCTCTCTGTGCTCATCACCTGCAAATACATATAATCCCCAACCGGGGTGAGATAATAATCTCAGTAAACTTCGGGTTCTTGAAGACTTCTCCTTCCCTGGGTTCACTTTCATGATACATAATATCAAAACAGGCATTACACAAGCTAGCCATCCCGGATTTCATAAAATACATCGCATGTATACAATCACACAGATATATAAGAGAAGATCATCCAACTTAATGGGCACATACTTTGTATATCGTTGCCTGAGGAAGACCATCCAACTCAATTAGCACATTCCCTCAGGACTTCGGGCAGCCATTTCCTGAGGAAGACCATCCAACTTAATGGGCACATTCCCTCAGGGTTCTGCGCGGACGTATATGACTCTTCTAAGAGAGGTTCATCCAACTTAATGGGCATTCTCTCTTAGGATTTTCATATATACTAATTGACCACTTAGAGTTGTTCCACATCACTTTGGCTCTAAGGGAAGTCCATATTTGTCCATTCTACTGGCCAGAGAATTCTCATACATCACAACATATCATCACAATGCAAATCATATACATGTTCTCAATTTAAAAGCAGTAATACATAATTTCAATACATGCATCATGACATACAATAATCATCACTCCCTTGGAGTATGGTGGAACATCGTTGAGGAGAAGAACTCCCAAGAACAGAGAGCTTACCTGTTCTAAGCTCTACACTGGTTCTCTCAGCCTCGCGGTTCCGAACACCAATATCCTCAGCGTCACGCCTTACATACATGCATGCAAGCAATCAAAAGCGGTTCTAAACCGTTGCATGTAAAGAAGCACCATTCTTTTCCGAATTATAAGAACTAGTCACCCAACTGGTGACATGTAGACCCCCAAAGGATCTATCTGGACATAACCTCAAACCCTAAATCCATAATAGTTAGATTTCAAGGTTTGACCTGTGTTTCTTACCTTTAAGGTGTTATCGAAGCTAGAGAACAATTTCTCCAGGCTTACACGTCCTAAAAATGCTTACTTTCTTCAGAGGTGAAACTCTGTGAGAGTTCTTGAAGAAACGATATCTCCGTTGGAGGGTTTTTCAGGACAATCTGAGGTTGTGATCTAGCTAAGGGATGGTTCCTCTCAGCTTTCCAATTGCATGCAGAGAGGTTCTGGATAATGCGAAATGGTTACTAAGTTTCTCTCACTTGAATGGAGAAAACAAAGAGAGGAAGAAGAAGATGATGGTGTTTTGGTCGAAAAGTAGTGAGGTGGTCTATTTAAATGATCCTGGCGCGTGTGCCACGCGCCACAAGTGCCAGATGTCAAAATCTAGCTAAGATATCGCACCCATTTGGTGTCGGGTTCTGTTCACCCCCAAAGCCCACTTTGTATAACTCGGCATTCGTAACCCGGACACCCTTGTACAGGTTCACGGTATCGAGTAAGTACTGTGCATTTTTAATCGATTACAACCGCTTAAGTAATTGATTGCATAGCGTAGGAGTTCGTCCTTACTCGGGCTTCCACCTTAGCGCACCTCAAGTCCAAGGTTCTGCCCTCTTCCGACCTTTTCGCCCTCGTTCAACCTCATCCGGCTTCCTACCTTGACACTTCCCAAAGTCCAAGGTTCCGCCTTCTTCCGAGATCACTACCCGGTAGCTCTCTCCTTCTTTATCCGGGTTCCTATCCCTTCATCAGCGCTTTCCCCCACGTCATCATTGCCTCAAAAGGCGCTGCTATCATACGAAGTGCCCACTCGATCATGCCAATCCGGGTTTCTTGTCGACACTCGTTTAGGAGGCGCGAACCCGGATTTGTGACAGGGTCGTTATTATCATAACTACCATGTAATTATAATATTATAATATTAAAGTGCCACGTAGACATCCGAAACCTTATATATATATATAGTAAATAATTAATGTGATAAAAAAAATAATAAGTCAAACAGCTGGAAATACAAGATAAACAATCTTAGTCATTTTTAAAGTATTTTTGTTATTGTTATTGACCAATTATGAATGTTCAACAAAACGATCGAAAGAAGATAAGGGGTTTAAGAAAGTAAAAATATTGCAATTTAGAAGAGAGAAATTAATGGAACCTATCATCAGTTACTAAATATCTAATCCTTATTCTATTGAATTGTTGTTTGACTTTAAAATTAACCAATTAAGCATCAATCAACTTCAATAAAAACACCTACTATATTAAGAATCCAAAATCTAAAAAATAATATGGATTGAATAATCATGTGCCCTTAAAGTCACAAAACTAATTTCTAAAATTGATTATATATCAAAACCAATGATCAAGCATCGAAGATCCTATCGATCCTAAATAGAATATGCTAAATCATGCGTTCAAGAATGCAAACTCTAATTTAGATTATGATGCACCTCCTCAAAGAAAATTCACAATCAAGGTTTAAGAATAAATATAGATTAATAGGAAAAAAATCCGATCAATGGAGGTTCCACACGAAGACATCAAAAGAAAAAGAAGGAAATAATCTTTCATGATTTAATTGACCCTACAAATGGTGGAAGAACTATTATTGATTTGATGAATAGAAAAATCAAGCGAAAACACACGTTCTCCAGGTCCGAAGGGATCCAGTGCCCAACTACCAACTCCTTCCGGAATTGCGTTATCGGATACAAGGTTTATCAGTGTCACAAATCTTAATCATAATAAAAATGGGAGCAGTGAAAGCAAGTATGTAATCAATTAAATCCCACCAAAGATCATACAATATCTTTTCTTTAACAAATCTCGCCCTCCCTAGATTATCATCTTTATACACACTCCATTTTTCACTGATTACCATATTTTGGAGACCACCTTTTATCAATTTGAACCTCTTTAGCATCACAATCATGGAAGCAAAGTGAGTTTCAGCTATAGAAAGCAACTTCAATCCCACAAACTCATTAAACATTGACAATCTCATAGAATGATTCATTATGAAATGCTTTATTGTAGAAACATCTCCAACAATATCAAAAATCCAACTACACTCATCATATGTTATTTGATTATTCTCCACATTTTTAGTAGCACATATATTTTTCACAGCTAAATTCAGTGTTTGAACAACACATGGTGTCCAAGTAATAGATGGAAATTCTTGCTCAATAAGATGCCCTGCTCCCTTACAATTTGCAGCATTATCCGTTATTACTTGAACCACTTTTTCATGCCCAACTTCTTGAATTACTTCTTGTAACAACCTAGCAATAAAATGCCTATCCAATAGTCTCTCCTGAACAATCAACTGATTTCAAAAACATAGCTTCACCATCAAATACTGTCATGAAATTAATAAGTGGCCTCCTTTGTGAATCACTCCATCCATCACTCACAATACTAACACCCTTCTCATTCTATCCAGCTTGAATAGGTGCACACAACCTAGCAATATCTTCCTTCTCTTTTTGGAAAAGAGCGGTTCTCAAGGAGTTATATCCTGGTGGCAAATAACCTCCAATATTATTATCCGCAGCATAAGTGAAGGGGGCTTGAAAGTATGGGTTCCTTGCTAAAGTGAATGGCAATCCTGTTGAATAAAGCATCCTAGCAATCAAGTGGTTCAATTCTTTCTGCGCTCCAACATTGAATGCCCTCTCAATAGGATTTCTAGATGAACTTATACCCTCACTTCCACTTCTTCTTTTTTCGAGCTTGAATCCATTGAAAAACTAGATGGGGGTAAAGGCACATTTTTGGATGCATTATTCCTTAATCTCTCACTAGCTTCTTGTTCTAATTTTTCCATCTCTAGCAAGTCTTTTGTCTGCACATGTAAACATTTTGCAATTCCTTTACCTGATAATTTTAACAAATGAGTCCTTATTCTAGTATATGAACTTTTAAAATCCTTTGAGCAAAAATTGCATTTCCAAGATATATTTCCTCCAGCTTCCGTTCCATTGCCTAATTTGGTAACATATTTCCATAATGGCTTCCTTAGAAATTCATCATCTCCACTACTTCCAATACTTGAATCCATTCTTAAAAAAATAAAGATAGCACAACCCACAAGGTTCAGTCCCAAACATACATCAAATTATTAGGTATTAAAAAAATAAAAATAGCACAAGCCAGGCTACAAGGTTCACTGGTTCAGTCTCACACATACATCAAATTGACAAATTATCAGGTATTAAAAAAAATAAAAATAGCACAAGCCAGACACAAGGTTCACTGGTTCAGTCTCACACATACATCAAATTGACAAATTATCAGGTATTAAAAAAAATAAAAATAGCACAAGCCAGGCACAAGGTTCATTGGTTCAGTCTCAAACATACATTAAATTATCAGGTATTAAAAAAATAAAAATAACAATATAACACATTAACACAAGCTAGACAGTTAAGCACAAGATTCAGTGAAAGAAATATATCAAAGAAATTGGGGGTTCATAGAAAGAATTAAAGAAATAACACAAGCCATACACAAGCTATTAAAAAAATACTGCAGTTTACATAAATGGTTTTTTTATTATTAAAAAAGCCTAAAAAGAAAAAACCTAAAAAAACTAAGCAATTAAAAAAGAGCACAAACCACTTACCTTATTTGTGCGAGACAGCGGCAGTGAGAAGAGAAGGAAACGCACCGGCGACGCGAACGACGGTGAGAAGGAGACGCGAACGGCAACGCGAACTGTAGTAGCCTTGAAGGAGTGAGAAGGGAACGAACGAGAACAACTATCAATGGCGGTCGGAGAAGTGAGCTTGAAGAAGGGGCTGACGACAGTGAACGAGCAGTCGTGAAGATGCGAGAAGGGAGAAACAAAACAAGCAAGGTGCGCGATGATGCAAATAAGGTTTGTAATTTTTTTAAAATTTTACGAAAATGTCATTTGACCGTGTCGGACAAGGTCAAATTCGCGTGTCGGCGACGGTCAACGTGTCGGAGATGTTGACCGCGTGTCCAACACCGTGTTGGAGCGTGTCGGCGCATGTCGACGTGTCAGGTCGTGTCCAACGCGATTCTGCTTGTATTTTGCGGTGTCCGTGCTTCATAGGTCTTAGCTGTCTTCAAAGTTTTTGTGCCTCATCTGGAGAAGTGGTGAGTGTTAGTAAGACTAAAATCTGTATTTCTAAAAAATTTCACCAGCCTATCTGAATCAGATTATGAAGCTTTCGGGGTTTAAAATTACCCCCGGTTTAGGAAAATATTTTGGGGTGCCTATTCTTCATTGTAGAATCACTAAAACTTCATATCAATATGTGCTTTAGAATGCTCAACAAAGTCTTACCTCATGGAAATCTAATTGTTTAAGCTTTGCAAATGGTTCTCCTACCTAAAGCTATTTGTGGTAAGTTGGAAACTATTATTCGTAACTTTATTTGGAATGGGAATGGTGATAGGTCACGGCATACAATTTCATGCAGTAAGTTCTATTTACCACCATTGAAAAGAGATATAGGATTTAGAAAGTTGTATGATGCTAATAGGGCCTTAATTATTAAATTAGGCTAGGGCCTTATTAGTTGCCTTGGTGCTTTGTGGGTCAAGGTTCTAATGGGAAAATATCATTTTATGGTCAGGATTGTATTCTAGAGGTGAAGAGTACATATTTTGTGTCACCAGTTTGGAGGAATATTCTAAAGGTATGAGATGATGTTCAAAATGGAATTCACTGGATTGTATGGAACGACCAATCTATTTCTTTTTGGAACCATTACTAGCTTCCTTCTGGTAGGCTTCTATGTAATGGGACCAAAAGGGAGATTCCTAATCATATGCTAAATGCAAATTAAATGTTGTCTTGTTTATTGACCCTAATGGTGGATGGGAAAATGAGGCTCTTACTCCTTTTCTCTCTCACAGTGCTCTCAAGGAAGTTGTTGGTAACCCTTCGTTATTACGTGATCCTATTTCATAGGACCAGCCCATAGGGGTATTACCCCAAATGGGAACTTTACCTCAAAATCAGATTTTGAATTTATTTCGGTTAGTCAATATAACTTGTTTAGATCAGATTGAGGGTTTTTGTGGAAGTGTTTAATGGTGGATTGAAAACTAATGTAAAAAGAGCTCCTTGTGGCTTTACTTATCAAGATAGTTGTAGCTTATATGCAGGGACGAATCTACTTATATATTAATTAGATTGTGGGGTAATGGGGCCACTAATTTTTTTGACTTATATATGTAAAAATTATTATAAAAAATAGATATTGTCTCTATAAGATAATATTTTAAAATATAAGGAATAAAAAAGAAAGAATTTAACTAATACTAATTTTAATATTTTATCCTTTTAATTATTAGATTTAACACTTGTTTTTTTATGAAGGCAATTTTTTTTATCAAATTTGTAAAAATGGAAAAAATATTATCTTATGGAGGCAATTTGTTTCCACAGAGCTTAACCTACATCTGTCTCTCTGAGTGTCTCCCTTCTTATAAAAAATAATTATATTTTAGGTTATGAGAGCAATTTATAACTAACACATCTTATATTGAGGAAAATTAAAAACTTAGTGGGGGCAACTACCCTCAATCCTCTTATAGCAGATTTGTCCCAGATAGAAAACTTACATCAGGTGTTTGACCTTGGTCAACACTTCTAACTTTGAGGTGATACAGTGCTTTGAACTGGGTTAGCCTATTAAGTGGTTTAAGTCATGAACTCAATCTAAAACAATACTCCCTTCCTCAATAATTATATGATTCTTTTTGCAGTACGTTTTTGTTGTCGCTTTTTGTAAAAAAAATTTCAAGTTATCTTTTTGTATAAATTATTTTTCGACCTATATATTTTTTATTATTTTTCAAGGATTAGATAAAAAAAACTAACACATGAATTAATTAGGTGTGAAAGTAATTGATTATGAGTCTCAATAAATTTAAGGACAATTTTGACAAAATAATACAAATTGTTAATAAAATTAATGTTACTAACTAGTATTAACAAATTTTCTTAAAAGATGTGAAGTAGTTAATTAAAAAAAATCTTATATTTTAGGGATGAAGAGAATAATATTTTTCAAATTTATTGTTAACTTTATTGGGAACCTATTTATCTTCTGTAATCTTCATAGGAGAGACAAAAGATAATTAAAAGTATTTTAATGAAAAAATAATTAATATACTAGAGAAATGAAATAAAATCTTATAATAAGGGAAAAAATACTGAATATGTTTTATAAATAGGAATGGAGGAAATAATAATAATTTTTTAGTAAATATAAATAATTCTGCCAGAAATAAATATAATTAAATATTACCAATAAATAAATAAATAAAAATATGTACGTCGGCATTCAAGATGGGCATGTAATAGGTCATAAAGATTCACTTGCATCAGCAAAAAAATGCCTCGAAGTCCTTTCGCTAGAAATTATTAGAAATATGTTTACTTTTTCCCGATAAGTTAGAAATATTAATCTCACAAGTTTAATCGTTATTTAGCAATCCAAACATACGGTAAACCAAAAAGCCTAAAAACATAAAAACAAAAATCTTTTGGAAGTATGAATTAACTCCTTCACACACACAGGACAACTAATTAAAACGAGCTAGAAAAAATGGGGATGATAAGAAGTTCCAAAAAAGAGAAATTTGTTGTTTTTAAATCTACGTACTATGTTCGATCCAAAATGAGGAAGATGATAAAAATGGAGAAAGTGGTGAAGACTAACAATTTTTTTCTTTTCAGAAAGATTCTTATGATATTGGAAAATAAAGATAGAACAACGTAAGATCAATATTCAGAGAAAAGAAAACCTCTCTACATATGATAGTTGCGAGCTTTCGTTATAATCTATAAAGTGAATACGATGATGTTACTTATAGGAGTATCCGTATCATTTCGGGTTTGAAAAAGAGGGGTAGTAGTAATATCAATATCTAGCGAGGCCAATCAACTTTAAAATGAGTCAATGAAAAACAATTTGTACAATGAATCAATTAAAAACTAATGAAAATTAGTGTTCAGCTTTCAATTAACTTATCAATTATTTTTTTACAATTACGCGTAGCCAATGTCAGAATGATTTCCTTGATGTGTAGGTGGTTGAAATATTAACACTATGTATCTCTACAATTAAAGACATTTTCTAAACACTACTTTTAGTTTTGAAAATACTCTTATCTGTTTTAATTTGCTTAGAAAACAATAAAACAAATAGAGTTGTCAAAATATAAAAAATGACCCTTTTTAATTTATGAAGCTCTTAATTTTTTTATATAAATTTTCTATTTTGGGGGGATTTTTCTTAACTTGACCAACATTTGAATGAGACTTCTGCCAAAATGCCACACTTTTTCAGAAAAAGTGTCAAAATGCCACGCCGGTGAAGTTATTTGGCATAGTGCCACGCGACAGAAACCGCTGGGGACCTAGGCGAGTTACGTGGCGCCAGTTTGCAACTTTTATGACACGTGGCAAGCTCGGATTGGCCACCAAAATCGCTGGGCTTGCTTGCGAGTTACGTAGGCTAACCGGATTGCTGTTTGGGCAGCACACGTGGCAATTGTTGATGGATAGGTAATTTGCTAGAGTGGGCAGCGTTTTTGGTGGGTAATTTGTCACCCTACCCAGCGATTTTAGTCCTATTTAAACCCCCCCTCCGCCTGAGAAGATATCTTCTACTTCTTCTGCTTATTTGTTTGAATTCTCTCTAAATTTTGGTTCTGAAAATTATTTTCCTTTCTTCTACTCAAGTATTTAATTTAATTTTTTTTAAATTTTTATTCCGATAGTTTGCTTCCCTGCACAATGATTTTAGTCCTATTTAAACTTTCCAATTCCAAATGAGCAGATATCTTCTACTTTTGCTGCTTATTTGTTTGCATGCTGTGTAAATTTTGATTCCGAAAATTATTTTCCGTTCTTCTACTCAAGTATTTGATTTAATTCGTTTTAGATTTTTATTCCGATAGTTAGTTTTTGTAATTAACGAAAAATGAGTGCTAATAGAAATGGTTTAATAACTATTGTCTATTATAATGGGAATAGATACGTTGGGCCTAACGGTCAAGTTTTTGAAGGAGAAAGTAAAATGTTTCGTATGCCCCCAGGATGCAGCCACCGGGATCTGATGAAATTAATTTACAAGAAGTTGAGATTACAACGCGGAGAATCTGTTTCTCGATTGACTGCTAGATGTGCATCGGGCAACCCTGTGCAGTGGGTTGCTGTGGATATTGTAGATGATGACGATGTAGCGTTAGTTACAGACGCTTGCATATTCGATGGAGTAAACCCAAGATTTATCGAAGTGTATGCAGAATTAAACCATGAGGGACAATCAAGCAGTCAACATTGTGTTCAGCCCACCAGGTCCATTGACATAAACAGAGAGCCGTTCGTGAATGTGGAAGACAGAGAAGTATCCCAATCACCACCATTACCAACCCAACCAACCCAACAAATGGATTCTGAAGATATGTATATATCGCCCCCACCCGCACCAGCAAGTCAAGCAATGGAGAATGAAATGGTGCCGGGCCACGACCCAGTTTGGCCTATGGACAGTTCGGAGGACGAGGTGGACGAAGGTGTTGTTCCAGACGGTGACTCGTCAGATACGGACGTAGACGGTGACTTCGATCGTGGTTTTCCAATTCCTTCTCCGGGCAATGTTGGAATGCAAGACCCACTGCAGGGCCAAGGTATGGATGCACTATTTTTTGTCATTAAGTAGTTATTTAATTATTGTTGGTTTAAATTATTGTATTATTAAAAACCCTACATTTTATGTATTTTATGAAAACCGTACCTTGTTATAGCGAAAAAAAATATGTGTCGCCTTATTTCTGACCTAAATTGTGCCAATCTAAAAACTATTGAGTTGCATATCATATGTTAGTCTCAAATATTGAACATGTAATTTTATTTTAAATTTTATTCTTTTAAATATATTCTTTAATTTAAATTTTGAACTTGATTTGATTTAACAATTAATCCCAAAAATTGTTTTTCAGTTACGTCAAATTCAATCAATTATCTCAATTCACTTCTCTTTTAGCATACTTTTTGTACTAATTTTTTAACTACTTATGCTGGGTTAAAACTAATTTTAATATTTAATAATTAATGATGGAAAAAGTATTTAACGAACAATGTGTGATATGTGTAATGATATAGGAGACGACATCGTTCCATTTTGGTCTGACGTAAGGCATTACACACATGTTAATTGGGCATACCCAGACCAGGAGTCTGGTGATATGGAAGGAGGCCAAATACCTAACTGGCAGATGGGTCAACAACTATATAAGAATCAGGTTTTTGAGACAAAGCGGGATGTGCAATTGGCTATAAAACAATATTGTATGGCTGATCATCGGACTACCATAGTGGAAAAAAGTGATACGAAAAGACTTATAATGGTTTGTGAAAATCATTTTGACGGTTGTCCATGGAGAATGAGGGCATATCAGAAAAAACGGTGGGACTGAATGGGTTGTAGGCATATGGAATAACGAACACACATGTGTCGGTCAGAATCTTTCTCAAGATCACAAGCAGCTTGATTCAAATTTGGTCTGTTCGATGATCTTAGGTACGTAAAATAATTTAGATTAAAGTTTGGTTATTTGTTACAATTTTTTAATGTGTTATTGTATGACGAATGCAGAAATGATTAGGGAGGATCCCAGTGTTAAAATTGTGTTAATCCAAGAAAGGATAGCAACAATGGTCGGATTTCATATATCATACACCAAGGCATGGAAGGCAAAGCAAAAGGCCATTGTGAAGGTTTTCGGAGATTGGGATGAGTCCTATGCATTTTTGCCAAGGTGGTTGGGATACATGTTAAATTTTTCTCCTGGATCTGCATACAAGCTGGATTTGAACGACCATTTTATTGATGGCCTACTTGATGGAAGGGCTAAGGTGTTCAACAGGGTATTTTGGACTTTCAAACAGTGTTGCGATGCTTTCAATTATTGCAAACCAGTGATAAGCATTGACGGAACCCATTTGTATGGGAAATATCGGGGAACACTGCTGATTGCAACATCAGTTGACGGAAACAATTATGTCCTTCCACTTGCGTTTGCGATTGTTTCCAGAGAGAGTATCGACAATTGGTCGTGGTTTTTGGCACTGGTTCGGATGCATGTGACGCAGAAAGAGGGAATTTGTCTTATTTCAGATCGACATGCGGGCATAATTGCAGCTGTAAACAACGTCGAACTGGGGTGGCATCCACCAAGGGCGTACCATGTTTATTGCATTCGTCACCTGGTCAGTAATTTTAATCACAAGTTTAGCAATGTCATCTTGAAGAAACAATTGAAGAAATTAGGTATGTTTGTCCATTAGAAGCCAATGTTATTATATGCAATTACTCCGTTGATGTTACGTGTTGATTGTGACTTTGTATTTGTATTTGCAGCGTATACAACCTCACGCCTGGACTTTGATGCCGGATTAGAAACATTGAAAGAATCAAGCCCTCAAATAGCAGCATGGGTTGATAATATTTCGAAGGAGAAGTGGAGTATAGCGTATGATGAACAGGGAAGAAGGTTTGGTCACATGACAACCAATTTGTCAGAGTGCTTTAATAAGGTTCTTAAAGGAGCAAGAAACCTTCCTATTACGTCCCTTGTGCGGTTCACATACGCTCGCTTGGTAGCATACTTTGTCGCACATGGTCAACAGGCACTTGAGGAGATGGCAAGAGGTAATCATTTCTCGAAGCTAGCATGGCAAAAATATACGAGGATGGTTGATAAATCGGCAACACACTACGTCACTTGTTTTGACTCAGTTAAGACGAGGTTTGAGGTTCAAGAGACGTACAACGTAAGGACTCATACAGGCGGGAAAAAATGGTCGGTGTCGTTAGCAGAACGACATTGTCAATGTGGTGAGTTCACTGCCTATAGGTTTCCGTGTAGTCATGTGATTGCAGCTTGTAGATCCACACACCACGATCCCAGGCAATATGTTGACCCTGTATACAGTGCCGCGTATCAATGTCAAGTGTATTCACCGCAGTGGTATCCAATTGGGAATGAGGAGTTTATACCACCAGCTGGACCACCCATTGTTATACCAGATGTGTCGCAGAGACGGAAAAAAGGAAGACCAAAGAGTACACGCATACGCAACGAGATGGATTCGCGTGAAGGGTCAACAACTCGTTCCAGATGTGGTTATTGTAAAGTTGTGGGTCACAATAGGCGTAATTGCCCTTCAATCAACCAACCCCATTGATGTACTAGCTGATGAATTGGTGATGTTGTTGTCAATGTTTTGATTTATGTTGTTGTATTATGTAATGAACATTTGAACCATAAACCAAACTTCCAGGGAAATCACTCATGTCAAATTCATATACGCTACGATGAATTTCAAACATCAAAACGCAATTGTCATTAACGGTAACATAGTGATGGAAACCTAATAAAATAACAGATTACATAAAAAAAACAAGTCAGTCATGATGTCCGTGGTCTTCATGGTATCCTCCACAACGGCTCATGTTATGCTTGAACGGTGACAGATTACATCGATATCGAGCCCCCCTGACCGGATTTCTCCTAATGATGCGGTTAGGGTCATCATCACCCTCGTCGTCGTTGCCATCATGTCCCTCACCCATAGCAACCAATATGTCATCCATCGAATACGAGGCGAAACTGGGGGAATGTACTGAGTCAGCCGGATGTGCCATAGGGGTCGACATTCCTGCATCCTCATATGACGTTGGAGCACCGGGCCTATAACAATCAGCAAATGTCTCTGAACCGCCTGCACCAGGCACACCAGAACTAGGGCCAGCTGAACTGGGGCCTGCAAAACTAGGCCCAGCTGAACTGGGGCCTGCGAAACTCGGCCCAGCTGCATACACAGGATATGCAAATTGGAATCCGGGCTGCGGCATCGACGTTGGTGGAAACCAGGGAGGGTACTGGGAACCAGGAACTTGCTGTGGTGGCCACCAATATTGCTGAGAAAGTCCCGTCGGGTACCCTGGTGCAAAGAACATGCCAGCAGGACGTGGAGGAAGAGGCGGTATGACAACAGGTGTGTCCGCAACTGCTGGAGTAGCATGGTGTAGGGGTAATCCCTCATGACGGGCACGGCGGTTTCTGCGAACAACAGGAGGAGGGGCCTCAGTCTGACGAACAACGGGTGGTGGTGCGACATCTCCCGCATCTGTTAATCTGTCAACATCATCGCATGCGGACAGACCTCGAAGTGCCTCCAGGTAGATCTGGCTCATGTTAAATAAGCCCTGAGCCTCAGGTGAAGCCATGTGAACAACCGTCTCGAGTCGATCCGCCTGCACAATAAGTTTAATTAGTCAATTAAAAAACTATATTAACTACCAAAATATGTCATAACATGTAAACGCGTACCACATGTGCATGTAACGCGGCTCTGCGGGTCATCCACCGACGGGTAACAGAGTAATACCACTGCATATATTCACTGTTAACAGATAGGTATCCGTCTCGCCGCATGGGCTGCACGTTCTGCACCACAAGGCCATCTCTTCCTTCCCATTGCATTATGAAGTATGCGTGTCGCTCAGTCCAATCAACCTCTATCTTCCCCGTTATGCTGATCGTGAGCAGCTCACTACAGTTCATCGGATCTTCTGGAATAGGCTGATCAAACCCAAACTGACGTAGAACTCTATCCGGTTGTTGATATACAACAGCTTCATAACAAATAAGCGGACAAACTGCCAACCATCTCCGAGCCACCTCAGCCTCCGGTCGATGGACCATGTCGACAAGGTCATACGGCCTCCAACGTATGTTTCGACGGCGCATGACATCAATATGATGCCGATATCTGCGTATGTTTGTCAACACGGTCTGTCGCGTCGTGTATACATTAAACCTGTAACAACAAAGTCCAGCATTACCAACATATAATGCTAATACAAAAACTACCCTAGTAAGACACTACGACACAAAAAACAATACCTATGTCCATAGATCTCGCGGTCTAACTCTGGCTGATCCTGCAGAGAGGGAAGGTCAGGAGAGATCATCGGGAATCGCGTCCATACCCACAGCTGCAATAACAAAACACACCCACCCATTTCACGACGCAATGGACGGGTAGCCCTGCACAACTCCCTGTATAAATATGCAAGAACCGCGGAGCCCCAACTGAATGTTCCAGTGCGTTGGAAATCATCCAGGTGTAACAAGTAGCGAGCAGGCACAAAGCTCGAAGCGGTGTCAACAAACAGCATCCCGCCTAAAATGCGTAATATCAACGCACGTGTGTATCTCCGGCGTCCTATTTCTGTGCCGGCATGGACCGCATAATCACCAAACTGGTCCCGTAAATAGTGAAGTCCCAACATACCACCGCCGTGCAACTCCCGACCAGCAGGCGGCTCAACCCCTAACATATCACCAATAATAGCACGCAGGTTGTGTGGTCTGTGACGCCCAGACACAACCTGACCATCGATCGGCAACCCCAACAGATGATGCACATCCTCTAAGGTGATTGTGACCTCACCCATCGTCATGTGAAACGTACGCGTCTCCGGTCGCCATCGCTCGACAAGCGCAGACACAAGGTGATGATCGATCTGAACCAAAAAGTTACGAAACGATTTTCATATACATTACAATACATTCAAAATACCAAATTGCAAGTTAACAGTTGTGTTCATACCTCATGATTGCGCAGACGCGCAACGTGATAAAATCCTGCCTGCCTAAGCCATGGCTGGATCTCCTCAGGTATACCTTGGTGATCGTGTGTTGCGGCATGCCTAACATTAAGAACACGATCTCGCATGGTTGGGTCGCCCTGGGAATTCCACACATAAGTGGAAATATGTTTCTCCTGTAGTGTAAGGAGACTCCCCACGGATGGTCCAGGGTCAATCACACTCATCTCGGACTCAGTCGATGAGCTCGATGGAACATGTTCATCGGAATCCATGACTGTATGTACAAGTTTTTTTCAAACAAAATTCATAAATTAATACATACAAAAATTTAATATTACAAATTATTAAATTAGTATAATGTACATTGGTATCATGTGATTGTGTTTAAAGGATGGTGAAGGTCACGCGCTTAAAGGTCACAACAGATACGGAAGCAACATAGACGAAGAGGTATCATGGACAACGAATCGAGGGAGCATATTACGAGTCCGCCCAGGAATTTTACGCGTTCGATTTTGGGGGACAGGATCAACTTTTGACACTTGAAAAGGTGCCAAGGGTTCGAGTTTATGGGAGTTTTATCCTTCGCGATTTTGTTGGGGAAATGTGAATAAAGTCATGTTCGATTCAACAATTTCAACAACATAGGTTTATTTCAAATATTTAATATTTTTATTACATCATATCTTTAATTATTAAATGTCTATTTAATATTTTTATTAAGTTTTTGGCTTAATTTTTATATTTATAAAATCAACTCTTTAATTATTATTTATTTCATTATTATTTTTTAAATCAAATCTTTAATTACATTTTTAAAATATCAAATCTTTAATTATCACATCTTTAATTATTATATTTAATAAATAAAATATTTAATTAAAATTTTTATTACAACATATCTTTACTTATTAAATCATTACTTTAATTTTTATATTTATGCAATCAAATATTTCATAATTATTTATTTAATTATTATTATTTTATATCAAATCTTTAATTACATTTTTAATTACAACAATTCCTTACTTGTTAAATCTTTAATTAATATTATTATTCAATCTTTCATTTTTATATTTATAATCTCAAATCTTTAATTATTACATCTTTAATTATTTATTTATTAAATCAATTTTTTAATTATGATTTTTATTACAAATTATCTTTACTTATTAAATATTTACTTTGATTTTTATATTCATAAAATTTCATCTTTAATGATTATTTCTTTAATTATTATTTTTTAAAATCAAATCTTTAATTACACTTTTTATTACAACATTTCCTTACTTATTAAATCTTTAATTAATATTATTATTCAATCTTTCATTTTTATATTTATAATCTCAAATCTTTAATTATTATTTTTATTAAATCAAATCTTTAATTAAAATATTTATTACAACAAATATGTAATTACAACTTTTTAAATTTTTATTAAATCTTTATTTGTTATTTTTATTAAATATTTACACTTTTTTTTTCAATCAAATTTTTAAATTTTTATTTTTATTCCAACACATCTCAACGTGCAAAAATCTATACTCGTTATTTTTATTAATTATTTACTTTTTTTAAATCAAATGTTTAATTATTAGTTTTTTTAATTCAATATTTAATTTATATTATTATTACAATAAATCCTTCATTAATAAATATTTACTTGTTAATCAAAAGATTTTCACATTTTTATTAAATCAATTATTTATTTATTATTCTTAAATCATTTATTGACTTATTATATATATTTTTAACTATTATTTCATTAAATCAAATGTTTATTTATATTTTTTGGATAAATATTACATAACAATATTCATTTACATAAATAAATCTTACAAACTTAATAAGTATATACAAATAATAAATTCTTACATTTTTAGATTTACACTACAAATTTAAAAATTATAAACTAACATTAAACATTGTCTAACCTAATGTTTAAAATCATCCATATTCTCTATCCTAATGTTTATAATTCATAACTTAATATAATGCTTATCTACCATTATTTAACTAAAAATTATATGAAGAATAACAAATATAATCAAAATGCTGAAAAAATTTTAAACTTACCTTATCAGTAACTTCACAACAGCAAAAACAAGAAGCCAAAAATTTACAGACCAAAGCTTGAAAGTGATGGGGTGAGGGAGACGGATAGTGAAATGGGAGGTTTTATAGTGGGCCACTAAAGCATAAAACGCTGGGCCCAATAGCGTTTTATGCAGACCCTGACATCGCCGTACCATGCAGCGGGCTACGTGGCGCCACGTCACCAAAAACGCTTGTCCACCCAGCGAGCTCCGCGTGTAAGCCGCTGTACCTGCTGGCGAGTTGCGTCGCGCCGTGTTCAGCAGCTGCACCGAAGTCGCTGCTTCGTCTGGCGACTTCTACATGTCGCTGCCCGCCCTCCCCTTCCAATAACCGGGTGCCACGTGTCCCGCGTTAGTCGCCCCTCTTCCCAGCGATTTAGCCAACGTGGCATTTCCACAAATATTATCGATGCCGTGGCATTTTGACACTTTTTTTGAAAAAGTGTGGCATTTTGGCAGAAGTCCCCATTTGAATGCAGTGTGGCACATTCTATTTCAAATAACTATTCAACTATTCATGAACAGAAAGCCAGAATGTCCTTGTCACTTCATAAGGCTACTTATTAAACAAAAGGAAATTCTATCATCGCAATTCGTGAGATAAAATAGTTTGTTTTTAATGGTTTGAAAAGGAAACAACTGTGTAAGGTCCCTCTTATAAATGAAATCTCTAATTGAGACAACTGGTTTCATGTACGCAACCGTCACAAAGTTGCACAAGTGTGTACATAATTTAGGGCGAGTTTCCTAAAATTATTTAATTAAATACGTATTCAATAATTTTTTATTACATGAAAATTTATGCAGAGCCGTGTAACCCACAAGGCAATTAAGGCAAGTGTAGGTCTCTGATTTTGTTTTTCTTTTATAAATAAACTTTAATTATATATTTTTAATAATTTCATTTAAACATATAAAAACTTATGTTTAAAACTTTTTACTATTTCAATTCATACATTAATATGCAATATTTTATTAAAATATCACGAATATCACTCATTAATTAATATATAACTAAAAAATTTGTGCAGTTTGTATTGACCTATTGGTTATTATTTTATTTTCTTTTATAAAAAGGCCTATTGATTATTTGACTATATTAAATAACACAGTAATTAAAACTAATAATTGAATATAGTCTTTTAAAGACTTACCATTTTTTAAGATAATTTAATTGAAGCTAATAATAATTATATTATTGGGATTTAATTTGAACAGTTTTTACAATATGAAACTGTTTGCTTTTATTATTTTGCATCCAAAAAATCTAAAATTTTAGGTGAAGATAAATTGAAAAATATTGTATTAATCTTAAATTTTTTAAGATTTGATGAGCTTATTGAATACTACATGTAATACTTGCAACTGCTGAAAGAAAATCTTTAAAATTAGAATTGCTAAAAATCTATCTAAAGTCAACAATATTATAAAATAGATTAAACAAATTAGCAACTTATCTATTAAGAGTGAAATACTAAAACTAATTGATGAATTATTTTTCACCTAATTTTTTTTACATTAGGCCTCATATTCTTTAAACACGACCCTGATTTTATGTTATAAGTTTGACAATTTATTTTATTAGAATAATTTTAAAAACGTTATTTTAATAAATTTTATCAAGAAATTTATTAAAATAAATTAAAAATTACATATATGAATCACAAATATTTTTCTTATATATACTCTTTTAAAGTCTCCTATCGAAATACTTTTTTTTATTTATCAAAATACAAAAAACAATCACGGGATGGGTATTTATCAACCTGTTGAATTTGGAATCCATACTATTTAACTAACCGGCGAATTGTGGAATTGGATCATGAACAAAAAAAGTGGAAAAAGGACAATTTAAAAAAATTTAAAGTTTCTCCTTTCCCCTCAAAATGATGACAGCACATTTTCAAAAACAAAATTCAATAATTAATATATTTTTAGACATGAATATTTTAAATTTATGTAGATTTTAAATTATATATATAGTAATAACTTTAAAAAAATTATGAATAACATATTATAAAAGTGTAATATATGATACATTGTTGATTGATATTTTATTGGATAGAAATAAATTAAAAAATAAGAATTTTAATTAAAATTGTTGAGTAAATTACATAAATAAAATATTCAAAATTAAAAACATAATATATTTATATTTAGAGTAAATTATAGTAATCTCTCCTTAGATATATACTATTTACACATGTTTATCCTTTTTTTTTACATTACACAAAACCCCTTAACTTTTGTTAATTTTGTTTATTTTTTAGATCACATGGTAGGTACTTGAATTTTATTAAAATTTTAATTTCAAAATTATTCTCATCTTTTTCCTTCGTTTAAAACTCTGATCTTTGGCACACCATTGTTGAATTTTTATAAGACAATGTTGTTGTTGAGTGTGGTGTAGCTAGTGCTACTTTGCTCTCGTGGGTTAATATTCATGATGTTGACTTTTTTTTTACGATGTTCAACTGTTTTGCTACATTTCTTTTACAATTAGTGACTGTGATGGAAGAAGGGTATTAAGTGTAATTTTTGTAAAATAGAGGGGGGGACATGTGTATTATTTGTAAAGAACCCCATGTGTAACATTTTTACAACCTTAGGGGTTACATGTGTAATATTTGTAAAATATCAGGGGATACATGTACGTCTGCAAGATGCAAACATAAACACGATGGAGAATAAGAGGTGGAGGAGAAATGCATGGCGCCTGGCACCACCGTGAGATGCGAACAAAAACGTGGAGGACAAAACATGGTGTGATGATGACTAACACAGAAGGCATGACAACGACGAATACGGAAGGCATGACGACGACGAACACAAAAAGCACAACTCCCCTATGGCTGCGCGGAGAAGAAGACCTAGCGCAATAGCATGAGACCAATCTTTCTCTTTGTTTGAGTCACTTAAAAATCAAGGATAATTCCAACTTTTCCTAAAAATGAATTAAATTTTCATGTAAATATATTTTAATTTCAAACGGCAATTTAACACCAGTAAGGGCGCTAATGTAATAATTTTAAAATGAGGAGAGACATGTGTAAATAAAGAAAATCTCAGAAAAAGTTTTTGTAATTTGCTCTTATATTTATTGATGAGTATAATGACTATGCACTGACAGTGTAAAATAGCTTTACATTATCATATTATTATAAATTACCATTTGTATGACTTTTAAAATTATTATTGTAAAAATCAACGATCTTGTCATACAGAATAATTTATTATTAAATGACTATTTAAAATAATTTTACATTTTACATTGTCATTGTTAGTGCATAGTCCCGTTTCTAATTATTAATATGGTATGGAGTTATTTAAATAATATTAACTACTAAGTGGTGTAAAAAAATATATAAAATCCTCCCTATAGAATAACTCATGTGCATGCTTTATTGAAAAAGAGAGTAGAAATTAAAATTTATCTGATTTAAATTTGAATACCAAAATTTATAACTATAAGATAGGTGAGAAATTTTATGTGAAAGATGATATTATAATTTTTTTTCAAAGGTTTCTTTAGAAAATAATAAAACATTTGAAAGAATTTATACTTTAAAAAATTATATAAGAAATGAAAAAAATAATAAAAACATTTAAAAGGTAGAAAATGAAATAAAAATAATGTGATGATTTCCTAATTATTAATAAAATATTTTCTGAAATTAAATAAACCTTATTTCATGAAAAAATAAACCATTAATAAATAAATTCTGAAGTGTGAATCATGAACAAAGATCATTAGCTTTCTTTGGAAAAAAAATCCACGTTCATATACAAATTGAACCACATAAAATCCTACAAATTATATCATGATATAAAAATGGAAGCGTATATATAAAAACTTGTTTTATATTATTTTTATAAATTGATAGAATTGAAAAATTCTTTTTATCCCTGAATGTATAGAATGTTGATAAATTCGTTTTCAAAATATAGAAATTCAAATTTTAGTCCTTGAAAATAAAAAAAGTGTGACAAATGCATCTATCTATTAACTTTCATCTATTACCATTAATGAAAGAGCCAACATGACATAGAGGGATGAAAATATAAAAAAATGATTATTAACATGACTATTGAATAGATTGAACCAAAATGTCAGTAAGTTATCATTGGACAAAAATGTCAGTTATTTTTCATTGGACAAAAATGTCAGTATGTTTTCATTAGACTAATTTGTCAGACCCCAAATTTCATTTCATTTAAGGATAAAATATAATTTAATCTTCATCCCCTCCTTTTTTTTATCATTTCAAGCATAACATTACAATAAACACTTAAAAAAATAGAAAAACATCATAAGTTAAAACAAACATAATACTAAGCATAATATTGATTAATAAGTATAATTATTTTAACAAACATTGTAATTCAAATGCAACTACAACAACACCCGTAACATTTTTTAAATTTTGATTAACTATTTTTATTGTTGATTACAAGTTATTTATGTTGGAATTACATATTTGTAGAATGAGATTAATTGTTCTCAATTTGCTCCACAAGTTGAACAATCTCTAGCTGATTTTGAAAGTATTCTAACTCCTAATGCTAAAGTGCTCCAGCTCAAATTCCAATTACCACTCAAAGTACTTCAACTCTTGGTGTTGTGAGTGACTTTTACATATAACTGGTTAGTTATTGTTAAATTATGTTATACATAACTAGTCATTATTTATAATTGTTGTAGGAAACAAGTTTCATATCTCCATCACTATCAACTATGTTTAGACCACCTCCAATTAGGCCTGCAACATCAATTCGAATTATATTCTCTGATGTACCATCTCATAGGATGAACCAACCGAATTACATGAGCTTCATATCCATACCAGGGTTGCCCTGCCACCAATATTCGAAGAAGTGAAGTATGAGATATGCTTTGTCTTTTGTATATAGTAGATTCTGACTAATTATTATAATTTGGATAAATTTGTAATGATTGGTACATTGATTTTTATACATTGGTAGAATGTTTATTTTGGAATATTTCTATTATGACAGCATTAGATAATGACAAAATCAAGTTGAGTCTCATTTTTGTAATGATTAACTTAATAGTTGTACATTTTTGTTTATCATATTTTGGGTAAAATATTGTTACATTATAAATTTTATAGCAATAGACAAATATGTTTATTAATCAATATTATGTTTATTTTAACTTATACTTGGTTCCTTATTTTTATAAGTGTTTATTATAATATTATGTTTGTAACGATAAAAAGGGAAGAAATAAAAAATAAATTATATTTTACTCTTAGATGAAACAAATTTTGGAGTCTGATACATTAATCCAATAGAAACATACTGACATTTTGATTTAACGGACAATTACTGATATTTTGATCCAATGGTAACTTACAAATATTTTGGTCTAATGGATACGTATTGACATTTTGGTCCAAAAAAATTACTCACATTTTAATGCAATGAAAAATTACTGATATTTTAATTAGTCGAATGATAACTTACTGATATTTTGATCCAATCTATTCAGCAGTCATGTTGACAATCATTTTGTAACATTTGCATCCCTATGTGTCACCTAGGATTTTTTATTAACGGTAACAAACGAAAATTAATATATTGATGAACTTGTCGCATTTTTTTCACTTTTAGGGGTTAAAATTTGAATTTTCATCTTTCGAGAATAAATTTATTAATACTCTATATATTTAAAACGAAAATGACTATTTATCCTAAAACCACTGTTATAACTATGAAAACTGTACATAATTTACATGACATTATAAATTTAAACTTTATTACTACCATTATACAAAGAAACAAAGAAAATGACTGTTGATTGTGTAGAAAATAATGAATGCACAACCTGAAAAAGCTCTTCCCAGTCCCTCGCTGCCGTGAGCCACCGCCGAACTCCAATGAAGGTCCCTGCCGCTGCTGATCGACGTACGAGGTTTTTCAATCAGGTAAATAACAATTGTTTTGGCTGCCTATTGTCTTCAACTTAAAACTATTTTGTCACATTTGCTTTTGTGTCAAGTAAAGTTTTCTAGATTGTGCTTTGCTCTGTAGATGTTAAGTTTCAATTTTGTTTTGTCTTAAGCAACCTTTGAGAGGTTTTGGATGATCTTAGGAAGATTATGTCTTTAGAATATCAATTATATGATTTTCAGACAATTCTATACAAATTGTGTCCCTCTCAAAAGAAGTGGAGACTTTATTTTTGAGGTTAGTATAGCATTTAATTCGTTTTATGTGATTTTTGTATACTAAAAGTAAACTTGCCAGTAATTCCATGGACTTGGTCAAGTGGAGCACAATAGACTTTTACATCTAAAAAGTTACATATTTAAATTCACACTCATCTTTTTAGATAAGATAAACATTAATATTTATGTAAATATTTTTTGAGTTTGAGATTTTCTCTGTTTTGAACTGGGGTGTCATCCCCTCTCCATATATTTTAATGTATAAAAAATGTAAATGTTAGTTTTCATAGCTTATTTATCTAATCATGTTTATTTGTTATTATAGAAATAATTGTTCTAAAATTTTGAATTTTTAACAAGTATGAAACTATTTAAGTTTTTTCAAATACAAGAACTTCATTAAAATTTTAATAAAATGATAAGTATTTATAGTTTAACAAAATTAAGAATGAAATTTAAAATATTAACTGTAAAAATTTAATGAAATTATAAGGGCTTTGAAATAATTTAACTATTTTTTTAAATGAATTTTGATCAAATTTATAGAAAATATCTTTAAAGGCTATGTTGATAAAGGAAAAAGTGAAGAAAGAAGGAAAGTGAACTCACGAAGCCGGGAAATAATCATTGCCAAGAGCGTTTTCTTTAGCTTTTATTGTTTATGTAGCTGATGTGCAATGTAATTTTTTTATGTCAAAGATCAGAGCGTCTTCACACTTCTGTTCTATCTTGCTACTTTCTAGGCCCTTTTGCTTAAATTAATTAATTCATAAAATTGTTCCCAATTTTGACTAAAAAACGAAAAAAATACCCTTCAAAAAAGTAATTTGAAGAATTTTCCCCGTTGAATCCCATAATAGGCAAGCTGGTAATTAAATTGTGATTGGATTTGGGCGTGTGACTAAATTTCTATTTTTAAAAAATAATTTTAAATTTTATTAATAAATTTCTTAGTTATTAAATTTAAATATGTTAAATACGTTTTATGCTTTTAAGATATCGAATGTTTGGTAACCATCACTATCTTTGTATTCTTGATTGTATTGCTGAGCGATTTACTATTAAAATAATATAAGTCTGTTCCTATATAAAAAAATATTGACTCTAAAAAAATATTGAATGATTATTTTTAATATTTATTTTTAAATTATTGAGAAAATTAGGAATTAAATGTTTTAGAAAAAGGGTATAATGAAATACTTAAAGATGTAGAATGTTTATTTTTAATATTTTCACATTAATGCTTTAGATAAGTCAATACATTATCTGTTTTTAAATAAGTCAATTGAAGCTAATGAGTTTATTGTTAAAATGACCAATAAATTTATAGACTAATTGGTCTATAACTAAATAGACCAATAAGCTTACAGCTAGGCTAACGAGATCATTACACTAAAAACGGTAAAATCATAAAAATGTATTGCATTTTATAACCAATAAAACTAGCTCAAGTAAGAAATATTAATGGTTTAATTGTTAAATATAAACAATATACTATATACTATATATTATTTTATTAAATATTAATATTTTTATTAAAATAATATTATTTACACATATATTTAATAGACGTTATGATTTTTATCTCATCATGTATTTTATTAATATGATGTAATTAATGATAAAATAAAATATTATTAAATATTTTATAAAAAAATTAAAATTCTGTGTTTGGTTGAAGGAAAATAATGAAAGATGGAAGATAAATTCCGCCTCGCTAAATTTTGACTTTCCACTGGGCGGAAAACGCAACCAAATCTAAATTAATATTTTAAATAGTTTGACTAAAACGTTTTTATTATCATTTTAAAATATAAAATTGGTAACAGGCGAAATGAAAAAAAAAAATAAAGTTGTCCTCATTGCAATTAATCTTTGTCATTCCCCACCTTTCAGAGCTACAGCCAAGAAGGCTCAATTCAATTGCGAGAGCTTTCAATCATCCCTCAACTTATACTGTCACTACTGAAGTTTTCCCTGTCTTTACCACATTATCTATCTCCAATTATTCTCCATCCATTTGCTTGCTTTTGTGTTGAGGTAAATTGTTATACTCTACTATATAGTGTACGTTTGTCATTGGTGTGCATCTATTTTAATTAAACTTGTATTGATAGTTTTTGCTACATTATTTATTCCATTGTTGTGTAATAAAAATTCAAATGATGCCATAATTAATTTTAAATATTCTCCCTACTCCTCCTCTGGTGAACTAAACAAGGAAAAATTTATTTTTCCTTTCCATTCTTCCATATTTGCCCTTCATCTCATATTTGTTACCAACTTGCGAGGGCTTCAACCAAGAACTGCTAAGCTTCCAAACATCCCTCAACTAGTATTCCTGTTGAAGTCGTCCCATATCTCTACCACATTGTTTATTTCAAATTATTTTCCATTGCTTTTTCATTTTGGTAAATCGATAATTTGCTACATGGTCTACCATTGTTATGCAATAAGGATTCAAATGATGAAATTTAAAAGTAACTAATTTTAGAATCTCTTTTCTTCCTTTCTCTAACCAAATAAAATTGTAATTAAAATCTTTCCCATCCCCCTTTATAAACATTCCTTTTTCTCCTCCCCTTTAAATCAAACAAAGTCTCACAATGTATGTAAATTAAACTTGATTTTGTTGGGATGGTTAGGAGTTTTTGATTTTTAAATACAATTTCCAAAATAAAATGCGGTTGGTAAAAATAAAACTAAAATAATTTTTAACTTAATTTTAAAACACTTTTACATTCATTTTTAAAATAAATAAAAAAGGATTTATAAATTAAATTTAGTTTTGAAACACACTCTTACTAACACTACTATCACCACCATCACTCTACCATAACCATCATTATCATTGTCACCACCACTATCACTACTTTTGTTATGGTTATCACCACCACTTTCATTGTTACCGCTATCGTCATCACCACCATTCCACCCACACCGTTGTTGTTACTATCACTCCAACCATCACCTTCTTTGTTATTATTACTGCGACCAATATTTTTGTCATATATCAGTGTTGTCGTTATTTTTATCACTATTATCATTATCTTTGTTAATTATCATTATTATCATTATCATTATTATTATTATTATTATTGCTACCACCACAACTAGTGTATATATATTTATTATTTTTGTTATCATGGTTGTGTTATTTTTAAATATATATATTTTCATTGTAAAAAATTTATATTTTTTCAATCTTATTATATATTAGAATGTTTAATTATTTTTGTATCAATATTTTTTTATATTACATTATTTCACAAATCAACAAGATAAATAGAACATGTAACATATTTTATCCGGTTTCAATTTGCAATAACTTTTTGAAAAACTAAAACATAACGGAAACTAAAAACTCATGGCTAATACTAGTTTTGAATTTTAAAATTAAAAACCAAAAACCAACCCCAACCGGGCCAGTTAATATCCTCTTTAGTTTCTTAGGGAAAAAAAAATAGTAAATTTTTAGGCGGCAGCCAGCCATGAAGAAAAAAGAGAAATTCTACAGAGAAAATAACAATAAAGAATAAACCAAATTCCTATTTCAAAAAACGACCTTTAATTTAATTTCACTGTCTAATCACCCCCTGAATTGTCAAAGGGCGTCAACCATATTCCTCTCTTTAATCTGTCACTGTTCCCATTCCCCCACCAAACCCAGTTTTCTCCCTTCACCCCCTCAATATAAATACTCCAAAGTTTTGAACCTTTTTTCCATTCATTCATTTTCTAGTAGTCTCACCCCTTCACCCAGCACCAAACATATTATTACATTACACACACACACATGACACACCCAAATAACACACACAAAACAAACTGACCCATCATCCTTAATTTCATCAAAATATTTTTCATGTTTATGTGAAGATCACTTAAGTGAATCCCGCCCCCAACAAGTACTATATATATCAGCCATGTCAGATGATCAATTTCAAGCAAGTGGAAACTGGTGGGAATCAGCAGCAAGAAACGTTAGGTTTGAGAGTGGTGAATCACAGTCTTCTTCTTCTGGCCTCACCAACAACATGGGAAGCTATGCAGCTTCTTGGCAACATGACGTGGCAACAACAAGGTCTTCTAATTCTTCCATAGATAATAACTCTGTCTCAGGTGGTTCCTCTGTGGTGTTTCATGACCAGAAGCAGCTTCAACAAGTTCAGCCACATCATCACGAGTCTTCAGCTGCAGCCACTTCCACCAATGACCCCAACTTGCACATGATGGCCTTGGGCCTCTCTTCTCAAGCCATGGACTGGAATCAAGCATCTTTGCAGCTGTAAGTGTAGTCTGTGTCAAAGACAAAGACTTCTACAACAATATTACTCTAAAGTAATACCCCCAAAAAAATAATTTTTAAAAAGAGAAAAAAAATGAAGTTTTTTTGGGATCTTTCGTTTTCTGTTTTTCTTTCTACCTTACCATAATGGAATAATATTGAAGAAAATAAAAAACAGGTTGTCGTGATTTTAAATTGCAGTGGCAGTTACAATTCCATCACAATTCTTGATATTGTGTGAAATTACATATAGATGTAGCCCATGCGACTATAACTTTAATTTTGTTATGGTCGCGTAAACTTCAAAAATCTTAAAGTTGTGGCTGAAATTACGACCATAAACCTTTTTTATTTTTAATTTTTTAATAAAAAAATCTTGCAAGTTTTAACTAACTTTTGTGTGTGTGTGTTTTGATTGATATAGCCGAGGTGAGAAGGGTTCAGAAAGCAGTTTCAGGTCGATGTTGCAAGAGAATTTGGGCTCATCAAACACCAATTTTCAGCAGCAAGAAAGTGGGAGCAACAATATAGGGTTGTCTCAACACCACAACCATCACCATCATCATCAACAACTTCATTGGAGGCCAGAAAAGTTGTTCTCTGCCGAGTCATCAAGCAACGAATTCAAGAGGGGTTTCTCCTTGGACCAAACACAGTTTTCTCCTCAATACAGCTCTGGGGACAGCACTGTCACAAGCCAAGGCTTGCCTTGTTCTTTCCAGATGGACTATGTTGGGAACCCTTCTTCAATATTGCAAGGACTTTTGGGACAAGAGAGCAACAACAACAACAACCAACAACAACAACCCCACCAAGGTGGTGGTGGTGGTGCCATGAATTTTCCTTACTCAGCAGCCGCAAGCTATGGTTTGAACTCCAATATTGAGTTGGTGCGTTCTTGGTCCAAAGTTCCTCAGTTTCTGAGAGCTTCACCGCCAAAACAACAACCCAATAATCAGTTGCATTTCTCCAACAACGCACCCTTTTGGAACCCGAATTCTGATCCTGCTATTAAGGATTCTCGATCCAGCTTCATCCCTTCTTTGCATCCACCCTTCTCCACATCAAATTTCGATGTACAATCAAAGGTATTGCATTTCATTTTTGCCTACATATAGGGCACATACATGTAAATAACACTATGATTTTCTTTTATATATGTTCTATCACACTGATAAGGTTCGAACTTCTGACTTCATATAAACTGTTTAAACTCTTCATCACTACGCGGATCCTGGTAGATCATAAGTTCATAACCATGATATATGATATGTTAAGATACTTTTAATTAAACCTCTAAAAATCTATGTACCTTTTTGTTTTGTTAACTTTTATTTATTTTTTCTTGTTTTTTCTTTTAATAACAATATTGTATACATAAAAACATTAAGATGATATGTTTTATTTTCATTATATGGATAAAAAATAAATAAAACTTAAGTAGATACCAATTTTGAAAAAAAAATGTCGTATTTTCTGGGTTAAATACATAAATAATGAAGTTTGTTTTTTATTTTATTTAGGTTGAAATCAGGCACTAGTGCATTTGGTGTCTAATTGATTTTTTTCATCTTGTTCATCCATGGTTTTGCAGAATGTATCTGAAGTTAGAGATTCGGGTGGTCTGGTGAAGAAAAGTGGAAGTGAGGCGGCACCCAAAAGGCCCAGGAACGAAACCCCATCACCTTTGCCAGCTTTTAAGGTACAATAAGTGCAACTAACCTTTTAACAAGAAGGGGAAGTTAGCTTTAAACTTTTTATCTTTAATTTCCCTATCTTTATTTATTCTTTATCAATATACTTTTTCCCTTATATTTTTATCTTTTTCGGTTTTTGAGTCCTTAAACATTGGATATATGAACCCTTGTGTTGTTGTTCTTAGGTGAGAAAAGAGAAGATGGGGGACAGAATCACTGCACTGCAACAATTGGTTTCACCTTTCGGAAAGGTGAGAGAGCTTCTGATAAAAAAAAACGTCATCTATAATTCTTTTTTCTAACATATCTTTTGTGGATCGGATGACCATGATTTCTTGTGTGTATTTATGATATATGAGAAAGCAGAAAGAAAAAAAGAAGATGATGATGGCAAGTGTGATTGTACTAATGTTGTTTATTGATTTGAGGTTTTTAAAAATCGGTTTGCTATGTTGTGTGTGTGTGTGTGTCAGACTGATACAGCGTCAGTGCTCTCTGAAGCCATTGAATATATCAAATTCCTTCATGAACAAGTGACTGTAAGTCCCATCAAATTCCCATTCATGATTTGATTATTAAGAAAGCTTATAATATCAGCGAAATTTTAATCTTGTTTATTTCCTGTCTTTTATAGGTGCTAAGTACCCCGTATATGAAAAGTGGTGCTCCAATACAGCCTCAGCAGGTAGTATATGTAGATTTATACGTACATTTCCTAAAAATTAACTTCAAAATGACTTACTGAATCTTTAAACGTCAAATTCTTCGCGATATTGTTATGTTGATTTTTTTTTAGTTGAATTTTAATATACTTCTCCTGTAAAAAGATAAAATACATTAAACTTCTCTCATAGATTAAAATACCTTTGCTTTTTATGAAGTTAAATGAGAAAGAACTCTTATAAAATTAAGTGCTTAAATTAATTAGTATACGATAGGAGTTTAATTCATTTTATCTTTCTTTTTTTCTTCACTAGTATTTATAGAAAAATTATCCAAATGAGTTTAATTATAAACATGAGAATTCATAGTTGTATACTTGTATTACAGTATTGTTAGTTTACAAGGCTTTAAGCGTGAAATATAAATATAACCACTATATGCATTAATGGTTATATATTTTTTTCTTCAAATTTAAGGGGTTATATATATATATATATATATATATATATATATATATATTTATTTATAATGTATTTTTGTTTGTCCTTTTTATTGCAGAGTTCTGGAAAATCTAAGGAATCTGAGGGTCCAAAGCAGGATCTTAGAAGCCGAGGGCTATGTCTGGTGCCAGTTTCTAGTACATTTCCAGTGACTCATGAACCCACAGTTGAGTATTGGACACCAACATTTGGAGGAACCTACAGATAGTATAGCTAGCTTCATTAATTAATTATAATGGATGGCAAAAAGTGGCACGGAAGGAGTACTCTTAGCAACAACAACAACAACAACATGCATGTCTTATCAAAACCTGGCCAAATTGGGAATGATAAGATGAAAGAAAAAGATATGAAGCAGGAGAGAAAAAAGGGCACACATAAATATGCATGTAAAGTTAGTTAGTTCTTCCTCTGATGGAAATTAAAGATATTATTTAATAAAAAAGGATATAGAGTTGAAAAGAGAGGGAAGAAAGGGAAATGACCATTCACAAGAAGGGTCATATTGATGGACCAACTACATGAAGAATGATGCAAGGGTAAGGTGATTAATTTTTGCCAATTTTTGGGACCATTGGAGCAAAATATATATTAATTTGTAAGTTGTTTTTAATAATTGAAGAATTATGTATTATGCACATAAGGGGGATCGGTGGTGGGGGATTAGGAGTGACAAGGGATAAATTAGGAGCTTTGTTTATTTTTCTTGGTTAAGCTCTAGATAGAAAAATTGTTGTTAGCGGAAGATGATAAAGGAGCTTTGTTAATTTTTCTTCTTCTTGTTTTCTTGTGAATAGAGCTGGAACTACCGCTTTAGTTCAAGGAAAAGGAAAAAAACTAATTTGAAGGAATCATTGAAATATAGAAGAGTGAGTGAGTGTGGGATATGTCATTTGATTGGAAATCTCACTTTTGATTTGTTTATTTCTTTAGAATATGTAAGTGGAAGTCAGAGGGTGGCCCACACTACCCCTTTCAGTTTTTGTTTCAAAATTGTTTTCAAATTAAATATTTACATTTACCATATATATTTTGGAGATGCTTGCACACATGCTTTTGTGCTTTGAAATGAATGGTCACATACAGGGGCTTCTATTGGAAGCACATGTAAAAAGAAGAGAAAACCCACAAATGTTTTTATCCTCAGAAAATTTCTGGAGATGGTCCAGATTTTAAATGACATGAGCATACGTAATTATTCTCCCTTTTTATTTCTAAAAAGAATTAAAGTTGTAGAAGACTTATGTTTTTTAATTAAATAGTTCATGATTGAATCATAATTAACTTTTAGATATAAAATAAATTATGTTAAAAAAATATTCATCTTGTGTATGTTTAAGCTTTTTTACAAAGCATTATCACTATTTATAGCAATAACAAAACGTTATATCAATATTATGCTTAAAAATTAAATTCAATTGCCATATAAATAAAAAAAATTTGAACTTAGATTATTTAATTTATTATCTAGTTGGAATAATTTCAACGTTGATTAGTACGTATTTGGATTTGCTTAATAAATATATTCTTTTAGTTTTTTTAAATATTTTTTTCTAAAAAAAATTATTTTCTCAAAAATTAAAATATATTAAGTCAAAGAGAAAGAGAGTTCTTTTTATATTTGAGAATAAAATAAATAAATTTTGACTATATAACATATATAGGAAATATTTTTCAATTTTGGTTATTATAGCGTGTTGTAGCTGGTGGAGCAGCTATAATATCGATTATTGTTTCCTCAATTTATCAAAATAGAAAATTAATCTTATGGATCAATCAAATTTGTTGAATACATAATATTACTCATAAAAAATAAAAAGTAGAATTTCTATTTATTGTATATTATTAATCAATTCAAATGAGTATATATGATATATAAATTAAATTAATCATGTTTGCGAAAACAAAGATAAGAAATCAAATTATGTTTTTATTCTCTTATTATTAATTAATCTATAAGTAGAACCTTTTAATCCATAAGATTGATACAATGCTGTAAAATTTGTTTGTTTTTACATGAGAAAAATTAAAATTATTTATTTAACAGTAGAATCTATGTTTTATTTTCATCTTATGTAAAATTTGTTTATATCAATGATAATTACACACCGCAAACATATTAATTTGATCCGGATTAAGAGACACCCTTGATCACTCTAGATAAACAAAAAATACATAATTAAATAATCTAAATTAAAGTTATTTTTAAGGTTACATGATTATTTTATAAAAGCCACTCGAATCTAATATTTAATCTCCGCTGTTCATATAATATTTAATATCTAACAATAAAGATATACTTTTTTCCTTTTAAAAAAATAAAGATATACTTTTTGGTAAAAAAAAAATAAAAATAAAGATCTACTCCACTTTGAAATAATAAAATTAGTCCCTTGTTAAAGGATAATCAATTACTAAACTTAATTAAGTTAACTTATGACATATTTGGTTCAAGTTTAAATTTAAAGGGATAATTATTTGTTAAAAAAATTCAAGAAAATTGCCAATAAAACAATTATTTCTTTAAAATAAACCAATCCGTTAACCGCACCTTTTTTTGGTTGATAAATAACTGGTTTATCTACATACTATTAAGTGGTGGTTGAGTGAGGATTTATTTTTTAAAGAAATTATATCTAAGGTTTAATGCAATGTATGGAAAAGGTTGTTGGGGATAAGACCCGATGCTATTCTTCTTTTTGCTGTAGTATATTAGAAAAATTGAGACATAATAACAAGTTAACAACAAAATTCATAAGGGCATAATAGAATGGCATATTATAATGACATAATATTAGAATTATAAACTTACTAGATTGGCATATCTTCAAATCTTGCCACTTGTTATGACTTCGACTCTATTGGCCAGAGAGTATTATAAACTATTTTGTCTTGGGCCCGGAAGAATTGCCCCTTCAGCTCAAAAAGTACCTTACCAAATCTCACTTTCAATCTTCTCTAGCAAGATCAGAATATAACTAATTCAAATTAACATAAAACATTTAAGCATTAGCCATTATTATTTTAACAAAGTTAGTCTGTCATGGGGCTCCACATTATATTCAAGTCTAATAACTACTTTCTACAAAAAATTGTCTTCACTAGAGAAACTGTCGTACATGATTTAACTATGTTTTCAGGGGTCATCTCATCATCAACCAAAGTTTATTCACTAATATAAATAAATTATGAGGAATAAGCTACTCCCTTATTTATGTGGAAAGCATTTGGCACAAAGGTATATAGTTTGGAAGAAGTTAGAAGTGAATAAGAGAATTGGGAGGGATCAGCAATAACTGTTTTCTTAATTAGTTACCATCTTTTTACTTCTCCAATAGCATTAGAGTGGAGCAATAATTATATATTATAAGGTACATAATGAACCGTATATTGAGCGCATTCTTTTTGAAAATAATTAATGGTAAAATAAATATAGTTTTTCTAACCGTTTGAAGAGCATCTTCTTTAGTCTGTATAGCACCTTTTTTCTCATGAATATGCCACTCAAGAGAAATAATAATAATAATAATAATAATAATTTATTTATTTAAAATTATTTTGGATCTGTTTTGTTCTTTAGCTGGTATGAGATATATTGTTTTTAATAATTTCTGTCGCATAATGCTAAAACATGATTGCTAATCAATATAAATTTCGTAGATACCACAGTACATGGACCAAAAGATAGGAGGAATAGAATCTTCAAATTATTTGGGCCTATATCAATTTTCTATAGATTCCATAATTCCTATCCCTTTTCTCAACTTTTTATGGCATCCATTGCAACTCTAGAGAGATACATTTGCTTAACTTTCACTTCTCTACTCTAATCATGTATAGCATTTATATAAGAACTTGAGCAGAGGAAAGAGCAATAAGTTCGTCTAATCATCACTACGGTGAAAAAAAATAATTTCAATAATTATATTGATAACAGATATTATCAATTATTGCTATAATTGATTATACGAATGAACTTTATATTTGTATATGTTATATGAAAAGTGATTATAAGATATATTTTCTTTGAATTGTCTCAAAAAAATTGATTTTTTTGTATTGAAAAATTACAAAAATGGTATCAAGTTACTTGTAATAATTGATTTTGTATTTAAAATTTTACTTATTATCAAAAAATTGTTTCCTTTTTTAAAATGAGTAAATAGTGTATGATTAAAAGAGTGTATGATTAAAAGAATTTTACTCTCTCATCTAATCACAAATTATATGAAAACTTTATTTATTTAACAGCAACTACCTTAAAAGCCATATTTCTCAGAGTATTTCTATCTAATTGATAATATAAAGACTTTTAAATTGACTGCGCATGTAAATTAAATTATGTTAAAATTATATTAATTAACGATTATAATCTAAATTTCAAAAGATATTTGAACAGTAACTCCATCAGTCCTTTTCCGTCAATCAAACTAAAGTGTTAGACAAAAATATCTAATCCAAACATGCTCTAGTAAGTTATACTAAAAGGTCACAACAAACTTTTCTGTAAATTCTAGTCCAAGTTTTCTGAGGTAGTCATGTGTATGTCTGGTCTACTTCATCATGTTTGAAAAGGACCGTGTCAATGGAATCTAGAAAAAGAAAAAAACAAAAAAAAATGATAGAAAAATTTGCCGCTTGAATTGAAGAGAGTGACTAGTTTAGCTAGCTGAGAAAAGATATGAGGGTCGGCAACTTTGCCAAGAAACGGTGGAATTGGATGCCGCAAAGCTAGAAGTAGAAAATTGGACACAAACCAATGATAGGAAGGGAAAAAATGGACAAGAATACCAAAAAGCTTTGGGAATCACATGACACTGGATTTTTTTCATATCAAAGGTAAAGAAAAATCAATGTGTATCAGAATATTTCTCTTCTTTGTGACAGCTGCCTACTTATGTCGCATGGACTGTCTAATCAGTATTGTTTCAATTATAAAAAATGAAGTATATAAAAAATTAAATCATGCATATATATATATATATATATATGTTTGTATAGGCTTAAGAAGGACTTGCTAAACAGCACATGTGATGAGAACCTATGCAGAGGGGAATTGATGACAAAATTAACAAAATTGAATCTGATAGAATTTGAAGGAGAAGGTGCCATTTTCATTTGGTAGACATTGAAATAGACAAACTATCTCTTAGAATCAATATCGAGTTTAAAAGTTATGTAACATTCTAACTTGTATAATGAAGGACATGAAAATTTACGCTGCATGGTAAAGTAGGTTGGCCCTTTTCATATAAAACTAGCTTTGCTTGTTCCGACACATTGACTGCACTTGCTTTAGGGAACGTTTGAATAGTATATACATAACCAATAATCTATATCAGTAGAGCTGAAATGATACACATCCCAATTATTAGCATAGTATATTTTCAATTGCTAGGACAAATGAAGTGGCTTCCTGCATACACATATAGCATATTGTAGTCTAGCTAGTTTAATTTCCTCAAACTATGCAATTTTTGTTATGTCTCAATGTATATGTGCTTGTTTGTTGGCACTAACATTCATGAGGGGATTACATAAAAAGGGAACAAGTGTCTTCTAAGCCTAATATCAAAAGGAAAAGACAAACAAACTTCTCATTAGCAAGTATCACTAAACAGTGTATCTATAACACAAAAATAGTACTCAACACATAGAATTTGCTTCTGAAAATAGAAAATTTCAGGCACAGAGAATACAACTCAATATCCTCTATTATGTAGAGTAAAAATTGGGTGAACATCTTCCTTGAACTTCTTTACGATGGTGGCGGTATAATTCCCTTGGTGGAATGCATGCTGCAACTCAAGCTCAGTTGGCTGCCTAGAGCCATCACCAGTGTAAGTTCATGCACCATAAGGACTTCCAACTTCCGGCTCATTCATCTCAAACATGCCAGGACCGAATGTGTATCCTATTGGAACAAATATCATGCCATGATGAACCAGCTGAGTGGTAGCAGTAAACCTGTCATAGATTCCACAATTTTCAATCTCATTAGTACATAATGGTAAGATATTTTTGTTCAATATGTGAGTCTAGATATGTCATTAATAACATACATTAGAAGTTATCCAAAGAATCAACCCCTTTGAAGTGTTCTTTAAAAGGGTGAATTTCTTGGAATTGTTGACATTTCTTAAGTTATGTGCTTTGAAATATATAGATACAAAAAATCTTGTTTCTGTTTTTATGACACATCAAATAGAAATAAGAAAAGTTCAAATTCATTCTCTTCATGAAGGTATGTGAACTTATTACAAAATGTTGTGTTCCTCTAGTCATATATGACATCACATTATTAGAAGATGTTACGTTCCTGGCTCTGGTCTTCCAATTCTCCTACTCTCCTCTGTTCCCTGCACTGCAATATCTCATACACAGCAAGAACATGCACAGTATATGAAGCCCTTTTTGAATATGCCTCGTTTATTAACTGTTCAAGTATTAACACTGTTTTGATAGACAATACAAGAGAGAGTTCTCCCTTGAGATGCTCCCGTAATCAACCCCTTTTTCCTCTTTTTCCCCCTTTTCTCTCTACTCCCTTTCTATTTATAGTTACACCCTATAACTAACTCCTAACTGTCTTATCCTTTCTTTTATATCTACGAGTGACTAATTTCCCTTTTATGTCTAAGTACCCATCAATACCCCCCCTAAAACTCTTACCTTGTCCTCAAGGTGAAGGTCTGGAAATTGAGTACTAAGCTGGATAAAATCCTCCCATGAATTCTCCAATTCTGGTAAGTTTCTCCATTTGATCAACACTTCCAAATGGCCTGCTTGGTTGTAACGTGTACCCAATACAGCTTCTGGTTCCATAACCAATTCCATGTCCTCGGATAACCCTTGTGGCCAAGGCTGAGGTAACACAGTCTGACCCAAAACTGGCTTGAGCTGAGATACATGAAAAACATTATGTATCTTTGCTTCTGGAGGTAATTGGAGACGGTAAGCCACTGCACCAATCTGCTCTATTATAACAAAAGGTCCATAATAACGTGGAGCTAATTTCTCATTTACCCTCTTAGCCAAAGAACGAAATCTATAGGGCTGTAAACGCAAATAAACTGCATCACCAATGTTTAACTGCAGATCGCGGCGTTTCTTGTCTGCTTGTTGTTTCATTCTCTGTTGTGCAGCAGTTAAATGAGCCTTAAGTTCAGCCAATACATCATTTCTATCAGCCAACAAAGCGTCAACACCCGCATTGTGAATACTAGGTGTAGTCCACTTCCATAGAATTGGTGGATCTCTACCATACAAGGCTCGAAATGGAGACATACCCGCTGACCCATGGTATGATGTATTAAACCAATATTCCGCCCAATGTAACCAATTTACCCAATCCCTTGGCCTTTGTGAGCAAAAACATCTGAGGTATGTTTCCAAGCTCCTATTAACAACCTCTGTTTGTCCATCTGATTGAGGGTGGTAAGCACTCGAAAATTTCAATTGTGTTCCAGCTGCTTGGAACATCTCAGTCCAAAAAGAACTGAGAAAAACCTTGTCTCTATCCGATACAATGGATTTAGGGAATCCATGCAGCCTCACAATCTCTCTACAAAACAGCTCTGCGACTGTCTTAGCTGTGTAAGGATGTAATAGAAGTAAAAAATGTGCGAATTTCGAAAAACGATCCACCACTACAAAATGCAATCACCCTTACGCGTTCTCGGTAGTCCAGTGATAAAGTCCATAGAAATGTCTTCCCAAACTTGTTCGGGAATCGGCAATGGCTGTAAAAGGCCTGCTGGACTAAGAGATTGACTCTTACTTCTTTGACAAATCTCACAATTAGCCACAAACCTCCTTACATCAGCCTTCATTCCCTTCCAAAACAGAACTGCCGAAGTCCTCTTATACGTTCTAAAAAATCCAGAATGACCACCAAAAGGTGTGGAATGAAATTCCTGTAAGAACTTCTGGAAAAAAGGAGAATGAGATAACAGCACCAACCTACCCTTATACAACAATGTCCCCTGCCGTAACGTGTACTTGTCATGAGCATTTGGATCTTGCAGCAGCTCCTGAATAATAACTCTGTATTTTTCATCTGCAGCAGTCTCTTGAGCCACGGTGTCACCTTCTGCCCATACTCCTCCTGACAATGCTGCAAGGTGAGGCCTCCTTGAGAGAGCATCAGCTGCCTTGTTTTCCACCCCTGGTCTATATTCCACCACAAAGTCGAATCCCATCAATTTAATCAACCATTTCTGCTGGTCCTCACTTACTATCTTCTGCTCCAACAAATATTTTAGACTCTTTTGATCTGTCCTAACTCTGAATTTCCTCCCTAATAGATAATGACGCCAACGCTGCACCCCAAAGACTATAGCCATTAATTCCCTCTCGTATATAGACTTCGTTCTGGCCCTAGTTGATAATGTATGACTGAGAAAAGCCAAAGGGCGCCCTTCTTGCATCAAAACTGCTCCCAGGCCAGTTGACGAAGCATCTGTCTCAACACAAAATTCCTTATCGAATTGCGGTGCTGCCAACATAGGAACTGTAACCATGGCTTCTTTTAATGCTTCAAAAGCTTGTGTTGCTGTTCCGGACCAATGGAACGCATCCTTTTTCATAAGCTGATTCAGTGGAGCAGCAATCAGTCCATAATTTTTCACAAATTTACGGTAGTATCCAGTAAGACCCAAAAATCCCCTTAATTCTTTCACATCTCTGGGAATAGGCCAAGCAACCATAGCTTCAATCTTTTTTGGGTCAGCTGATACTCCTGTATCTGAAATTATGTGACCTAGATATTCCAATTTCTGCACTGCCCACAAACACTTCTTCTTGTTAGCCACCAATTTATTTTCCGATAGAATCTTTATTGTGCATTCCAAATGCTTTAAATGCAATTCCCATGTTCCACTATATACCAAGATATCATCAAAGAAAACTAATATAAATCGCTCAAGTGTGCTCTGAAAACCTCATTCATCAAGGCTTGAAAAGTGGCCGGGGCATTAGTTAGCCCAAATGGCATTACTAAGAACTCGTAATGACCATTATGTGTTCGGAAAGCTGTCTTTTCCACATCCTGTGCTTGCATTTTGATTTGATGATACCCTGATTTCAAATCTATCTTGCTGAAAAATTTTGCATTTCCAATTTCATCCAAGAGCTCATCAATGGTAGGCATGGGAAATCTGTCGGGTGTCGTAACTTTATTTAAAGCCCTATAATCAATACAAAACCTCCACCCTCCATCCTTCTTTTTAATCAATAAAACTGGACTGCTGAAAGGGCTTGTGCTTGGGCGAATGATTCCTGCTTTCAACATTTTATCAACCTGTGACTCTATCTCATTTTTCATGGCATGAGGATACCTGTATGGTCGAATATTAGGGGGTTCTGCTCCCGGAACCAGACGTATGACATGATCATGAATGCGCTTTGGAGGCAAGGACAACTCGTCTACAAATACTTCTGAAAATTGGTCAATAATCCGAGTTGCCTCTATTGGTACCTGTAACTGCTCCCTCTCGATTTCTCCTTCTAGGCTAGATAATTCTACCCAAAATCCAATTCCCAATTTCTGGAACGAACGCTGAAAGCTTTTTAATGATACTTCCATATTTCGCAATGACGGGTCACCATTCACGATTACCTGACGACCTTGCCGCTGGAACTTCATCAATTGAGTTTTGTAGTTAACTTGCATCTCTCCCAGTTGTGCTAACCAATCTACTCCGAGGATCATATCCACATTACCCAAATCCATAGCCAAAAAAACATGTTCAAACTCCTCTGCATTCACAGTAAACCGTACCTGTTTACAAATTCCCGAAGTGCGAACCTCCCTGCCATCCCCCAACGTTATGATGCATCGCTTTGATTGCGGCATTAATTGTAAACGCTGTTGTAATGCATTGTCGATGAAGCTGTGTGTTGCTCCCCCATCGATTAAGGTTAACACACGATGTTCTCTCACATTCGCAAACAATTTGAGAGTTTTTGGCGAATCAATTCCTTGAACGGAATGTGCCGATAGTTCTCCACTTTCTTCCTCCACAATTTCTATGGTCTCTCCTTCTGCTGCACCCTCTAACAGCTCCTTCGTGATTTCAAAATCATCATGCACAATCATCAATTTCAATTGGCGGAACTTGCATTGGTGATTTCTTTCCCATTTTTCGTCACACCTAGCACAAACTCCCCGAGCCCTTATAGCTGCAAATTCTTCATTGGATAATCTCTTGAAATTATGCTGTTTAATATTCGAATCCGCTGTAGTTGTGTTCTGTGATCTTCTTTCTTCCGTTGTATTCGAACCTGTTGTGGACAGCTTGGGCCCGGTGTCTATTTTCGAACTAACAGGGGATTGAAAATAGGTTCTGCCCCCTCCACCCGAGTGCCATGTACGATTATTGTTTTTATTAGCTGTAGTATTGACCAAACTGCCCTCCTGGATCCCAGTAAAAGCTTTATTTCTATTTTCAATTGCCTGAGCTAAATCCATGACTTCATCTAGCGTTTCGGCTTTGTGCATGTCCATCTCCGCACGAATCGCCTCATTTAGCCCTGCCAGAAACATACCCATCAGCCATGGGGATGTTGGTTGAGCTACTTCCGGTACCAAATCTTCAAAACGGCTCCTGTACGCTATCACGGTGGTGGTCTGCCGCAATTCTTTCAACTCCTCCTCCGCTGTCCGCCTCTGTTTGGTTCCGAAGCGCCGCAACACTTCCTTTCTGAACTCGTGCCAGTTCACAAAGGGTCCCGTGCTTTCTCTGTAGCGGTACCATCGAAGAGCTTGTCCTTCCACGCAAATGGCAATCGCGGGCAAACGCTCGGGCTCTGGTATGGCTCCCAGCTCAAAGAATCTTTCGATTCTTGCTAACCAGTCTTCGGGATCCATGCCGCAAAACACTGGTGCTTCAAGTCGACGCACCGGGTAATCTCTCCTTCTCCAATCATGATGACTTTCTCCGGAACGCATATCACCCATCTCTTCTCCTCTCCCTTCCGTGTGTGATGTCTCCCTGTCGTGATGTTTACTCGCATCAATAACGACCTTCTTTAAGTCAAGAACCATGTTCTTGATTTCTTCCATGCTGTCTTCAACCCCGTTCAAACGATCTTCCACTCCCCGAAGGCCCTCTTCCACTCCTTCGATTCTCGTGGACATTCCTTCCATTCGCGTCATCCAGGATCGTTGAATCTGATACCAGGTTGTTACGTTCCTGGCTCTGGTCTTCCAATTCTCCTACTCTCCTCTGT
>CM023946.1:33677307-33705430 GCA_013407115.1 Glycine latifolia | reverse complement strand
AGCCAATCGACAGGCAACAAACCTAATGAGTTCAACAACCTCAAAGGAACCATAATAACACTTAGCCAACTTCTAAAAACGAGGACTAAAGATTGAATGTTGGCAATAAGGGTGGAGCTTCACATAAACCCAGTCACCCACTTTGTATGTAACATGTCTATGATGAACATCAACAAAAGCCTTCATAAGATGTTGGCCTTTGGTGGGCATGCGAGAAAGGAAGGCGTGGAGGTCCTCACGGGAAAACATTCCTTGTTCGGTTGTTGTGATATTTAAAAAATGGGGAAATCTTGAATATCCAATGCATTACATCGGAGCCATCAAAATAGGGAACCTCCAATTTCATGGGCAAACGAATACCTAAGGGGCTAGAATTAAACTAAGGGGTTTCTTTAGAATAAGTCTCATGGTTGGAAAGGAGTTCGATAATGGCATCAATTTTGGAGTGGAGGGAGCTCTGATCTGAGCTAAGTGAAGCTAAGGTGTTGGTGAGTTGGCTAATAGCCTCCTTAAGACGAGCAAAAGGGTTTTGTTGTTGGAATAACCTTCTTTCATTTAGAATGGGTCTTATTTTAGTATTTGGCATTAGAACAAAAGTGTTTAATTTCTATCTTTAATTTTATTTTCTTATTTTAGTATTTGGCATAAGAACGAAATGTGCAATTATTATTTCTTTTCAGTAGTCATATTTGATACCCTTGAATAAAGGGGGTTTGTGGGTGGAATAACCTCCTTTCATTTCTTGCTTTGACACGACTTTTTCCTCTGTATCACTCAGATACTCAACCTAAGAGGTTGAGTTTTGATACCAATTGAAATCACACTAGAATGGAGGGTTGAATAGTATGTAAGATAAAATATAATGTTTTCAAAAGTTGTGAGGGTTTGAGCCTTTCGTCCTTGGGAAATACAAGTTTTACTAAGACTAATGGAACTGTTGTCCACTATTTAATAAAACAAGTTTAATATATAACTAAAGTATGAAAAACTTGTGTGCAAAATGCATTAGATAACTGCTTAATGAATACTATAGCAAAACTTAGAAAGGATTAGAAACACTTAGTTTATACTGGTTCGCTCAATCCGAGCTATGTCCAGTCCTCCTTTACACAACAGTAAAAGATTCCACTAACCAACTTGTGATTAAAAACAAATATTATTTCCTACCACTCTGGTTACACTTAGTATTCTCTAGGCCACTACAGGCACAATCTTAGACTCCCCCTGAATATTAGAACACCCAAGTATTATTTATCACTAAGCCACTCAATAGACAAATTGTAAGTTGTAACCACTGCACAAACTCCATATCAAGCAAGGTGTTCCATTTCTTCAACATGAGCCAAATGCTACTCCACCAAAGAGCATGTTTGGATGCATGTTTAGGGCTCAAAATTTGCATTTAAGATCATTCAAACATGATTTTAATATTGACGAAGAGGTTTAGATGTATGTTTGATAATATGCATAAGTCAGGATAGGTCCTCCATGGTGGGAAAATGTTTCGAGCTATGCGATTAAAATGAGCTATTAGATAGGGGAAGGTGCACTGAATAGGAAAAGTATTGTGTTCACTTCTCCTTCCCTTTCCAAAGGGACTTCCACTACTAGAAAAATAGCATTCCACATTGGTCTTTTTGAACTTTCAACATCGATTTTTAATTGATGTTGAAACTATCGACATTGAAAGTATCAACGTTAATGTCGATTTTTAAAATCAATGTTAAATTGCTGATGCTGAATGCATATTTTGTAGTAGTGTTTCGTGACAGTGTTTTCCCTTCTCTCCTCACTCTGTCGCCTATCCTCTTGCAAGTCATTGACAACCAAGGCATTAACAACCCTTTCAAAGTATGTCGTTGTAGCCCTTTTGAAGCAAAAAACCACCAAATTGATCAACAAAGCAAGAAATCATAAGAATGATCAAAAAGGGGAAAGAAACATGAGTTTTGTTGTTCGTTTCTTTGACGTTCCCAACCTAATTATGTTTCTCATATATTTCACATACCTCCACGGCATTGAAGAAGTCCACTGCCGTTTTTGTGCGTTCGACGTTGTCCTTGGCGGGGGAGGTCCATGAATTAAAGGAAGTACTCCATATGTAGGTGTGAGTGAGTTATGATGCCAAAAAATGAAACGAGGAAGAGGAGACACACAGAGGTGGAGTGAGAAGAAAGAAGAAAAGAGGGAAATGAAAAGTCAGAATCCTGAAATATTGGTGGCAACACAAGGAGATGTTTTGGTCATGCATGGTGGTGTCAAAGTCGTGCGGTGGTTGTCGATGGTGAGGGAGGCGAAACGAGAATGAAGGAGGTCAACAAGGGGGTGAATTGAGAACAAGGAGTAACCATGATAAAGGAAATACTTTGACAAAGATGATGGGTGGTGTCGTCGTCAGAGAAGGTGGTGGTCAAAGAAGATGGTGGCTGAGGTCGATGAAGGTGGTGGTTATTGGAGAAGGTTGTTTTTTTAAGTTTATATTTGTAATTTTTTTTTAAAATTATATGCTACTTTCTATATTTTGCATTGTACACTCACATTGATCTAACCCATCATTCTAATTGTATGCCTCTAAAAAGTTTTGGCACTATGCAGGACTTATTCCCATTCATTCATAGTAGAAATTGTCATATTTGAAACATAGTTTTGAACTATGAACTCAAGTCTCATAGAAGTAATCGAAAATCAATTTTACAATAATGTCCAAATATGTACGTATCAAGACTACCTCAGGGTTCCTTACTTTTTCAACCTCTTAGGAATCTCTACCATGTCCATGTTAAGGTCCTCCTCTTGTTCAACTTTTAGGTTATCGTTTATTTTATTAAATAAAGTTGGATTTTTTTTTGTTTTGAATCAAAGATCACATGTATCTCGCAATGATTAAAGATTAATTTCACTAAGTAGTGCGTGATTATTGTTTATTCAAGAAAATTTTAATGCGCACAGAGGGGGTCGCGCGTGGAGGTTGTCACGCGTGGAGGGGGTAGGAAGGCAAATCGGGTTGTGCGTGGAGGGGGGAGGAGCATTTGGAGGAGAGAGGGAGGACTAGGGGAGAGGGAGAAGAAAAAAAAATTTAAAGAAAAAGATCTTTCTGGAAGGAAGAAGGAACAAAAAAAACATGAAAAAATTGAAAAATTGAAAATTTTTAAGTGGGTTCCATGTAAGATCCTTTAAAAGTTATCTAAGATTTTAAAATGAGATCTATCATTAAAGAAAAAATGCAACAGATCTTAAGAGGTCTTCAATCCTACCTAGCATTGTGGGGTCCACCAAAAAGGGGGTTAAGATCCCAATTTGGAAACTATCACTAAAGATGCTCTTAGGACCTTCCACCATGTCCATGTTCAGGTCCTCCTCTTGTTCAACTTTTAGGTTATCATTTACTTTATCAAATAAAGTCAGACATATTATTTTTGTTTTGAATCAAAATCACATGTATCTCTCAATGATTAATGATTAATTTCACTTAGTAGTGTGAAGTAATAAGTACTTGGGCATGTACTTGGAAACTCCCTATTTGCCAATAGAAATGTTGACCTATTGGTTGTTGTTGACCCAAAAAAATTTAATAATAAAATTAAACACAAATTCTCCCTAGATCGTTCAATGATAGTTTATTCATTATTTTTTCAAAATAACATTTTTTATAGATAAAGGAAATAAAAATACTTAACATGTATATAACGTAACTTTTTCTAATGATAATAAATTTGCTGTGAGTATTTATTGAAGCTCAATCCCATAATTTGCTACAAAATTCCTATCATTTATTAAAAAAATGTCATTTACCTATTATTATACTAAAGTGTAAGTAATCTTCCTTATTAGTTGAAAAATTACTAATATATATAAATTATTTTACATGAAATGAAACACATTTTTCCCCTGCTGCTCCCGATCTTATTGAGTTATAATTCTTAGTTTAAATTTCTTAGCTCTTATTTTTATAATTTTCTCATTTCTAATTTTCTAATAAGTGATAACAGATAATTTTTTCTTCATTGAAAATCCCGAGCACACATAAGGTGGATATTTCTCTCCTAAATATGATTTATTCTATACCTAAGATTAATTAAGATTTAAACCCTGAATCACTTGATTAAAAGAAACAAACCAATATTAGTTATATCAACCGTTATTGTTAGTAATAACACATAACACTAACAAACTAGCACGGACTAAACTACTCTAATGTCACGAGAGAAGAAAACACGACTATATCATGCGTTTATGTGCTCTTTCTTAAGCACACGTGCATGTACATGGTACATTAATGTCTAATTGTTTAGGCGTATGAAAATCTTTATAATTGTAGGCCAAGTCAAACAAGAGAAATCCCATTAATATGAGGGCTTCCTTTTTGTTGTGTATTATAGCCAAAATATCGATTTACTTTTAGAAATTATTATATATTATGGGTCAATTTATTATTTTTGTCAGAAATCATAAAAATAGTACATAATATGAATATTTCTCTTTGAACTCGATTTATTTTATATCCAAGAGTCTACCACAAGATTCAGGGTTTCTTATGATATCAAATAATAAATTGACCACTAACTACAGTTGACACAAATGATAATGACTTGTATTTCTTAACTAAGAGCATCTTCAGGTGTTTCATGAGTCACTTGACAAATTTTTATCGTTGGAGCATATGACTTGACATTAGATTACTTAAGTGAGTTGCTTATATAGACAACCATTGATTAATTTATTCTTACCAATTAAATAATCATTTTTCTCAATTAAAAAATTTAATGAGACTTAAGTTAAGTACCCACCCTAATAACTTTAACATTGAAATAAATTTGTGTAAAGTTTTTAAATCTATAGTAGTAATTAAATATCATTTTTTTTCAACTGCATTCTGATAGTAGTAATCACTTGTAGTTTGATAGGAAGCACCGACGAAATGAAGCAGCAACATCAAGGGTATTCCCTTTTAAAATTGAAAGCGAAGATGATATTTATTTTTAATTGATTCGTTGCTTATCTATCCTCATGCAGGGTAAAGGGTTGGGGGGAGGGTGTTCCCTTTTAAAATTGAAACAATTGGAACTGTTTGGTATTGTGGAAATTACAAAGAAATATTCAAATAAATCAATGGGTCCCGTGGCTTTGAAGTTTCACACTGAATAAAAAAATTGAAAAAAAATACACAATCAATGTTTGAAATAGACCATGGGGACTAAAATTACAAATATTTTAAAAGTGAGAGACGAAAAATCTCAATTAAAAAATTGGAGAACCAAAATCATGAAATTTTTAAAAGTGAAACAAAATGTTTCTATTAAAAAATAGAGAAAATAAAATTACATATTTGAAAAAATAATGGGACAAAAATTACATTTTAATCAAATTTATTTTATTAATATTTTAATATCAATTTCCATTAGTGTATTGATATTATTGATAATAGCTATTTTTATATTTTTTATAGTAATTGTTGGTGCAATATTGATTGGCAATAACTAAAGTTTTGTATTCTTATACTATAAAATATTTTTAGAAATGTTTTGCACTTTTGCAAATTAAAAAGGTTATAAAATTTACATCCTGAACGTGCAAACCACGAAACACTATTGATCAACTTATTATTTTCAGTGGAAAAACACAGAGCGATGGAAAAGTACAGTGTGTTCTGTTCATAGACCACCACTTACAGAGGAAACAATAACATAGACATTATGGCAAAGTGAAAACTGATGCAACGTAAGAGAGAAGCTGCCAAGAAACATGGCCCAAACCAACCACAATCAGGGGCTTTTTTAGAATTACACTTTTGCCAATTGTAGTGGCTTCACATTAGCTTTATAATAAACTGGAAAAAGGAAACCAAACTTGACTGCACAGGAGCAATATGATCGTTATGAAAAAGTGAATACTCTAGCGATGCAATTTCGTCATAAGGTTCTTGATTAAGAGAGAAGCTTCTACAAAACAATGCTCAAACTGAAATATGGAATGCAATTTCGTCACTAAATTACTTTAAATGATAATCAACTTTGGAATCAAATTTATTATTTAATATGAAACTAAACATGTAAAATTTATTATTTAATATGATTATGAAAATCCAACTCAAACTAGACACATGACTAAGAGCAACTCCAATGCAGGTGCTCGGAGAGTTTCTTAACGGGAAGAATCCGCATCTTAAAAAAAACTGGCGTTGGAGTAATCCGACGTGGCGGAACGGGAGCTTGAAGAAAGAGGAAGGATTCCTTATAAAAGGAACGGATCTTACACATTAAAATAACATTATAAACTCAACCATCACAGCAAAATAAAGAGGAAAAGTAAACTACCTTGGTCGAGGAAGACGAGAACGGCGACGGCGACGGCAATTTCCTCAGTGACAGCGGCGGCGACGGCGGCTATGGCACGAGGCGGTAGCGCGAGGGGAGGGTGTTGGCGGAGAGGCCGTGGCGAGGTCGGAGAGGACCATAGTGAGGGCGATGTGGAGGTTGTCGATGACGGTGGAGGGAGAAGAGAGGGAAGGAGAGATCGTGGAGGGAGAAGAGAGGGCGCGGAAGGAAGGGAGAAAGGGAGGAGAGACCGTGGAGGGAGAAGAGACGGCACGGAAGGGAGAAAGGGAGAAGAGAGGGGCCGGAAGGGAGAAGGAGGGCGCGAAGCTTCTGGAACAGAGGAGAGGAAGAGGAAGAGAGAAGGGTAAAGTGAAAATGAAAAAGGAATTGGGAACGGTAGAAAATAATGGAGGAAAAAAAGGGGATAAAATAATAAATGAAAAAAAGCTTCTTAACCATTGTGTGTGAAAAGAAAAAGGAAATACATTTAATTATATAACTGTTGTGATTTCGAACTGCATTCAATGTAAGCAGGTGCATTAATGAGATTCGTAATTATGAACGTAAAAAAAAAGTTAATGAATGAAAAAAAGCCTCTTAATGGGTGCTAATAATGGATGAAAAAAATCAAAGTCTTCAAAGATCCATCCGTTGAAAAGCCTTTTAACGGTACAAAGCAAAAATATTTTAAAAAATTGAAACCAAAGATAACGTTATAATTTATGAACGTTAAAAAAAAAGTGACAGTTGATGAAAGTGGGTATAAATTTGGGTGATGTATTGTGTTTCTTCACACAGAATTGATAGCTACAATTTTATTGTTCTCATCCATCCTCAATCATTTTTCTTTTTTTTGAAATGGATCCCAATCAGTATAATTATCAAAGTGGTTACAATTTTTTGCAAAATCAACCACCCCCTACCAGCGAAAATTCTACAAATCCACCATATCCACCGCCATACTTTATGTATCCTCAACCACCCCCTACCAGTGAAAATTCGCAAAATCCACCTCAGTATATGATGTATCCACCACCCCCACACATGTGGTATATACATCCTCCATCTAATGTAGAGTCACCTATCGGTCAAAATCCACAATTTTGTAGTCAACCATCACTCCCCATTAATCCAAACACGTGTTATAGGCCTTCTCTATCCAATATTTCACCCCCTATCAACGAAGTTGAATCTACAATCGGTGTAGACAATATTCAACTAGATGAGGGCGACCACAATGATAGAGGAAAAAAAATCACGTACAGCATTCTCGGTGGCAGAAGATGTGATTCTCGTCCGGTCATGGCTTAATGTGTCAAACGATTCAATAATCGGTGTCGACCAAACATCGAAGCAATATTGGACAAGGATTAAAAATGCGTACAACAACGACGATGCGCGTGAAAGCAGGTTATTTTGTGAAAGAAGCTCGACTCAGTTAAAATCTCGATGGAACAGGATCCATCCAGCAGTTCAAAAGTTTAATGGGTGCTACAAACAAGCGGATAAGCATAGGAGAAGTGGAAGTTCAGAGAAAGATTGTATGGCCAATGCTCACTTGATTTACTCACAGGATACAGGTAAAAAATTTGAGGTTGAACATGCTTGGTTGTTGTTAAAAGATCAACCAAAATTCAATGCAGATTTTATGTCAAATTCTTCAAAAAGAACCAAGGTTTCTGCAGGTGGAAATTACTCGTCGTCTTCTAACACTGAGACACCCGTTGAAGCCGAAGAGTATGATACGCCTTCGCCAATGTCTCGCCCAATTGGACAAAAGGCAACAAAAAGAAAGAGCAAAGGAAAAGAAGTTTCTAGCAATATCGATTTATCTGGCATAGAAAGTGTAATGAGTGAGAAGAATGCAAACACATTAAAACTTATTCAGTTAAAGGAGGCACAAGAAAGGCGTATGGAGTATGAAATCCTCATGAAGGATACATCCAACATGTCCGATAAACAACGCGAAGACCACGAAAAATATTGTGACCATATTAGGAAGAAATTATTTAGTTAAAATTTAGTCCCTATGTATTTTTAGATGTTATTCAGTTACTTTGTATGCAATTATTAACAATGTAGGTCCTTGTTGTATGTTTTTTATTGAAAATTTTATTTTATGAAACTAGCCGTTGGAAACTAGCCGTTACAAAGTAGCCGTTGGAAACTAGCCGTTAGAAAGTAGTCGTTGGAAACTAGCCGTTGGAAATGAAGCTATATAAATGTGTAATGTTTCATCATTTTCACATGTTCTCATTCAAATTACGCAACATTTCTCAGTCATTTCAAACACTTCAGATACCATATAATGGATCCAAACATCGATTTAGATGAAGCTTTAGATCAAATGATAAATGAGGAATTGGAAGACAACACCGATGCAGACCTCATTAGGATGATACTTCAGAGCCAACAACAACTACATGCCAACACCGTCAGGCGTATGCCAAGAAGAGTGGTTCATCGAAATCGTGAAGAAGGTCATGATCGATTGTTCAATGACTACTTCTCAGCAAATCCTGTGTACACAGAGAATCAGTTCTGACGAAGATTTCGTATGCGAAGGCATGTGTTTCTTCGTATTGTAGATGGGCTCAGCAATCATGATCAGTACTTTCAAGTGAGGTTCGATGCACTGGGTCGAAAAGGACTATCTCCATTACAAAAGTGCACAGCTGCACTTCGTATTTTGGCTTATGGCTCACCTGCTGACAGCGTGGACGAATATGTTCGAATTGGTGAAACAACCGCGGTGGAATGCTTGGAGCGATTTGTATCAGGCATCTGCACCATATTTGGGAATCAGTACTTGAGGAGACCAAGTAACGAAGACACCGAACGACTACTACAACTAGGAGCGGCACGTGGATTCCCAGGTATGTTAGGTTCTATTGATTGTATGCACTGGGAATGGAAAAATTGTCCTGTTGCATGGAAAGGTCAATTTTGTCGAGGTGATCATCGCAACCCAACAATCATTCTTGAAGCCGTTGCATCACAAGACTTGTGGATTTGGCATGCATTTTTTGGTACCGCGGGTTCTAATAATGACATTACTGTGTTAAATGGATCTAATGTGTTTGATGAAGTTTTGTCGGCACGTGCTCCTACAGTACAATACACAGTGAATAGAACCCAATATAATATGGGATACTATTTAGCCGATGGTATTTATCCAGACTTTGCTACATTTGTGAAGACCATCTCAATGCCACAAGGAGAAAAGTGAAAATTATTTGCCCAACGGCAAGAATCGGCAAGAAAAGATGTAGAACGAGCGTTCGGAGTGCTCCAATCTCGATTCGCAATTATACGTGGTCCGTCACGTTTTTGGGATATTGATAAAATGAAGAATATCATTTATGCATGTATCATATTGCATAACATGATTGTCGAGGACGAACGTGACACATATCAAAGTAATATTGATTACGATAATGTAGGTAACAACACATCAACATTTGAAGTATCTTCAGGTGCTCACCCTAGTATCAGATCAACATACCTTCAAAGGAGAGCAAATGTTCACGACAAACAAAAACACCGACAACTCCAAGCAGATTTAGTTGAACACATTTGGGAATGTTTCGCAAACGAAAATAACAATAACTAAATTTGTGTAATTTTTTTTTGAGGTCTAGGTTTTTTTATTTTTTTTTGATGTTGTAATGTTTAATTATTTATTATTATGTAAAATTTTATTTTATATTGTTATGCATTTCCTTTTATTTATTTTAATTTATATTTATGAAAATTGAAAAAATGTTAAGTTTTACGAAAAAAATATAAATATATGGATTTTTTTGAGTTCCTTGTGATTTCTTGCATTGGAGCAAATTATTGGATGAGTTCCTTAGTTGTAACATGGCACTGTAGGGACCATAAAAAATACTACGGAAACCACAAAAAGCTACTTAAGAAACTCATTTGGGTTTCTTGCATGAGTTGCTATAAGTACTTGTAGTTTGATAGGAAGCACCGACGAAATGATGAAGCAGCAACATCAACGAAGTCTTCATTCAATTATTAATTAGGGGGAAATTCATAACTCGTTTTCCACGAACGTCCCTTCCTCACCGTTAGATATGTCACGTGAGCCCACTCACATCATCTGAACCCTCCATTCAATAGCAAGTGGGTTCACTAGCTGACACTTTCACATGAATGTCCCCAAAACCACTTTCCTACAATTTTCCCTTCATCACAGCAGCCCCTCGCAGCTCCCAAGAAATTTGTAAACTCTGCTTATTTATATTTCTTGATTCATTATTTGTATCCACAAACACTTGTTCTTCCTTCACACTTTTGCAATTCTAATGGCTTCTACTTCTAATGCCATCATCCAATGCACCTCTTCTTCTTCGTTTGACTATGATGTGTTTGTGAGCTTCCGCGGAGAAGACACACGCAACAGCTTCACCGGTTTTCTTTTTCAAGCTCTTGAAAAACAAGGCATCCAGGCCTTCAAAGACTATAAAGATATCAGGAAAGGCGAATCCATAGCACCAGAGCTAATACGAGCCATTGAAGGGTCTCATGTTTTCGTTGTTGTCTTTTCCAAGGACTATGCTTCCTCGACTTGGTGCCTGCGTGAACTAGCACATATCTGGAATTGCATTCAAACATCACCCAGACATGTTCTTCCTATTTTTTATGATGTTGATCCATCACATGTGCGAAAACCGAGTGGAGACTATGAGAAGGCCTTTGCCCAACACGAACAAAGTTTCAGGTTCGAAGAGAAGGAAATAAAAACATGGAGAGAAGTTCTGGAACGAGTAGCCAGTCTCTCTGGTTGGGATATCAGATATAAGTAAGTAATCTTCTATTGGTTTGTTACGTGCATATACAATATATTTTTTATCATTTCTTACTAATGCTGTTATCTTCAATGTATTACTTATTACAACCTTTAAACTGGAGATAATTAGAGAGATTGGGCAACATTTAATATTTGAAAAAGTGAAAGAAAGTACTAGTTATTATCTTGTTCTGTGCATGTACGCTCGGTTTTGGTTCCCTTAGGTGATGATTTGCCATTCTTTTTTTTCTTTAAACTTTTAGACTACAACATGGAGAGATTGAAGAAATTGTTCAGCAGATAAAAAATATTTTGGGTTCTAAATTTTCAACTCTTCCATATGATAATCTAGTTGGGATGGAATCTCATTTTGCTGAATTATCAAAGCTAATATGTCTGGAGCCGGTTAATGATGTTCAATTTGTTGGAATTACTGGGATGGGTGGAATAGGAAAGTCAACTCTTGGTCGAGCTTTATATGAAAGTATCTCTCATCAATTTAATTCTTGTTGTTATATTGATGATGTAAGCAAACTTTATCAAGGTTATGGTATATTAGGAGTACAAAAGCAGTTACTTTCTCAGTCTCTAAATGAAAGAAATCTAGAGATTTGCAATGTATCTGATGGAACACTTCTGGCATGGAAGAGGCTATCCAATGCAAAGGCACTTATAGTTCTTGACAATGTTGATCAGGATAAACAACTTGATATGTTTACAGGGGGTAGAGTTGATCTGTTACGTAAATGCCTAGGTAGAGGAAGTATAGTCATTATAATTTCTAGGGATCAACAAATATTGATGGTCCATGGAGTAGATATTATTTACCCAGTGGAGCCACTGAATGACAAAGATGCTGTTCGATTGTTTTGCAGAAAAGCTTTCAAAAGTAATTATATTATGAGTGATTTTGACAAGTTGACTTCTGATGTACTATCACATTGTCGGGGTCATCCCTTAGCAATTCAAGTATTGGGCTCATCTTTGTTTGGTAAAGATGTTTTATATTGGAGAAGTGCATTGGCTTCGCTAAGAGAAAATGAAAGAAAAGATATTATGAATGTGCTGCGGATGAGTTTTGATCCATTAGAGCATACACACAAGGAAATATTTCTAGATATTGCTTGTTTCTTGAATAATGCTGATGTGGATATTGTGAAGGAAATTCTAAATTTCCGTGGATTTCATCCCGAATATGGCCTACAAGTTCTCGTTGATAAATCACTCATAACCATAGATCGGCGTATTAGAATGCATGACTTGTTGTGCAATTTGGGCAAGTGCATTATTAGAGAAATATCACCTAAGAAGCCATGGAAATGGAGTAGGTTGTGGGATTTCAAAGATCTCAAAAAAGTTATGTCAGATAATAAGGTAAAATCATTTTTAAATATAAAGTCCTACTATTATTCTAGAATTTGTAAATACTTCCAAAGATCTAACTTTTTCCTACCTCTTTGCAATGTTCAAGGAAGCAGAAAATGTTGAGGCCATAGTAATTGAATTGGAGGATGACCATTGTGGGACAACCATGAGGGTTGATGGTCTATCAACAATGAGTCACCTTAAGTTACTTGTACTTGATGATGATTTGGAAATTAATTTTTCAGGAACGCATGTTAATCTTTCCAATGAATTAGGATATCTTAGATGGCCTAATTATCCTTTTGAGTGTTTGCCACCAAGTTTTGAGTCAGACAAACTTGTTATGTTGATACTGCCTTTTAGCAACATCAAACAACTTTGGGAAGGCACAAAGGTAGTGTCAATTATTATAATTTTTTTTATATTGTTTTCATTTAAATAAACAAATTAAAAGACAAATTTTCTTATCTTATTTTCTTTTTCTCTATTTAATTAAAGAAACAAAAGAAAGCCTAAATGTAATTATTAATTTTGTTTCTTACTATTTGATTGCGTTGTAGCCTCTACCCAATCTGAGGCGTTTGGATTTCTCTCATTCCAAAAATCTAATTAAAATGCCATATATTGGAGATGCCCTATATCTTGAGTGGCTTAATCTCGAAGGATGTATTCAACTCAAAGAGATCGGTCTGTCTATCATTCTTTCACGAAAGCTTACTTTTATGAATTTGAAAGATTGTAAAAGTCTTATCAAGTTGCCACAATTTGGAGGGGACCTAATTCTAGAAGTGATAGTTCTCAAAGGATGTAAACAACTCAGGCAGATTGATCCATCCATTGGTCTTCTAAAAGAGCTTACTCATTTGAATTTGCAAAACTGCAAAAATCTAGTAAGCTTACCCAATAGCATACTAGGCCTCAATTCTCTTGAATATCTGTATCTCTCTGGCTGTTCAAAACTGTACAACACCGAGTTATTATATGAACTAAGGGATGCAGAGCATTTGAAGAAGATTGATATGGATGGAGCTCCTATTCATTTCCAATCAACATCTTCCTACTCCAGAGAACATAAAAAATCAGTTAGTTGCTTAATGCCTTCCTCGCCAATATTTCCATGTATGCGTGAACTTGATCTAAGTTTCTGTAATTTAGTTCAAATCCCTGATGCTATTGGAATTATGTGTTGCTTAGATATGCTAGATTTAAGTGGTAACAATTTTGCTACACTGCCCAACCTTAAGAAGCTTTCCAAACTGCACTGTTTAAAGTTACAACATTGCAAGCAGTTGAAATCATTGCCTGGGCTCCCTTCACGGTTTGACTTCCGAACTGATCCATGGTATTATAAAGGCAACGAAGGATTATTCCTTTTTAACTGCCCAGAATTAGTTGATAGGGAAGGCTGCACTGACATGGCTTTTTCATGGATGATACAATTGTCTCAGCTTTGCATGTTCCTCCTTTGTTCCTCCCATGTGTTTCTCTCTCCTTTTTTGTGTATAGGAATCAGGAAATAACATATAGTTGTCTCTGCAGTACCAGGTGACATTCAGTTTTCCTTTATATTTTTTGGAAGTGTTACTCCTGGAAGTGAAATACCAAGGTGGTTCAATAATCAGCATGAGGGAAATTGTGTAAACTTAGACGCATCTCCTGTTATGGATGACGATAATTGGATTGGCATTGTGTTTTGTGCAATATTCGTGGTACCTCATGAAACACTCTCACCGATGAGTTTTTCGGAAACAAAAAGGAGCTATCTTGATTTTGGTGATATCCCAGTGGATTTTTATGGAGATCTAGATCTAGAACTTGTTTTAGACAAATCAGATCACATGTGGCTATTCTTTGTTCGTCGAGTACTATTCATTGAAGAATGGCATCTCAAGCCCAAATATCTTGGCAGATTGCTTTTGAAATGTGATGAAGGGATATATCGAAAAGAGTCATATGCTGAGGTGAAGAAATACGGATATCGGTGGGTATATAAAGAGGATATAGAAGAACTATCAAATCCAATGGCTAGGAAGCGCAAATTTGGGGCAATTGAACAAAATGAAGGAACAAATAAAGGAAAAAGAAAGAAAGGATAAATGTCAGCAGAAGGGAGAAAAGATGCTGCAACCTCCTCCCAGGAAAACACAATCAACTTGTTGCAGAATGAATTTGAAAATCTTAGCCTGCAGAATCATCATTTCTTTTTTCAGAAATTCTGCAACTTACAAGCAAAGGAACGATGAGAAGATTTTATTTTGAGTCGTCGTTCACTCATCCAAAGAATTCAGAAGTGGCATAAAAGGAACTGATGCAAATTTTGAATAAGCTTGGTGGCGTAAAATGAGGTTTTTGGTTGTCATTGGATTAGATACTTGTGTAGTTGTGTTTGTTGGTTAAGAATATTGTTTTTTCCCTTTTTTTTTTTGTTTGAGTAATGTTTATCAGAGGATGATGCAATTTCTGGTTTGAGCAGCTGCTATGCTTTTAGTGCATGACAGCTTACAAATTAATATATTAAAATATAGCATGACTTCATTCGATACGAATATTATTTTCCTACATTTTATATTAGAGTATTATCTTAATATTATGTTAATATTTTTTCTTAAGACTATAGTATTACTTTAGTAGTATTGTTTATTTTTTATTCAATTTACATTTGATTGAAGATTATATATAATATTAGTTTATATATGTGATTTGTGATATTGTATTCATTAACCAACTTATTTATAATGATATTTTAATAAATTTTATAATATTATCTTAATTTCTATTATTTCTTACTCGTGATTGTAATAGTAATACACATAAAAATTATTTATAATTTTAAAATTTTTTAATATCAATTACCACTAATGTAGTATTATTATTGATGATAGTTATATTTATATTTCCTCCATTCCTTTTGATATTTTTTTTAAGGTTTTTATGTTTTCATCAAAAAATACAATAAAGTTTTTTGAATATGATAAAATAATTGTGAAGTTTCTTATTTTATCTTTTTTTCTTTCCACTTTACAAATAAATGTATGGATAAATTAATTAAGAATTAAAAGATATGTAAAATACAATTGATAAAAGAGTAATTGACATGATCTTGAATTTTGTGATAAATAAATAAAATATATTTTTTCAAAAATTCAACAATTAAAAGAAAAAAACAGGAGTACCTTTTATATAAGGCTAGAGTGTAATTTTGTCCATTTTATCAGTCGATCATCCAAAGTCAAGCATTGACTTTGATATAACATATTGATGTTGATGTGGAGTTTATGTTGAAAAAAATTAAATGAAACGAAAAATAAAAATTGTCTAAATAAAAATTCAACTCCTGATTTTTTAATCATAAATAAAATAATAAATCACTAATACACTTATTTTGTTAATTAATGTAACACCCTTATGCATCCGGTGTATTAACAATTATTTTATCAGATAAGCACAGTAATTACTTTAATTAAAAAGCCGCGGAAGCGATTTCATTTTTAAATCATATTTCTTGATTCATTATGTACGATATATCACCCACAGAACAGAAATGCCATAAACAACACTAGCCCCTCAGATCCAGATAACATAAAGGCAGATAACCAAGTAACTCAACAGATACAGTAGGAGAAACATAATTACATAACTAAAACTGGTTATGTACGAATATACATCATCAGAATCACACTTGTGGTTATACAAAAGAATAGACATACATCGCCCTGATCGCACATATCACTTCCTCACATGAAGGCAAAGGTAACATATACAATCCAAATACAAAACATAAACATAACCACAATATGTGCACACACATATGTCTTCCCTCTACAGGGGTACAAGGTATATCAACATATACAAAATGAGCCTCCAAGCTCGCAAAATGCTGCAACAGCTGTCCCTATTGGGGCCTTCTGCCCTGGGAACCGTCATCTCTACCAGATGAGTCTCCTGCAAAAACATAATCCCCACATGGGGTGAGATACACATCTCAGTAAGCTCAGGGTCCTTGGAGACATCTCCTCCACCCTGGCTCACTTCCATGACACACAGCATCAAAGGCAACACAACCACTGGCCTCCCGGCCCTCATAACAATACACAGCCAATCATCTAGCTCTAATGTATATCTGCGGAACTACGCCGCCACGATGCATCATCATCAGCATCAGGACTCTCAGTCCTCAGTGTGAGACCGAAACTCACACCCGTGTCATCCCATCGGGAGCTACCCCTTACGCATGGACGCACGTATATGGCACCTCCGAGAATAGGCTTTAACCGCGACGGGACCACCTATCTCTTGGTCTTAAGGGATCATCATCATCCTTTACGTGAGCAAACCAAACTAGGAGTTGCGCTCTACTCATAGGGAGGTCCATATCTATCTAACTGGCCAAAAGATCTAATCACAGGTATCCATACATACAAGGCATAGAATCATGCATACATATCATTATGAGAAAGCAACACCAATTCAATGCATGCATCATGAATGCAACCATCACTCCCTCGGAGTATGGTGGAACACAGCAGTGGAAAACACTCCCAAGAAACCAAGAACTTACCTGGCAACGCAGTACTCTGCTGTCCAATCCCAAAACTGTGGGCTACGCCACTGACACCCTCAGTGTCACGCCTTATACAAAGGCACACAAGCAAAATCAATCACCATCCTATCCGTACAAAGCATTTATTTCTAGCAAAACATACGGAAAAGCATAAACTGCTGCATAAAATTCTGCAGATTTTACACCCACTTGGAAAAATTACAAATCCTTGTGGGAAGCTCCTAAAATCACGAGAATTTAGAGGCATCAAGATATATCTCTCATCTTTTAAACAAAACTGGTTTCATCAAATTCCATGAATCACAGCCTCTGCAGCAAACAGAAAACCAGAACTGTCACGCACTAAAACAATGCTGACAGCAACATACCAGCTCAAACAGCCATCTTTCAACGACAACCCACACCAGGATACTCCTCCAAATGACTTGATATTTTACAGGCATGCAGTTCACATACCCATCTTTCTATTGCCACTGGAATCACTCGATTTGGATCATCCTAGACAGATTTATGATTTCTGCAAAATTGACCTCTGCAGCAGAAAAATCTGCTAAAAATAGAGTATAACAGTCGGTTATAACTCTGCACCACAATTTCTGGGAGTCTCCAAAAAAAAATAGCACAAAAATTCCAGAATAGACCTAACTCTCTTAGCTTTCAAATGGCACCGGTTTTAGATCATTTGGACACCGATAGCTCCTGCTATGGACAAAACACTATAACTGCCCAAATAGGTGTTCTTGGCTGTCATGAACATGCATGCATGATTTATGCATGAAGCACCATTTCAACTTAAAATCAACTTCTACACACTCCAAATCATACTTCAAAACTGTCTCACCCTCTTAAAACTCAACATTCATCAATCTCACTCCAAACCCTAACCCTAACCTCAAGAATCAAGGAGAAATAGGAGGAGATTACCAACCTTAGTATTCAATTGACCAAATTAGAGGGTAGACCAGCACTCTATGACTTCCAATCACGGTTTAGCGGCGCCAAACAAAAATGGGCAGATTCAAAACCTACTCTTTTCGTCAAATCACCAACACCAAGGCTCAAAAGCAACAAAGAACAAAGAAAAAGGCTTTCTTCCTTGCTTGCTTTGTGATTTCAGCCACTAAACAAGTGGAAATGGCTAGGAGAGAGCTTGAGAGTGGAGAAGAAGCCAGAAATGAAGAAAAGAAAAGAAGAACCAGACAGAAAACGTAGAGTGCTGGTTTTAACATGAAACCGGGGGTGTGTTAAGCAATTACTTAGTACACCTCACCTCTGATAAAGATCAAAATACCCTTACTTTCATAAATCCGCTTAATTACGCAAATATCACCCAAAATTACCTTAATTAAATTTAGTGATATTACAATTAACTACTTTAATATTATTCTTTATCTATCATTAGACAAGAGTTTTAATTTTTTTCAAATTATCAAAAATTATAAATAAAAAATATTTAATATATAAATCTTTTAAATTTGTATTTTATGTAATTTTATATGTTTTCATTTTGAATAGTTTCCATATTTTTATTTTTCTAATTTGTAATTAAATTTTTTAAAATTAATATGCAAATTTTTACATAATGTTTTTGAAATTGATTTTAATATATAAATTATTTTTACTCTAATTATTTACTTTAAAATTATTCATAAAAAAAGACAATAAAATACTTGTTTTGTTTAGTTGATTATGCTAACATTATTTTCTATGTATCATTAGTGAATAATTATTTTTTTTTCAAATTATCAAAATTTATAAATTAAAAAAAATACTTAATACATAAGTATTTTTAATTTTACGTAAATATTTAGAGTAAAAATAATCTGGACATTAAACTCAATTTACAAAAAGAATTATGTATATAATTTACATATGAGTTTATGAAATTTAATTATAAATTAGTGAAATATAAATAAAAATTTGTAAACTATTCAAAATAAAAACATATAAAATGATATAAAATAAAATTAAATAGATTTATATATTAATTTTTTTAATTTATAAATTTTGATAATTTTTAAAAAATTAATAACTCTTTCTAATGATACATATATAGAAAACTATACTTGCAACATTGCAAGCTGTTCCAAATATTTGGCTGAGCTCCTCCCTTCAGAATTTATTCATGTCTTTGATGGATGACACAAATTGATCAGGTGTGCACGCTCGTTCCTTCGATTCCAATCTCTTTCGTTTTCCTTTTGTGTCTTGGAATCAGGAACTAACATATATATAGCTGTGTCTGCGGTACCTACGTCCAAGCGTTTCAAGTATTATTCCTGGCATTGCATGTTGTGTAATATTTGTGGTACATAATTGAACATTTAATGTTACGGTCTTCGGGATTTTTTACTTGTTAGTAAAGAGTAGTATGATGTACGAATATTGTTTTTTAAAGTCATATTACTACATTATTCGTCACAATCTTTGAGCAATATTATGGAGATAATGTTGAGGATGTCACTTAAGCTTCTCTGTGATGCCGGCAATACATGTAAATAGCAGGAAACAACACTAACGACTAATTGAGGGAAAGAAAATTAGAGAAATATTGCAGAAGACAAACAGAGTATAACAATAAAATATTTTTCTTTAAAAGAAAGAGCAGTGTATTAATAAAGTGCATACCCAATGTAAACTTTGACAGCCATTGTTAATCCTATGCAAGGTCTTTGTGCTTCTCCTCCCTCTCTCTTTCTCGTTAGAATTCATAGCTAAATGAAATCAACTGTTTAATTGGAGATTATGAAATGGCAGAAATTGCAAGCCTTATAATGATTGGAAATAGGCTAGCTGAAGTGGCTTTGTTTATAGGTACTACTGTTAGGATTTTAGCAAAAGTATCAAATAGCTCAAATAACAAAATGATAAGTAAATTATTGTCTCTATAGGGACTTCTGTGATAAATAAGTAATTTTTAGTAATTTAAATATACAACATAAATTTGGAATTAAGATTAACTAAATATAAATAACAACATGCCTAAAGATAAAGAAATTAAGGAAAGAAATAAAAGAGAAGTAAAGGAAAGAAATAGAAAGGGAAATAAAGGAAGTAAATATTGATTTGAAGATTTTAAGGAAAGTAAATCAAATTAAATAAGATTGCATAAAAATAAGAATTAAAAAGCAAGAGGATTGAGTTTTGAAATTATCAAATACTTGGCTGCATGATACACGAGATTTTGATCGATGAGAACAATTGTCAAGATTTAATTTCATTGGACTTCTTAACATGCACTCACCACAAAGTCTTATTCAATTAAAATATATTATCATCAACCTTGAAATTATTCAAACCTTAATCCCTTAAGTGAGAGAATCTAAGTCTCTTGATTTCCTTGAATTAGTGCAACCAAGGTACTAGCATTAAGAAAAAGGGTTTTAACGATGACCAATCCTCTTTACCCTATACCTAAGCATAAAAACGATTGGTTGCCTTCTTTAGTTAGCAATTCAAAAGAATTTTCCAATTACAAATGAAATTATAAAATCATGCAAACAGGTGATCAAGCCATATACAAGCATTAAACATAGAAGAAGAACAATAATAATTTTTTATTAAATAGAAATAAGATAGCAATTACATGAAAGTAGGACCAACTGTGTTAAACCCCAATGAAAGACAGAAGTTAACTACTCATAGTCATGGAGAAAAACTTCCAAAGTCGTCCAGAACGTTTTTGTCTCTTTTTTCTCTCCAACGATCAATGGACATCCCCCAAACTAGGTTAGACTTTTCCTATTTAAAAAAATGGACTAAAATAGAGTTTAAGTCCAATACAAAATAGAATGAAAAAGCAGCAGATATTGAACATATGCATGGTCTTGTTGTGTGGATGTATAATTCTCAGCCACTTCAGATTTCAGCATTGAATAGGTGCACAAATTCCTCCATAATTTCTGCATGAGTGTGCAAGGCTTCAAAATTCTCAAAAACTTATTTTGTCTCCGTAAAACCTGTAAAGCTCTAGAGTTCAAACCAAAAGATCATTGACGCCTTAAGATCACTTTTAGGATATCTCCTTTGCTTAGTTGTTGCTTCCACAATGCTCCTACAAAACATAAGAAAACAAACCAAGATCAAGCAAAAAAGGCATAAACTAGTAATTTCTAGCGAAACCTTGTTTTTTATTCAAACTTTACTCAAATGGACATAAACAAATTTCAAAAGCACAAGAGATATCAACTATTTTTCCCAAAATGACACCAAAATATAGGAATTTATGGCAATTATCAACCATTTTTTTACATGTAGGCTTTTTACTAGCCCTTTTTTCTATTTACATGTATTGCCGCCATCACAAAGAAGGTTAAGCGAGATCCTCAACCTTTTAGTGTTGTGGTTTCATTGCAATAGTGACTGTTTTGTTTTCAACAAGACAATGTTTTGGATTGTGTACGTTGTGGTTTCATTGTGTACATTGGTCATTGATAGTTGTTACAAATTTCTTTCCTAATTATATATCAAGGCATTTTTGCCATATTTACAGTCAAAAGTAGAGAGGAAAAAAGGTGAAACATAGTGGACCACCAACTTATCAGCAGAAAAATCATGTTCAAAGAATATCATTGAATGATCCTTTTAACGTTTATGTGGGAAGTCTGACATATCTACAGACCGCCAATTTATTAGCCGAAAAGTCAAGTTCGCAAAGAATATTATGCTATTGAATGATCCTTTATATAACAATTTAATGTTTCACTTACACAATAAATAGTTCTTACACATTTATTAATTGAAAGTAGGAATCTGTATCTAACATATACATGTATAGGAACTATCTATCACATTACTTCAACCAATTCAAGAGAAGTACATGTATGATGGAGTTTTTCCTGAGACATAATGGGCTATACTGCTGTAGACAGAACTTTAAGTTGAAGATCATTGAGTAAATAGAATAGTACTGCACTTACACGACACAAAAGTTTACTGAAATATCTCTATCTAGCATCTAGCAGGGTCACTATTAATTCATTAGTGGAAGTCTTAATTTCATTGCTAGTGAAGATTCTCCATCAGTCTTCACCCGTTCAATAAGGAATCCAAGTTCCTTAGGTTGTGACAAAGTATTTTCACTGCTCAACGTAAAAATCACTGATGCCATGTTTGGCCTATCCTCCGGATATAGTTGCACACATAAAAGACCAACATGAATGCAGCGTAGTGCTTCTGATATTGTAAAGGTGTTACCCAAAGAAGCATCAACTAGTTTCATTGGAATGTCTTCCTTCGACAACCTCCATGTCTACAACAATGAAAATGAAGTTATGATCCTTGAAGTTAATAATAAGTAAATAAAACAAAGTTTTGCTTTTTTTCTGACATGTCCTAATAGATTGAATCCATGATCTGGATAGAAAACTCCTGTGTTTTTCTTCCTGCTCACTATCTCAAGTAATAGTATGCCAAAGCTATGAATCCATGCTCTTTGTATCTTTTTGTCAACTGGTAAGTTGAATATTTGGATATTTACCCTATACACAGGCCCAAAACCACCTCCGCCAAGCCTCATGTCACTTGAGAAGTCATCGGTGGCACGAACTATTGTCATATTTGGAACATAGTTTTCAACTAAGAACTTAAGTCTCATAGAAGTAATCGAAAATCAATTTTACAATAATGTCCAAATTGTACGCATCAAGACTATGTCAGGTCCCTTACTTTTTCAACCTCTTAGGACACTCCACCATGTCCGGTCCTCCTCTTGTTCAACTTTTAGGTTATCATTTATTTCATTAAATAAAGTTGGACTTTTTATTTTTGTTTTGAATCAAAGATCACATATATCTCTCAATGATTAAAGGTTAATTTTATTCAGTAGTGCGTGATTATTGTTTATTCAAGAAATTTTTAAATATATAAAAAAAATCAAATACAAATTCTTTCTAGATCGTTCGATGATAGTTTATTCATTTTTTCAAAATAATTTTTTTTAGAGAAAAGAAATAAAAATACTTAACATGTATATAACGTGACTTTTTCTAATGATAATAAATTTTCTGCTAGAGTTTATTTAAGCTCAATCTCATAATTTGCTACAAAATTCCTAACATTTATTAAAAAAAGTAATTTCTCCTATTATACTAAAGTGTAAGTAATCTTCCTTATTATTAGTTGAAAAATTACTATATATATATATATATATATATATATATATATATTATTTTACATGAAATGAAACACATTTTTCCCCTAATACTCCCGATCTTGTTGAGTTATAATTCTTAATTTAAATTTCTTAGCTCTTATTTTTATAATTTTCTAATAAGTGATAACAGATAATTTATTTTTTTATCGAAAACCTCGAGTGCACACAAGTTGAATATTTCTTTCTTAAATATGATTTATTCTATACCTAAGATTAATTCAGATTCAAACCCTGAATTATTTGGTTAAAAAACACAAACCACTATCATTTGTGTTAACCGTTATTAATTGGTAGTGATAACACAAAACCCCACACTAACACTTACTAACCTAGTTTAATGTGACGAGAGAAGAAAACACGACTATATCACAAGTTTGTGTGCTCTTTCGATCTTAAGCACATATGCATCTACAAAGTATATTAATGTCTAATTGTTTAGGGGTATGAAAATCTTAGTAATTATAGGCGAAGTCAAACAAGATGAAATCCCATTAATATGAGGGTTTCCTTTTTGTTGTGTGCATTATAGCCAAAATATCGATTTACTTGTAGAAATCATTATATATCATCGGTCTATTTATTATTTTTGTTGGAAATCATAAAAACACACAATATAAATATTCTCCTTTTAACACAATTTATTTTATATCTAAGAGTTTATCACAAGATTCAGAGTTTAGGATTTCTTATGATATCAAATAATAAATGACCACTAATTACAATTGACACAAATGATAACAACTTGTATTCCTTAACTAAAAGCATCTCCAATGTGGCTGCTTCATGATTCACTTAACAAATTTTTATCATTGGAGCAGATGACTTGACACCGAATTGCTTAAGTGAGAGGCTTATATAAACAATCGTTGATTAATTTATTCTTACCAATTAAAGAATCATTTTTTTCAATTACAAAATTTAATTGGACTCAAGTTAACTACTTACTCTAAAAAATTTAGCATTGAAATAAATTTTTGTATAAATTTTTTAAATCTATATGACATTGTAAAATTCACAAATTTTAAATAAACAACTTATTTAAAAAATCACACATTATTGATGCTCCAAGTGACTCATCGAGTAAAAAGTGTATGGTGAGAGATTAAACTGCACTCTCGATTGCAGTTATTTTTCAGCTGCATTCTAACAGTAGTAAGTACTTGTAGTTTGATAGGAAGCACAGACGAAAAATGATGAAGCAGCAACATCAATGATATGCATCTAGCATATAAGGTTCCCTAAGCTTTTAGAAGCAAGAATTTGAACATTAAGCATTGATAATTGCCCAATTTATGTGAAATTATGCTGATATTGAAATTGCCAGGGAATCAATCAAATGTATCAAATTAAGGCAAGAATCAGCAAAGAAAACCAAGCTGTGAAGAAGAATCTTGGCGCGACCAGCGCCATGCATGGTGCCAACAGCGCCAATAACACTGGAAGCTGGCGCCATCCGCGCCAAAGTGGCGCCATTGGCGTCATCATCACTGGAAATTGGCGCAATCCACGCCAAAGCCACGCTATGGGCGCCATATGTTCTGGAACCTGGCGCGATCAGCGCCAAAAGCCGCGCCATGGGCGCCATTCGTTCTGTATGTTGGCGCGATCAGTGCCAGGCTTGCGCCATCAGCGCCACAGGTCGACAGAAGCACTGTAATTAAAGCTGTCAAGGGCAAAACAGGGACTTCACAAGCTGGGTTATAAATACTGAATCCTCAGCATTGAATGCACGACTTTTGGGAGGAGAAAATCACAAAAATAGGGTTTTAGAAGCTTGGGTGCCTTAGCTAGGGTTTAAGGGAGTTGGAGGCTCAAGTGAAGCTTTTTCTCCATCTTTTTCTCCTTGCACTTCAGCTGGGTATGCCATTTTTTGTATCACAGCCAACCACAATGAGGTTTGGCTGATTTTATATTGTAGTTAGGGCTAAGCACTGAATGTAACCTCCTTTGGATTGTATTGGATGTTATTCTTCATTTATATCAAGTTATTTCACTTTATTTTGATTACATGTATGTTTCTATCTTGCCGGAACTGATCACTCTAGTTGGGTATTGAAAGCTAGAGTTTACAATGGGAATGTTGGGATTCTATGCTTGGACTTGGGTAAAGTGACAAGCTTTACATTATCTAGGGATAGATGCCAAAGAACGGGGAATATATCCCGGAAGGATGAAATGCCACTCAACAGCATCTTGGAGGTTGAATTGTTCGATGTTTGGGGGATAGACTTCATGGGACCCTTTCCCAAGTCTTTCTCTAATCAATATATCCTAGTAGCAGTTGACTACGTCTCCAAATGGGTGGAAGCAGTGGCATTGCCCACTAATGATGCTAGAGTTGTTGCAAACTTCCTGAGAAAGAACATCTTCACTCGCTTTGGGGTTCCTAGGGCCATAATTAGTGATGGTGGCACACATTTCTGCAATAAGCAAATTGAAAGTTTGCTCACCAAGTATGGGGTAACTCACAAGGTGGCCACACCCTATCACCCACAAACCAGCGGTCAAGTAGAAGTTTCTAACAGGGAATTGAAGAGGATACTTGAAAAGACTGTTGGAAGCTCTAGGAAGGACTGATCCAAGAAATTGGATGATGCATTGTGGGCTTACCGGACAGCTTTTAAAACACCGATAGGTATGTCACCGTATCAATTGGTGTATGGAAAAGCTTGTCATCTTCCGGTTGAATTGGAACACAAAGCTATGTGGGCCACCAAGTTCCTCAACTTTGAGTTATCAAAAGCTACTGAGAAGCGTTTGTTGCAATTGGATGAATTAGATGAATTCAGAATTGCCGCCTATGAGAATGCTAGGCTTTACAAGGAGAAAACCAAGCGATGGCATGACAAGCAGATCCATTCCAAGGAGTTTACACCCGGACAACGGGTATTATTGTACAATTCGCGGTTGCGGTTGTTTCCAGGTAAACTCAAGTCTAGATGGTCTGGACCCTTTGGGGTCGTAAGGGTTTTTCCTTATAGAACTATAGAAATCTCTCCTCTTGACACCAACAGACCATTTAAGGTCAATGGATGGCGGCTGAAGCCATATTTTGGTGGTCAAATTGATAGGGATGCCGTTGCAATCCCTTTGAGCTCCCCTAATCCTTGAGGATTAACCGTCAGGCTCGTGACGTTAAACAAGCGCTTATTGAGAGGCAACTCAATTGTGTGTTTAATGATATTGTTGAATCCTTTTCTTAGGTTAGAATAGATCACTAGCTTGCATTCCTTGTTGATAGTTTTCATGTACATAAGAAAATTCATTCCTTTGGTACTTGCTGTTGATTTTGTTTATGATTTTCATCAATGCATAGTAATTTAGTTTTTATTCTGCATTAACTAAGTATTTTAGTGTTTTTGGATCTTCAAGAGCCAATTCCTGCTGTTTTGTGGCTATGTTGAGGTTCTGGCGCCATCAGCGCTAGCTTTGGCGCTATCAGCGCCAGCTGCAGATCACATTGAGGTTATGGCGCCACTGGCGTGGCGCTGGCGCTCATAGCGCCAATCTTTTTGGATTCCCGCGCGGTTAGTGCAAAAGCGGCGCCATCAGCGCCATTGTTTCTGGAATGCCACGTGAGTAGCGCCATAATGGCGCCAACGACGCTGGCTGGAGTTCCAATTCAAGGTGTGGCGCCATCAGCGTGGGATTGGCGCCACCAGCGCCAGTGACTCTGGTTGTCCGCACCATCAGCACGGCGACGGCGCCATCAGCGCCATTCATTCTGGAAAGCCACGCCATCAGCGCCACTGTGGCGTGAGTAGCGCGGGACTTACAGACTCGTTTTGTCTTTTAAATTTTGAAATTCCCCAAACTCTTCATTTCCCACGTCTCGCCCCTATGCCAAGCCTCGACCTCTGCTCACCCTTATCTCACCCATTCTCCATAGCCTTCAACTTCCCAAAACAACCATAGCCATTCCCTCCTTCACTTATCCCTTTGTGCTTCTATCCTTCACAATCATTCTTCCTTTTCTTTCGTCCTAGTCGTTAAAGCTTGCTTCCTCATCAGCTACTATTATTGTGATTGCATACCGAATTCACACCATGGCTCGAGACAAGGTATGTAATTTCGTTTAAAGCTTGTTTTAAGGTGCTTTTTCAGAAGCCATAGCTAACCTAGGGTTTAGGCACCAATTTCGAATGGGGTAGCCTTCCTGGGGCGCAAACGCCACGGTGTTGGTGCGAGCTGGGTTTGGGGGTTTTGAATATTATCTTGAATTGCATGCCTGGGGTGCCTACATGGTTTTTAGTTCAGTTTCCTCACCTGATATGCTTCCCTCTTTCACTTATACCTCAGTGCTTAAATGATGTGCAATAAGAATAGATGAATCTTTAGGGCCTCTGTTTTGGTCATTTTGCATGATGATAATTCTCAGCGAATTCAGTATGGTTAAGCATGATTTTCATGAATGTATACTAGATTGCTTGGTTCCATGGTCTGTTGTCATGTTTGAGGTTATGATTAGCAAGAGTTATTCGCGCCTAAGTATCAACTGCCATTGTTTGGTTTGATTCGGATATCATGGTCTTAATCTGAACTTTGATGGTGATATTGATTTTGTATGCCAGAATTAAATCTGCGAATTGTGCATACCTTTTGTTGCTTCTGTGAATTTGAATTGGCATACCTGCACCTAAATAGAAGAGTATATTTGTGTGAACCTTTGGTGGGAGAGTATGTTGTGGTTAACTCTATATTTGTTCTTGCACTGTGCATGGTTAGTCTTGTGTGTAAGGCTACTGAAGCTTGAGCATAATTTACTGCACCATCCTCAGTTAAACATAAATCTGGGAATTCCATTCCACTAGAGTAGGTGCATATTCTTTCAAGTCGCTTACAATTCATGCATCTTTTTGATTAAAGTTGATACTGGTACCAAAATAAATCTGGGAATTGGGCTTGAAATAGGGTTGCTATATGGCTTT